>JAOVVF010000042.1:290932-301814 GCA_028565595.1 Duopalatinus emarginatus | reverse complement strand
GTCTGAGCAGATGCTGAGATCCAAACGAAGCCCTGGTTTCATACTGCACTAAGCCTAGATCAACTGGGAGTGGAATTCATAACAGAGAATTATTTACGATGGAAAACAGAGAAAGTAAGAGTTTCAGAAAGCATAAAAGAAAGAAAGAGTAAGAGACAGAGGGGGTGGAGAGAGAAAAGGCTAGTAAGATAATACAGAGGGAGAATGAAAGGAAATCGTAAGTGAAATAACAGAGGAAGAGACAAGGGTGTGGGTGAGAAAAATGAACAGAAAGAAAAGAGGAAATGTAAGAAGAAAGATTTGGGAAGCACAGGAAAGCAGAGAAAGAGGAAAACAAAGACAACGTGAGACAGAGTAAGACTTTGTGTAATTCTTCGGGGAACAATTTGGTCAAGGTTTAACTCCGCCCACAAATATGTGGCTTTAGTCTAAGCCAGCCAATCACAAACATTTATTTATTACATAACACAAACAAACTTTTCTCATCCGTCTGAATCAGATCTAGACGGAGTGCTTAATCAATAGATTATACAAAAGCACACACACAACAAACATGCTAAAAACAGTGAAGCATCAATGTGTGTGTGTGTTTGTAAGGCTCCGTGCCCGAGGCTCACTGACCTGTAGAAGTGGCTAATAGTGCTCTGTGCTAACTCCTGTGGGAATCAATGCACTCTTTCTCCATCTCTCTCCTCAGTTCTGAAACTGTAGACACTAATGGGCCAAACATTAAACATAATACTGGTGTGACCAGCTCGTCAGAGTGTGTTACCACTGTGTGTGTATGTGTGTGTGAGACAAGAGATTGGCTGGAGGATTAGCCACACACACACACACACACACACACACACATTCGCGTTTAGGTGTATCTGTGACACTGTGCGAGCCTCACCTGAACTGAGATTCTGAAACATCTTACCATCATCAGTCCGTTGTGGGCGTGTCCCAAACCACATACCCTGTTCACTATATAGTCTGCAAAAACACCATTATTAGTCTGCTGTGGGCGTGTCCCAAACCACATGCCCTACTCACTATACAGCCCACGTAAACACCATCAGTCCACTGTGGACGCATCTCAACCCACACGCCCTATTTATTTTATAGTCAACATATTGGTGAAGAACATGCTGATGTTAGGAGGTAGTGTTTTTTTTTTTTTTTTTTTTGTGAAAGTAAAGCCTGCACTGAATGGCACAGCAGGAATTAGCACAGCTTCAGCACGGTGGTGTGAAGTACACAAATCAGCTTAGCATGGCTAATCCTGGATATTTACTGCTAATCAGATGAAACAGGCGAATAACTGGCACTGACATCACGGTGCCAGTCTCAGAGTCGTAGATCTGCTACTGGAGCGATGGGAAACCCACGGCCTGTGCTGGTTACCGTTGGGATGTGCCACTCGGAAAGCGCTAACAGTAATAGCACTAATAGTATCAAGATTCCTCTAATACTTGGTCACCGCAGCAGTTGCGTTTCTACTTGTTCTGTTGACACAGAAACAAATTCATGCTCTACTAATGCTCTGGGTTCTGTAATATTCACCAGTGTCACTATAGACATTGTGTGAAACTGTGTCAAAAAGCCCCATTTAGACCAGATTGTACACAAAGAAACATTAGATAACGTTAATAAAACCTGATAATACAGTGTTTAAATGTTAAAAAAAAAAAAAAAAAGATGGAGCTTAAATTAACATCAATCAATGAATTTGGTCTAAAATGGCAAGTTTTATTGCCTGAGGAAAGGCTAAAAAAGACTCAATGAATTTGACTGGCGTCTGTTCTGATTGACACACGCATGAATAAATAAACGAGTGTTGAAGATGGGAATATGCTCCGGCTTTAGCAGCACTGAGCCTTCGCTGGAGCTTTAGTGGAAGTCGATATGGGCTGAAAGCCGAGCTGTGTTGCTACAAGAGTCTAGAGAAAGGTCAAACGCCAGCGGTGTGTGTTTTCCGCCGGCTCCCAGCGGTGTGCGTTTTCTCCGGGATCCCAGCGGTGTGTGTGTTTTTTACCTGTGAGCAATCAGAAGCGACGGCACTGATGCCAACCGTTCAATTTAGCGATGAGACAAAGGGGCCCTTATGATGCTGCCAATCTGAACAATATCAACACACACACACACACAGTGGTGAGATAGAGGACCAGAGGGAAATTGTGTATCAGAGAAAACTAAATATCAGGAGTTTTAATTACAGATAAGTGAAAGTGAGCTGGAGGACAAGGCGTCACTGATTCCTCTTTAAATGTTCACTGGACTGAGAAACACTGATTAAAGCAGCTAATATGGCTGATATTTACAGACAGAGCTGTCTGTGGTAATCCTGACCCAAACATCACATTTGTCTCACTACACTACCACACACACACACACACACACACACACACACACATTAACTAATTAATGACATTAGTAACCAAAATATACATGGAACATTAACACCTCCATACAACAATATTTATTACTTATCTCATCATTACTACAGTCACTCAGGTCTGGAGCCGCTGTGGCGCCATTGCAGTTCGAGGCGGTGATTAGCTAATGCTAACTAACCAACCTGACAGGATTTTTATTAACCCGAGCGGATTTTAAGCCATAAAATGTGTGCACAAGCAAATGAGTAAATGGTTATAATATTAACAAGAGTAAATGGTTATAATATTAACAAGAGTAAATGGTTATAATATTAATAGTTTACTCACTGACCTTTATAACAGCAGGCAGTAATCCTGTGACACTCTGAACTACATTAGTTAGCGTTAGCATCTCTGCTAGCACTTTTATCGTGATAATATTCATATTAACCAAATATAAATCATTATAGTTAATATAAATGTCAAATAATTCAGAAAACACTGAGAGATTAAAAATAAAAGTATTAACTGTGTGAGGAAGTTTTTTTTACCTCAGACATTTCTGTCATCTGTATGAGGAAAAAAAGAGTCGTTGACTAAACGAGTCGGATCTCTGAATCGGCTCTTTGAATCGAATCTTTTTGCTTGCTTTTTTTAAGTCGTCCGCTTTCTGAGGCAGATCTGAAGAGTCGTTTTTGTAGATCAGGGAGAACCGAGAAAAAAAATATTAGTTTAAATTATTTTTATTAAAACGACCTTAAATAAAGGTTTATGAAGATGTTTGATGAAAATTTATTTTCATGTACTTCAAATCTTTTAAATTTTATCACTTTAATATCTATAAATGTAATATTTTTATGGGTGCACTCACACTAGTAAATCAGTTTGATTTACTTTATTTCAGTTTATCAGTTTATTTCTGTTTTAAAACATTTTTCTTTGTAGTTTTTTTTCTGTTTTTTGAATCTGTCAGGAACAGTTCTAGGATGCGGTTGGTCCACTGGATTTTTTTTCCAATTACAAGTTTATGATTTTTCCCCAAAGCTTAAGCAACCATGAACTTATTATTACTGAATTTTTCTTCAGTAATTCTGAGATAATGGGTGAAACCCAGCCAGGACACCAGTTTGTTCATTATTTACTTCTAAATACTTCTAAATAAAATCTAAAATCTAATTTTCATACTAGTAAAATCACAGATAATTCACAGTCCGACAAACAGCCCATTCATAATCAGTAAGTCAAGTATGTCGGGTCAAGTTGGACATACATTTGAAGTGTACACTGGGAACACCCTGGTTGGGACACCATTCTATCCAGGATCCATGTGCATATACTTCACACTGTCTGTTTTTAACCTAGTCAGCTGCCTAAGTAGAGAGGATTCTACCTGACGTTGAACTGTAATGTCTGGATGTTTCTTCTGTGTGTGTGTAAATGGAACAGGTGGCTCCTCCCCCAACACGCACGCTTCTGATTACATCATCATGATTTAACGGTCACACAGCTACATGGTGGCCATCACACACACACACACACACACACACACACACACACACACACACACACATACTTCTTATTACACCCCCATAGTACACAGTTTCACAGCGGTCATCATGTACAGTCACTCGCTCACACACACACACACACACACACACACACACACAGCCCTCCACTGGTCTGACTCATGAGCCTTAGAGAACCAGACAGATGAGATGTTCCCATGTCATGTGTTTTGTTGTGTTTGGCACGATGCTCTCACAGTGCATGTTTAAGTGTGTGTGTGTGTGTGTGTGTGTGTGTGTGTTTCTTTCCACCCTGACCCATAGCTGTATCTCTGCCTGCATCGTAGACACCACAGCCGGGCTGTATTACACCAGTAACAGTAGGATACATTTCACATTACACAAATCTGAGATCACTGCAGGGTTAAAATGTCATATTACAGTATAATATTGCGCAATACACAGTTTTAAGAGCTGGTGATTGCTTACCTTTGTCTACATTTGTCTATTTATGTTTTTGACACAATAGCTCTGGTATTTCAGTGCTTGCTATAGTGTTGCGAAGTTCTTCCAAATATTATTAATAATTTTTCACCTGGTTTTCAGTCGTTCCGTCCTCCTAAAGTTTTCGAGATATCGACATGGGACCAAGACTGGAAAGCCCTGAATGTTTAGGAGAAGTGTGCTGACATACAGATTTTGGAAATTTTATCTGTTCGTCCGCTACGCTCGTTTTTTCAGGGAAAATATTGGACGAGACGTTGCCCTTCTGTGACTTCACAGATAGTCCTGCAGTGCTGAGCTCTAGGATTGTGACATCACAATGGAACCAAGCAACCCCCCCCCCCACTGTTTGGCAGTTACCATGGTAACAGCCATCAACAAAAGCCACTGTTTGGTTAGTAATAGTGGAGATGATACTGATGATCTATAGCACAAGACACAGGTTTATCAAATTCAGTTCAATCAAATCTTTTAAAGTTTGTGAAACTAAGTTAGATGTGTAGATATGTTCTCAGCAGTGCTTCAGACTCAATCTAATGACTGGATCTGTAAATCTCCAACACACTAAATTTTTCTCTTCTTCTGCAGTTGTAGTAGTAGTAATAGTAGTAGTTGTAGTAGTAATAGTAGGTAGTAGTAGTAGTAGTAGTTAGTAGTATTAGTTGTAATAGTAGTAGATGTAGTAATAGTTAGTAGTAGTAGTAGTTAGTAGTTTAGTTCCAGTCTTGTGTGCAATCCATAAAAATGAGATCTGAAACCATGGGAAAGACAAATCATCCGCCTGGAAGCGGTCGATTTGATTGAAAGCGAGGCGCTACCCAAGTTTATACCCACTCTGGTATTGTCCTTAAACAGCAGATCACTCTCCATCTGCATGTTTCTGAAACAGAGGCTTTCCCGAGACGTAGGAAAGCGGAGACGCACATCAAAACAGCCACTTAGCAAACCCAAAAAGCTGAGGGCCAGCTCTAATTTGTTTAAAATCGCTGTCTGTTTTTAAGTGGTGTGTGTGTGTGTGTGTGTGTGTGTGTGTGTGTTGGAGGCCAGCCCGCTGTACAGTGTATATCTACACGAACAGCAGCTACTGGACGGTTTCCTTTCAGTGGCCGGATCCAAACATGCAAGGCCGTTTTTTTCCATGCAAATGTGAAATTTATACAGGAAAAAGAAGAAGTATGCAGCCTGCTGAACCCAACAAACACACACACACACACACACACACACACACACACAAAGGCTTTCCGCATGGAGAAAACACTTAAGACTGCCAGTAAGGCATCTCAGTTTGGCTTTCAGTTCAAGTTTTGGCCACTTCCACTGATATATTTATTTTCTGTTTGAAACCTTGTTATGATCAAACGCTTTCCCCTCACTCAATATGTCTTATATTAAATATGATATTCACAGACGGGTGTGTGGTGGAGCCGTAACTTTCTGACCCAATATTTCTCATGACAAAAAGACATAACAAGCTTCGATCCTTATGCTCCCCTTATTAGTGCGTCTTTTTATATTTGCACCGGTTCCCTAAGATTAAAGCATCACTGTAAAATACATCTGACTGAACATCTTAATCCAATGAAGAAACATTTCTCTCAGATGGGCGTGGTCGGGTCCAGGTTGATTCCTTTCAAGGAGTCGCTGAACGAGGATGAAAATGATGTAAATCATGTGCTGTGATCTGAACTCTCTGAACATTACAGCACATCTGAACACCTGCATGAGATTCTGGACTGATGTCTTGGGTTAAGTACATTTAGACTGGAATACCTTTTGGACGAATGGTGTTCATCATTCCAGTATAGTTCCCTGGATGTCTAGAATCCCTGCCAAGGGGCATTTCAGACCCTCATATCCCGAGCATTTCTACAGCCAAGCAGTTGAGAGTTGAATGGCTTTGCTCAAGGTTTGAATCCACAAACTTTTCTGATCAGAAATCTAACATCATGACCGCTGACGTCTCACTGACACTGGTGGCTGGTGGCACCCCAACATATTATTAGCACACTTTATGTATGTATGTTTTCCCCCTCTAATTTACCACCTGTCACCTGAAATCAAGGCTTGTCAGGGTAATGCAGACTGATACAGACTGATGAGGTCACTGTCAGTATGATATAAATTGATGAGGTAATATATATTGGCAGGTAACAGTGCGAGAAAATGTATACTTTAGATTAATGGAGTTAAAGAGCTGAGATCAACAGAAGCCACGCTGCAAAAAAAAACCCAAAACAAAACAAAACAAAAAAAATCAATGTCAAAAAATAAGAAAAATAAACAGAAATCAAGAAAAAAATTGCAAGTTAAGTAAAATTATCTATCAATATAGTGAGTAACTTTATCTTAAGATTTCTTAAAATAATAAAAAAATTTAGAAATGTATAAATGTAAATATAAATATATATTTCACCCTTTTCATTATTTCTGTAAAGCCGCTTTGGGACAATGTCCATTGTTAAAAGTGCTATATAAATAAAATTGAGTTGAATTGAATTGAATTAAAAGTTTCTAAAAACTAGATTATTTATCTTGGTTAAAAAAATCTATTCAAGTCAGTTCATCTTGAATAAAATTGGAATAAAATTTTTAAGATTTCTTGTTTAGATTTCATTTTTTGCCCTGCAGAGGGGTAAGATGGGGTAGGATGGATCAATCGGACGGTTTGACTCTCTGTTCCTCTCACGCCATGAGAAGTGCTTATGTAGTTTATCACCAGAGTGTCCAAGTGCTCCGTCCTCCAGAGAGAAAACGGAATTATTGTATCAAATTGATACAAACTGTAAAAATGTGTGTGTGACATGTGGAGATGTTAGAGTCACTGGGTGGAACATCAGGAGTGATTGCTCTGAATTACTGGGTGGATCAGCTGGTCTTATTTCCTCTTGAAGAGATAATCGTCTGTCTGTTAAAACTCAGAAACTCAGCCTCACTTTACCTCAAACCCTGTCATTTACAGCTGAAGGCAAATCAGATGGATATAAATCTGCAACGTATTTTACTCTCACTCTGTCTCTCTCTCTCTCTCACACACACACACACACACACACACACACACACACTCACACACACCTGCCCTCTGGAGGACTTCTGTGGCTCTGTGATCATCAGTCAGATGAAGAAGAGACGGATTATAAACTTTAAAGCGTAACATGGGAACGTGGTGATACTGTGAGCACCACACGGGGCTTCTTCTGTAAACAGTGAACGACTGATACTATCACATGGTTGTCCCAGTGGGGATGTGACAGTCTGTGGGAAAATGTATGAAAATGGAAACAGAGTCACTCAGAGAAGCCTGAACAGCCTGGACTCTGGACTTCATTACCTGGGACTTTACTGAACCTGCTTCTGCACATAAAGAGCATGTGGGTGCAGGAATACTGAGACTGGAGACAATAACAGAAGACATCCCTACATCAACAGTTATACATCCTCTGGTCTACAAGTCTATGAGACTAAACTGGTGCTATAGAAACCATAATGTAGAAGAACAAGAAAGGGCCAGTTTTTTTTAGATAGATACACATTCTACACACTGCAAAAAAATCAAATCTAAACAAGTCAGAAAACCTTAAAAATCTTAAACATGTTTTTCCAATTTTATTCTAAGATGAACTGACTTGACTAAAAAAAAATATCCAAGATAAATAATCTAGTTTTTAGAAACTTTTTCTTATTTTAAGAAATCTTAACAAGTTAAATCTTCTCACAATATTGGCAGATCATTTTTTCTTTCATGATTCATGCAAATGTTTTCTTGATTTCTGTTGATTTTTCTGTTGATTTTTTTACATTGATTTTTTGCACTGCACATTTTTTTGAAAATGTTTCAAAATGTTTCAGATGTGCGCTGTGTATTTGCTCCATTACCCAATGTGTTTATTTGTTTACTCTACTGACAGCCATGGCCTAGCAGTTAGAGAACCAGCATCCCGGGTTCGATCCCTGCACAGGACGAAACACGACTGAGGTGCCCTCGAGCAAGACACCTAACTGCTCCTCAGACACCAATAGTTTGGGGCTGATCCTCGCTCTTGAGAAGTGTGTTCACTGCCCACTAGTGTGTGTGTGTGGGTGTGTGTGTTTCACTCAATGGATGGGTTAAAAATGGAGGTCACATTCCTTTGTGTGCAAGCACAGTAGGTGAATAGTTGACTATAATTGTGTCTGTGTGTTATTGAGGCCCTGATCTTCATCCCTGCCTGTTTTTTTTTATTACTGATGTTCCTTGTTTGCTGCTGCCTGCCTGTTCTTTGACCTTCACAATGCACTATGATTATAGGTCATGTACTCCTTCTAATAAAACACATGCTGAGTACACACACTCACGTCCTGACGTCAGTCATCGCACTTTTGTGCTCAGAGCCACTGCTCTGTTTTGGTCTTACCTGGCCAGGTCCATGCTTGCCTTTGTGTTTGGTCTCTGTAATTTATACTACCTCTAAAATCACAAACAGATCTCTATTATATCTCATTTAGGTTACAACCTGATGGCATGATGAGGCATGGCGGAGCCTGGTGCTGTTTCATGGCATGTCGTGGGTGTAACACATTGGACTTATTAATGGCTTTGTGTAAAAAAAAAAAATTCAAAGGGTTTCAGGTCTCAGTAAACACACGGCCATGAAAACAGTTAAATAGATGGAAAAAGGGGAAACCCAGAGTCTGCATGATCTTAATGTAGAAATGTCCAACTCAAACCCACCAGATATTTCAGAAATGACCGAAACTCTCTGTGTCCCCCCAGGTCCCCTCAGACAGCCATTTCATTTCCAGCTGTCATTATTGGGGTCATAAAAAGAGATGGAGGGTAAATTGGTGGCGTAGGACTCTACCACTTCAGTACATCTGTCAAATACATCGAGCAACAGTCCACCACCACCACCAGCAGCAGCAGCAGCACACCAAAACCAACTCAGACCTGTTTCTAATTTGCAAATCAGCTTTAATGAGCGTGATTAGTAAAACATGTAAGAGGTCAAACAGTCCGTTCGGCATTGCTTTTATGTTGCACAAACATTACGACAGACAGTTTCGACCCCTTTATAACCCAACCTCCACCCTCCTTTCGCTCCCGTCCCCAGCAGGCCTGTCATAAAAACCAGATCCATGTGGATTTCCATTTGTAAATTGCTCGCGGTTTCATTAAGACACCAAGTCCTCAGTCTCACGCCAACACGCACCATTGATACAGTAAGCGTACTCCAAATCTTATTTTTGGTTTAAAAGAAGAAAGAAAACAGTATATATTTTTCAATCAGCTCACTAATGCAGACTGCAAGGTCCCGTTCCAGTTTATTTAGCCCAGAATGGTTGGAGTAATCACAGCGTCATAGAGACACACATGTTTTCCTGGTTGATGGATATTTATGTCACACGTATCACAGAGCGTACGACTGATGTAAATTCCAGTACTGGTGTGGAGAAAATAAAGCAATCTAACGACCAGAGGAGCGGGCAGATTTAAAAATGCGGCTTAAGACTTGGCACTTGCTCAGAGAGACAGTCACGAAGCAGAGCGTGAGCGGTAAACACCGAGGCACGCAGATGCACAGTCCACATGCAATAAGGACGCCCTTTTTCCTTCTCCTGCGCCCCTTTTTTCCCTCGCCGAAAATTCATAACCGAGTGACAGAGCTGAGACGACTTCTACTCTACCTTTAAATCATTCAGTGTGTTCGATTGGAAAAACAGGAGCATTAAGTCAAAACACTGTCATTAATATACCTTCCCAAGGTCCTGTTGATGAACTCGAGCATAAACCAAACTGTAAAACTGTCTGGGAAAAAGAGCGTGAGAAGAGCAGGACGCTTCATCATGTCGTCGTCAGGTGTTTCTCAGGAAATGATGGGGACGATATTTAAATCACAGGTGCGTTCATCTAGGACGCACAAATACACTGAGATTCAACATGAGCAAAGAGACAGAGCTAGCTACAGAGCGAGGCTAACAGTCTAGCTAACTACTACAGAGCAGGTAAAAGAGGGACAGCAGACGAGAAAACATCAGGTGTCCTGTTGTTCTTCTGTAAATTAGAATATAACATAAGACCAGTTTAAAAAAGATTTGTAATACAGAAATGTTGGTCTACTGAAAAATAAGTCATGGGTCATGAGTGGCTCCACACAAGGAATGAGACAGTTAAAGTCCATGTCCTGGAGAGGTCTGTGTGTGGTGGATCTTAAAGCACTGACTCCAGCCTCAGTCCTCTGCTTGTGAATCTCCCCAAAATTTTTGAATGGTCTTTTCTTGACAGTTCTTTAATGCTAAGGTTATACCAGTTACTTCTGCACCTGTTTCTATCAGACTTTTACCTTCCACTCAACTTTAATCCATTAATATGCTTCACTACAGCACCATGATTGTGTATCTAGACAAATCTAGATTGGCCAGGACTACTTCACTGTCAGTAGGGACAGCTGTAAGCTTGTGGTAAAGCAGCTCGACTTGTTTTCAACCTCCCCAAGTATAGCCATGTCACTCCCTTGCTGAAAACCCTTCACTGGCTTCCTG
>JAOVVF010000042.1:245785-253167 GCA_028565595.1 Duopalatinus emarginatus | reverse complement strand
AGTCTGGTTCCTCTCAAGGTTTCTTCCTTTTGTCATCTCAGGGAGTTTTTCCTTCTCACTGTCACCACCGGCTTCTTTGAATTGAATTGATCTGAATTTGTGTCTGTCTGATTGAACTTGAACTTGAACTTGTCCCTCTCTATGCTACACGTATTTCTGCTGCTGATCCCACAGCGTTTTTTTCCCTTCAGTCCTCCGAACACTTCCTGTGGCTCTCGATTGGAAACGTGTCCTGCCAAACACGGACATTTTTTCACTGACCGCTGCCACTCGAGGGGAAAAAAGCCTCGCGAAACGAGGTGGGGCCGCTCGCCGTCCATTCCACACATGCCAATTTGGTGGTTTTCTGACGCAAACTGGCATGTGCAGCTCCGTCTCGCCCCCACACTTCCAGCACTCCGACTCCAGCTCACGTCTCTTTTTTTTCTCCACAGTGTTGTTGACAAATCAAGTTATAGAGGGAAAAATCAGGAAGACCAGCGGGGAATTTCAGCTCCTTTTATCAGCGTCCGTCGTCAGTCAGAGCAGTGCAGCGGGGCAGCCTGGATCCGGTTATCTCTCTCCAAGCTGAGTGCATGAGACGCACGCTTTTATTTCAAGAAATTAAAAAAGATCAAACGGGAAAATACCAGACAGGCGATGTGGAATTGTACATCGTTAAATCTTATTTGATGATTTAAAAAAAAGCACAGAGCTTTATCAGTTTGGAACATCACACAGTCCGAATGATTCACATGAACGCTGCAGAAATGGAATTATCCAGTTTATTCCAGTTTAGTCCCGTTTATATAAACAGATGTGCTGCTCAGTACAAAAGCATTTACCTGTGAACAGTAAAGTCACATCAGTAGCTATAAGATGTTAACTGAAATCTTTGAAATGTATAATTTAGTTCTACATGTCTGTAAAGCTGCTTTAAGACAATGTCTAAAGAAATGCAAATAAAATTGAATTGAATTGAACTGGTGTTTCATTCAGTTCTCTTGCCACAGGTGTATAAAACCAATCCCCAGACTGTCTTCACACACATTATTAAAGTGTGGGGGTCAGGCCGAGCTCAGTCAAGTCGAGTCTGTTAAAAAGTCAGTTGGTGAAATTTATTCCCTCCTGGATATTCCACAATCAACTGTGAGTGGTTTTAATAAAAAAGAGAGAGTGTTTATGACCCGGCCAGCACTAGTGAGGGAGGGGGTCTGAGGGGGACACTGCCCCCCCCCCCCAATTTTTTAATTGATCTCTGAACCAATCCCAAAACCACATTTTTGTTTCTGAGCGATGTGAAGATGTTCTCCTGCTTATTTCTGATTGGCTCTTTGAGTCTTATAACACATCAGACTGATCAAGCAGTTCAGTTCAAATGAAAGGGCAAATGAAACACTTCTACCAGTTTAAACTGACTTCCACATGGTAATGTTTCCTTATGATTCAGTGATTCGGTGCTCAATGTTACTTACTTGTAATATTTTTGTTGCTTAACTGATTTTATTAGCACTTAGCTGTTAACTGTCTTTAGACTCCACCAGTGTTACTGACTGGGCTGTGTCCCCCACACGAGCCGAAGCGCCTCAGGGCTTAAAAGATTCCTCACCATCACAACCAGTTTTAAATGTTTTTCTGAAGCGCACCTTATACTCCGAGCTGGTATCGGTCCAGTCCACGGCTTGAATAGACAAGCAAAGCAGACCAGAACCAGGAATGGTTTAGGAACCCCAGTGTCAGGCCACAGAGCAGGGTCGCTGCAGATGGAGTGTCAGGAACACCATCAGTGGACTCTGGAGCAGTGTTCTGTGGAGTGATGAATCATGATTCTGGTAGACACATCTGGGTTTGGTGAACACCAAAGGAACTGCATTGCACCAGCTGTAAAGTTTGGTGGAGGAGTGACAAACACTATGGGGTTGTTTTTCAGTGGTTGGTCTGGTAGTTACTGTGAGGGTAAATCTTAATGCTTCATCATACATCAGGACATTTTGGGCAACTGTATTCCCAACTTTGTGGGAATAGTTTGGGAAAGTTCCAGCATGACCCCAGTGACCAAAGCAAAGTCCATAAAAGCATGGTTGGGTGAGTTTGGTGTGGAAGATCTTAACTGGAGTCCTGACCTCAACCCCATCCAACACCCTCGGGATAAACTAAAGCAGAGATTGTGAGCCAGGCCCTGGTGTCCCTTTAACCATAATCTGGTGTCTCTAGACGTGTGTGGTGGTCCATTGTCCTGTTAGAAGAGGACAAACACGTCAGAATGAATACAGGACATGAAC
This sequence comes from Duopalatinus emarginatus, assembly GCA_028565595.1. Lineage (NCBI taxonomy): Eukaryota > Metazoa > Chordata > Actinopteri > Siluriformes > Pimelodidae > Duopalatinus > Duopalatinus emarginatus. The sequence continues at coordinate 250,906 of JAOVVF010000042.1, read as the reverse complement.
AGGTGGAACTCATCACACATAGTGTTCCCCTGTCAGAGACGTCTGGAGGTGTCCCAGGGGTCACATGTGGAACGGTGGATAAACAAACCACACACTGTTATAGAGACACCACCAGTCTGTGTATTTTGCATAGGCTTGTCTATACCAGTATTTTGTTGGTTTCTTTGGCACTTCAGTGTAGTGTGATGGAATGGATGAAGGTGCAGTCATGGGCTGGATGAATCAGACACGTCAGTATGACATTTTGTGGTCTGTTAGTGAAAAAGTCCATTAGAATCCGTAAATAACAAATAATATAAATCACATGTGAAAGTAATCATGTGCAAAATCATATAAAAATGCTGATGTTATTCAGAGGTTTTTCTACAGTATATAACTGAGTATTATCACTGTCTATAAGATGTGTGTGTGTGTGTGTGTATATATATATATATGTGTGTGTGTGTGTGTGTGTGTGTGTGTGTGTGTATTTATTTATTTATTTAATTATTTATTTAATTAGCTGCCAGAGAATCAACCTGCTGCAGTGGGAACACGTTATAAATCACTATAATTGGGGGGTGTTAGACAAATGTAATGGGTTTTTATTGGGCCGTCAGGGTGCACGGATAATTTCAGCTGGGCTGTATTCTTCTCCTTATTATTATGCTTAAGTGTGCCTTTGGATTTCATTGTTTCCAAATGTTGAGAAGGAAAAAAGGGAAGAAATCTTGCGTCGGAATTCTCCGACGTCCTGCCAACATTTCAGCGGAAAAAAAAACGGAGAGTGTCGAATTTAATGGCCATAAATATGCAGGGTAGAGTGTAAAGCAATCCGCGGTCATCCTTACATGTGAAATAACTCATGCATTTTTTTTACGCCGAGCGTCTGGACTCAGTTAGACAGATTAAAGACAGATTAAATCTCAGAAATCTCTGATTGTGACTAATAAAGAACAGAAGATGGGGGCGTAGGCAGCTGACCAGAAATGAGCCTTTTTTTTCCATTACAACCACTGAGAATCTTCAGCAGGTCTGCTTCTGCCCGGCGCTGATGTTACGGTGTTCACCGTTACAGATACGTGAACCTGACGTGAACATTTTACATCCTTACCTTAAAAGTTTCTCCAATGCTGAACAATCTGAACAGTTTCTTTTCTAACATGGAAACCATTACACACAGGGCTCCTCTAAGGGTTCCCACGCTGCACAGAAGGATGTTCAAGCAAACTTTGAGATGAAGCAGTACAACATGAAGCATCACAATACAAAAATCTCGGACGAGTTGGTACACAAGAGCTCATTGCTAAAAAAAAAAGTGTTCAGGAGATTCTTCTGGAAGGTCTCAAGAAAATGAGTCTGCTGGACTTTCTGGAGATTCTGATGATGCTGTCAATGATAAGCAGCAAGGCTAGAAATCGTGGGTATCTTAAGAAGACACTCACATGTTAAAGTGGATGTAGGTGGGCAGTGTATAAAGGTGTATATAAAGGCTCCTGAAGCCTTAATGCAAAGACTATGAGCTGCAGAAAGTAGCGAGGATCTAGGAGTCGGGCACCATCCTGGCCTATGAAGATCACAAGTGGTTCTTAAGTGATGAGAAATTCCATCTTAAAAACAGCAGCCCTCAAGCTAACACGGCTCAGTGGGGAAGGTTTTGGGTTACTGATCAGAAGGTTGAGGGTTCAAGCCCCAGCATCACCAAGCTGCCCTCTGCTCCAGGGATATGTGTCATCATCTGACCACAACTTTACACCACACTGTATAAGTAATTCTGAAGATGAGGTTTCTTCAGGAACCTGCAATCCATCAGTCCCCCAATCCATCAGAATAAATACAGGAACTCATCACACATGGTGTTCACCTGTCAAATATGTCTGGAGGTGTACCAGGTGTCACATGTGGAATGGCAGATAAACAAACAACACACCGTTATGGAGACACCACCAGTTTTTTTTGTCACTTGAGTGTAAATGGTGAAGTAATACTGGTCATCTTACTGATGGACTCTGTGACACTAACTGCCTGTGATCTGCTAACACAAACTTGTGGGTACCTGCTACACCATCTGTCACGTGTTATTTTCCCATTTCCTCTCTGATCCTGGTTGTGTGTCCTTGTTAACCCTGGTTCTTCTCAACTCTTGGCTGTTTTTTTGTAGATTGTGTCCACGTGGTGCTTGTTACCCCTGATTACTTGATGCGTTTATACCCTGGCTTTCCTGTGTGGTTTAGGAAGTCTTGCCCGACATCTTGCCTGTGAGGTCTTCAGTTTCACCTAGAGCCTGGTGCTTGATGTTGACCCCGAGCCTGTCAGTTCTGATTCGGAGTTACGGATACGCCTGCTTTAACCGAGTCTTGAACGTTTTCAGGATTAAGGTCCTGCTTCTCCCTCCTGCATGTTACACCCACCTCATTATTCCAATTTGAAGAACAGCTGTTCCGTATTTTGGGAAAACCAAGCCATGCGTTGAAGATTTCGCTTTCTTCCTTCGGTGTCTGCGAGCCAGGCAGCAGCCTGTGTTAATGTACCTGATCTCGGGTCCGTTTGGTAAAGAGATCTGTCCTGAAACAAACAGCGCTGTACTGACCACATGTTCAACATCAACAAGGTCATCAACATACGCACCGTCCACATGTCAGAAACAACAACAACAAACAGCATGTGCACAAGACCATACTTCACTTTAGCGCTGATCACCTCAGCAGTATGTTTCGGATTTCAGCCGAAGCTCGACAGCTGCTCGAGATCAGGGTACAAAGACCAAAAAAGGCCAGATGCGGAGCTTTTACTTGTCTTGCTTTTATGCTGAGCATCTGCAGTGTGATGTAACAGTTACACAACTCCTGACATGTCAACACCACCAATTCACTATATATCAAACATGTATCTGATCTAGGACCTGCTTCTTATAGTAAATAAACCCTGACCGTCACTCTGTACCTGGTGGTGGTGGTACCTGAAATTAACACCCATCACCAGATGCCTTCACATTCCACACGTCTCCTGATTGTCCTGAAACGAGTTCAAATGCGAAGCAACTCTCCGGGATTTTTTTAGTCGCTTTCTGGTGAAAATGGGAATTTTGGGTGTTAAATGCAGGGACCATTACTGCACAGGTTTAAGTGCCACAACTCAACTAACTGACTGTACTGTTTTTACCTAGCCAGTAGTTCAGCCAAGGATACTAGAGTAGCAGCAATGGCCTCCCCCAGGTCCTAGTGCCCTTCTCGTTTCACTGTACATTTGGAAATGAAGAAAATAAAGCATGAACAAGAAAAGGTATTAATTACATTAATAATGTAATACATTATTATAATGTGTATGTCTGTGTGTGTGTCTGTCTGTGTGTGTGTGTGTGTGTGTCCTCAACAATGTTCCCGTGACTAAATACGTTTAGCTTGTTAAAAGTGTTTTAATGCCTCCTAATGGTTCAAAACCCCAAAAGTCTGCATGACATCATGTTCTGAAGCCCTACAGAGTATTGTTCCATCTTCAATTGGTTCTGCGTTCCAACAGAGTGGAAACGTGCCATGTGATCCAAACACACCTTGCCAAAAAGGTCACCACATGACACGGGTTGAACTGAGGCCAGTTTCAGAGACTCGTGTAGGGCTCTTGGGGCCGAAAGCTGGATTTCTGCGTGAACATTTCGTCCCGTTTTACCCGGCCTGATTGGTTCTGGGTTGAAATGAGCCGTATCAGCCAAACCTCAAATTGAGCTCGGAGGAAAATCCAGAAGGGCCCTTCACTTTCTAACACCATTCACGTCCCCGAAGACGGAACATCTACGTTCTCGGTAGACAGCCGTGACAAATCCAGAGGCCTCGTCCTCCTGCCAAACATGCAGATGCTGTAGCTGGAAAAAGAGAGAAGATGGGGAAATGCGTTTTTTTTAACACTTGACTGACATACCTATCCAAAGAAGCCCTGAAGAACCTTCTTTATGAGCAGGGAAAAGTCACAGCATGTCTAATCACACCTCACATATCACAACCTTAGGGGTGGGGCACAATCTCTGGATGACACATTCAGATGTGCTGCAGTTGATTTGGCTGCCTGATAGCTCTGTGTTGTCATAAATCAGCTCCTGATGTTGTATAAATGATAAGTAAGTTCGAAATATCCACATTTACAGCATCGCAAACTTAGCACAGAGGCTAACTCGTTAACTAGCATAACACTGAACATGCTAACTTCTAACCTCACCTCAACAATGACCAGGGCTTCAGGAGGCCAGGAGTTTGTTCTTGTATAAAAGCCTGTACAGTACACACACACACATACACACACACACACCCTGATTCAAATTCCTGTGTCAGAATCAATCACATACGTGTAACTGTGTTAAATTTTCAGAGCTGCGTGAGACGAAAACGTTCCAGCTCGAACGCTTCACATTTCTGAAACTGGACCTGATCACTGCCGCCGCCACGTTCCAGTGTTTCCTCTTCCTGGTTTAGACGCCATGTAATTAATGGACGGATTCCTGTTTTCTATTTTTTTACATTCCCCATCAATTTATTTCTTCCCATCAGTCCAAAGATATGAAATTCCCACAATGATAAATTACAGCTGCTCTAACAGACCTATCATATTTCTCTCTCTCTCTTTCTCTTTCACTCTCTTTCTCTCTCTTTCTCTCTCTCATTCTCTTCCTCATTATCGCTCTCTCTCACTCTCGGTTTCTCTCTCTCTTTCGCTCTCATTTTCTCTCTCACATTCTCTCCTTCTCTCACCCGCTCGCTTTCTCTCTTTCTCATTCTCATTCACTCTTTCATTCTGTCTCTCTTTCTCTCTCTCATTCTCTTCCTCATTCTCTTCCTCATTCTCTCCCTCTCTCTCGCTTGCTTTCTCTCTCTCTAATTCTCATTCTCTCTCTCATTCTTTGTCCCTCTTTCTCTCTCCCTCTCTCTCTCTCCCTCTGAGATCATCATTAATGTCCTGAAGATCTCGACTTTGTGCTATCAGCAGGTTTGTGGACTCTCTGTGGACTTGGACTGTGTGCTCTGAAGAACTCTGTGTCCAGATCCAAGTCCATAAATCCAGAAATGTAAAAGCACCAATAGTTGAGCTACAGGTACAGATGTGTGAAGGGCCGTGGTCCAATCCTGAATGGATCCATCAGTTTAACAGCAGATC
>JAOVVF010000042.1:238285-240785 GCA_028565595.1 Duopalatinus emarginatus | reverse complement strand
TCCGATACCACTCTCCAATACCCCTCTTTAATACTCCTCTCCGATACCTTTCTCTAATACCTCTTTCTGATACCTCTCTATGATCTGTAAGTGTGTCAGGAATCATCTATGGCTTGTACTGGATACTCTGCTGTTTTACAACAGTGACACTTTTAGTTTCAGTTTAGGAAAAAGAAAGAGGGTAGGGCAAATCCAGTGGGTGGAGCAAGCCTTGCGGGTAGGGCAAATCTAATAAGTGGGCCAAATTCAGCAAGTAGTGCAAATCTGCCGACTATGGCAGTCTGGTAAGTAGGGAAAATCCTGAAGGTAGGGCAAATCTGGTAAGTAGGGCCAATCCAGCGAGTAGGCCAAATCCAGCAAGTAGTGCAAATATGGCAAGTAGGGCAGTCTGCTGAGTAGGGCAAATACAGGAAGTAGTGCAAATATGGCAAGTAGGGCAGTCTGCTGAGTAGGGCAAATACAGGAAGTAGTGCAAACATTAAAAAAGTAGGGCAAATCCGGTGAGTAGAGCAAATCTGGCGAGTAGGTGGATGCAGAGCCGTGACTGTGTCGGTGCAGCCAAACAAAACGTGTTTTCAGGATGCTGTGAGCGGAAACATTGTCTCGATGTATCATGTTCTTCTCAGATGCCTTAGAACAGTGCTGTGGGACTTGGCATTGACAGTCTGACCCTGGAGGATGACTTCAGACTACATGATGTTTAAAAAACGCAGAGCAGCTCGTGTTCCTCACCCGATGTGCCTGAGAACATTGGGTGCAAACAACCTGACCTTTGGTTTCATGATGCTTAATCATGTGCTCACAGCACATTAAAGACACGACATGTTGTTGTTCCTCACGCACCCTACTGACTAGATTTGCCTCCTTGTGACCTCTTGACTTCCTCCTCTTCCCTGAAATGACATTTACCCTAAAGAGTCTCTGTTTTGACCCAGTAGACGAGATCCAGTAGACAAGAAGTAAGGTATGGAACGAAGTAGAGATGGTTGGTGTTTCGCTAACACATTTTACTGATCTAGTTCAAGAATAAAGACACAGTGTGTAGAGACACTATGCTCTGAAACAATGATAAGCCGTTATCCTGGTTGGTTGAGTTGAATCAGATGTTGACTGACTACACCAGTGTTGAGAAAAACATCTCCTGCGTACTGTGTTTTACTGAATCTGCAGTCAGACTGGGTTTTGATTAGAAAGAATCCCAGGGCTGAGATTCACTCTGGAATGTATGTGTTTGGTGTAAACAGTTCCCAGTGGCACGACCACACCGAGTCTCACGACTCATACTTTAGGATTTTAACCACAAACCCGGTGGTAAACACATCAAAAACACCAGCTATATTACACAAACTCGCTGAGTCGTCAGAGTGGATTTGATCTGACTGCTAAAAATACACTGCAGTGGCAGAAAAAGTCTAACACTTGGTAGGTCCCACACAGGACATGTAGTCCACCAGCTTGTGGAAATATTCTGTAGGTACTGAACTCCAGAAGGCTTGACAATTCTGTTGTATTCCGAGGTGGAGGATTTCTGTGTTCCACAGCGTGTCACATAACGTCCCAGATGAGTTCGATAACGTCGAGATCTGGTGTCACTTTGGGATTGGGTTCACCGGTCAGAAACATTTGTGGGTCCCAAGGAATGGAAGCTGAACCACCAGCTGATAACCTTCAGAAAGCTTCATGCACCATGAAAAAGCCTAAACCATAACACAGTGGTAATTATTCTAGTTATTGATTACAGACTCTGTACCACATCATGCTTTAGGAGTTGGGGCTACAGGGGAATGCTGTTTGGTAAACTGGCACCAGAACACACAACATACCAGAGAAATAATAGAGACAGAGAGCAATGTAGTGTGTGGAGGAGTGTGGGGGGGTCTTCCCTCAGTCAGCAGGACTACACAGAACTTTCCCCAACGTCCCACATGATCTACACCGGCGTGAAATCCAGATAAAACGCAGGGTGGGACCTGAAAGGTCTGCTGAGACTCCGAGACTGCTCAAAATATTCCAGACGTTTCATTTCCCCCTGCATGACCTCATCACATCACACAAAAAACACCATGTCTGTGGGTAACAAGTCACATGACCTCACGATCTGGAGGTGCGCTTGGAAATGTTCAAGATTTTCCTCCCTGTCCGGAATGTGGACGAATTTATTTGTAAAACTGTTGGCAGGAGCTTGTACACAAGAATTGCAGTAAAATCCAGGACGCTAAGGACAATGTCCCTGTCCTGTAAGTTGACTCTGAGATTGACTCTGAGAAACTTTTGGTGGGTGTGGCTTGGATGTGATCCACATACTAGTGATAGTAAGATTCACCAAGTCACATCAGTGGATCGATATGAAGGTCAATAATGTGATCCACCTGATCAAAACACATTCACATTCACATTTATATTTACATTCTCACTGACATTCACATTTATATTTACATTCTCACTGACATTCACATTTATATTTACATTTACACTGACATTCACATTTATATTCACATTC
>JAOVVF010000042.1:220401-231413 GCA_028565595.1 Duopalatinus emarginatus | reverse complement strand
CACTGACATTCACATTTATATTCACATTCGCACTGACATTCACATTTATATTTACATTCACAGTGACATTTACATTTATATTCACATTCGCACTGACATTCACATTTATATTTACATTCGCACTGACATTTACATTTATATTCACATTTACATTTATATTTACATTCGCACTGACATTTACATTTATATTCACATTCACATTTATATTTACATTCACACTGACATTCACATTTATACTCACATTCGCACTGACATTCACATTTATATTTACATTCGCACTGACATTCACATTTATACTCACATTCGCACTGACATTCACATTTATATTTACATTCACACTGACATTCACATTTATATTCACATTTACACTGACATTCACATTTATATTTACATTCACACTGACATTCACATTTATATTTACATTCACACTGACATTCACATTTATACTCACATTCGCACTGACATTCACATTTATATTCACATTTACACTGACATTCACATTTATATTTACATTCACACTGACATTTACATTTATATTCACATTTACACTGACATTCACATTTATATTCACATTCACACTGACATTCACATTTATATTTACACTCACATTTATACTCACACATGTTTATACTCACATTCTCACTGACATTCACATTTATATTTACATTTACACTGACATTCATATTTATATTCACATTCGCACTGACATTCACATTTATATTTACATTTACACTGACATTCATATTTATATTCACATTCGCACTGACATTCACATTTATATTTACATTTACACTGACATTCATATTTATATTCACATTCACACTGACATTCGCATTTATATTCATGTTTACACTGACACTCACATTTACATTCACATTTACACTGACATTCACATTCACACTGACATTCACATTCACACTCACATTTACACTGACGTTCACATTTATATTCATTTCAATTTTATTTGTATAGCACTTTAACAATGGACATTGTCCCAAAGCAGCTTTACAGAAATAATAGAAAGGGTCAATTATATATTTATAGAAATTTTATCCCTGATCCCCGATTCACACTCACTTTCACTTTCACATTCCTCCTCATTTTTGTATTTATATTCACACTGACATGAATACACTACATCATATTAACTTATCTTCTTCAACTGTCTCTCTTAAATTCTCTGACATATTAATGCCTTCTATAAAACACTAACACGCTTCTTTAGACTTCTCTGATCTTTTACTGTACTGTTTCATCTCCTCTGGTTTTCTACAGCAGTTGGACACTGATGCTCTAATTTCTTTGTTATTTCTATCAGACGAGTGAAATGTCACACAAACCTGACCTTACAGTGTTTCTGGGGTTCAAATACTTTTTAGAACATCACTGCAGTCAGAGTCATGCTGAATGATTGTCCACACACACACACACACACACACACACACACACACACACACACACAGTAAATTGTCTGGGAAATGTGTACATGGTAAAGCACTCTAACGTCAGGTCCTGATCAGGATAACTGGAGCGAAACAGTTGTTAGACTGCAGATGAAAAGATTTTGAGCCGTTTCTTTTTTCATCCTTCAGCAGCCACGTCTGATGGGCAGAGTCCAGTCCACGTATCTCAGATCAGTCCTGTAACGTGTCAGTGCCTTTTTCTCTCCGTGTTCAGAAATACTTTCCCCGCTGCATTATTCATCCTGCATGTGTTAAACCTCCAGCGTGACCTCTGGAATGAAAAATGAAGCGTTGCAGTGGATTAGTAAAGTGAGTGCAGTGTGTGTGTGTGTGTGTGTGTGTGTGTGAGTGTCTGTGTGTGATGGATGGGTGCTGGGATGCTGCTGCCCTCTGCTGCTGTGTTTAACATCTGATGAAACACAGGATGTCTGACAGAGAGAATAACGCAGAGTAGCCATCATCACTCACACTCTGTCAGAACGTGTGTGTGTGTGTGTGTGTGTGTGTGTGTGCTTTATAACTCCGTTCTGATTCTGAGTAATAAACCACAGACAGAGTTCCTACTCATCCTCTCTTTGTCTTGCATTCATCCAATCAAAAGTTCTCTAGCCCGTATGGGGGCGTGTTTTGCTCTACAGATGCGGTTTATTATCAGTAAACATGCTCCCATCTATTTACTGAGAATAAACCTTTATTCACATGAAAGTGGGCGGAGTTTGAGTGACAGAATGGTGCGTCCTCAGACTGGTTGAGATCCACTCACTCAGACGTGTCACGTCTCCTGGTGTGGAACCTGAAGCTCTGATCCTCATTCTCGGGTCGTCATCCTGTTTCCGGTAGCCTGTCCATGGGTGAAGGTGAAACATGCTCTACAGCTTAAAAACTTTCTCCATATTTCACTAGTGTGGTAAGCGGGTTCGTTTAGGTTTAGTGGGGGCGTGGCCTATCACGAAATCTACCAACTGATCAGTTAAACAAAGCATCAGTCAAGGGTCCAGTTTCTAAACGAGATCCAGAAGTCTGAAACTCATCACATCTGGTCTACCTCTCCGACTGACCGGTTCACCACGTGACATGACGTGTGTTCAGTGATGATCACTGATATGGTTCTGATGACGAATCAGATCTAGTGGTTGAAGGTCAAGTGTTAAAAATCAACACCAAAGACAAGAAGAGGCGTGCCTTCATCAGGAGTAATGTAGTGTGTGTTTTTTGTGTGAACTGTTAGTGTTGGATGGGATGAAGTCCAATACCTCCTTCGTAAAGCTGAGATGAAACAAGTGTGAACTCACCCCAAAACAAGACCGGCTTATTCAGCACCAAAGCAAAGATAACAGCGCGATGAAATCATAGTCCTCCTTTCTCCAAGCCTGAAGCATCTGGTGTGGCCGTGTCCCACTACACCCGGAGAACCTCATGCAAAAAACTCGGAGACTGTTCTCACAATAGCAAGTGGAGAAACTTGTGGGTTTGATAATGGAAGCAGGAGGAGCCTGTATGTCTCAGAATGATGGAGCTTTTAGGCCTCAAGATTAATGGATAGAGAGACAGACAGTGTTTTATTAATCCTTGAGGGAAATTGTTTCAAAATTAAAGAAGGAAGAGATTGCAGGCCCCTGGATGGAACAAGAAGATTATGAGTCTTAGTGTGGCAGGAGAGGAGCTTCTGGGTCTTCAGATAGCATGTGGAAGAACTGTAAAGCTAAGGATGGAAGGAGTTCATAGAGTTATGGATAGTAGGAGGAGTTTGTAGGGTGGCAGGAGGAGGAGTTTGTAGGGCTCAGGGTGGCAGGAGGAAATGGTAGGGCTCAGGATGGCAGAAAGAGGAGTTTGTAGAGCTCAGGGTGGCAGGAGGAGTTTGTAGGGCTCAGGGTGGCAGGAGGAGGAGTTTGTAGGGCTCAGGGTGGCAGTAGGAGGGATTGGTAGGGCTCAGGGTTGCAGTAGGAGGGATTGGTAGGGCTCAGGGTTGCAGGAGGAAATGGTAGGGCTCAGGATGGCAGAAAGAGGAGTTTGTAGAGCTCAGGGTGGCAGGAGGAGTTTGTAGAGCTCAGGATGGCAGGAGGAGGAGTTTGTAGGGCTCAGGGTGGCAGGAGGAGCAGTTTGTAGGGCTCAGGGTGGCAGGAGGAGCAGTTTGTAGGGCTCAGGGTGGCAGGAGGAGGAGTTTGTAGGGCTCAGGGTGGCAGGAGGAGGAGTTTGTAGGGCTCAGGGTGGCAGGAGGAGGAGTTTGTAGGGCTCAGGGTGGCAGGAGGAGGAAATGGTAGGGCCCACGGTGGCAGGAGGAAGAGTTTGTAGGGCTCACGGTGGCAGGAGGAGGAGTTGGTAGAGCTCAGAGTGGCAGGAGAAGGAGTTGGTAGGGCTCAGGGTGGCAGTAAGAGAAGTTTGTAGAGCTCAGGATGGCAGGAGGAGAAGTTTGTAGGGCTCAGGGTGGCAGGAGAAGGAGTTTATAAACTACAGATTGATAGGAGGAGGAGCTTGTGGGGCTCAGGTGAGGAGGAGGAGCTTGTAGCTCTTACAGGTTGTGTAACTTCCATTCTTACCAGCGTGAACCCACTTGAACATCACTGAAGCCTCAGTGTGGTGAGCTCTAGCTGTATAACGGTGTCAGGCGGTGTTTTGAGTGCTCTTGCCGTTATGTTTACAGTTACAGGGTTACGGTGTTTAAATAAGTGATGGAGCCTGATAATGGAAGCAGTGTGCGTTGCTGAACTTCAGGTTTGATGTGAAACTGTTCATTTTGGCCCGAATGGTTACGTGTGTAACCTGATCCAGCCTGTCAACTGTCTGAATTTAAACAGTGGTATTACATGTTCCCGTAACTATTTGCTCATTTAACATGGAGCTGTTTAAATATTCAAACCCAACAAGAGGGAAGGAAACCACAGCGACTAGCGAGAGGTGCAGTCAGCCTGGTTTGAATCCCAGCTGAGGCAACACACAAACACACCAGCGAGTTCTGGGGAGCCAATGTTTTTTAACATCGAGAACATGTCTTGCCTTGGAATGGGACTCTGATCTCAGTGCGTATGCTCTACCTCAAACGGATGGAGAACTTCCTCACCATGGGCCATGGCATGTTTACATGGCAGGTAGCATGACTCTGAGGTCACAGACGACACCGTCCCCCCTCCTCTTTGCCCAGGTCGGATGATGTTAAGCAGCACGCTCGAGCGAGGTCGATTTCCTGTAACCCGAATCCCCCCGAGCGGAGCGGCAGCACCTGCAGCCTCCACCGTCCAGCACATGAGTCACGTTTCACATTTAAATGCGTCCTAAAGGGCCCAAGCTGCTCGGCTTACCTCCGCTTAGCATCAGCTCCAAACCAATGGGACACCAGGATGCCGTCGTCTCGTATTCGGCCTGTTTTCACCGAGGGTCTTTAAAGATGAAATACTCTGTATGGGTTTAGTGGGGACGGGTTTCACTGACCAAGCACGCTTTAATTAGGAGGAAATGAATTCCACACTGAGCCACAACGGAAAGAGTCAGATAAGGAACATGGGGAATGAAGACAGACGGATATTTCAGGGTTCGTTTACAGTGCCAGAGTACAGGACAACTTAAACACACAGCTGATCAAACAGCAACAAAAACCCCTCACCAGGAAGCAGAGGGGGAACCGCCCCGACTCCTCTGACGTTCTATCAGATTAGGTTTGAACCCCAAACAAATTCCTACCATTCCTTTAGTAAGACCTGTCGAGAGTCTATCTAGTTTAACGTAGAGGGAGTGGGGGTCGGACATCGGAACCCTGTATTACTAAAAGGGCATGAAGGAACCAGAAGATGAGAATGTCCGGGGACATGATGGAGGACCAAATAGGAATGTTTCTCATGGGCTCAGGAATCTGATCTAAGATGGAATCTGGTCTACCAGGTTCAGGGGTTATACGTGAAGTGGAAGAATATCAGAGGAACATTTCACATCTGGGCATTTTCAAACAGAAACTATTAAAGAACCAACTGGAGGGCTGATAGTCACAGTTCACAGTTACAGCATGTAAACAGAAGTTACCAGATGGAAAGACGTTGCCTAACTATCTTAGAGTCACCACCTGAAAAATGAGTTTTCTGCTTTCCAGATCACACAGATTGATGACGTGAACAGAAGACAGTGTTCGTCTTTAATCATTAGGAGATCTTGGTTTTATAATCAGACCCAGACGACTGCAGTCTGTTCTAGTCTGATGAGACATAATCTTATCGTCTGAATAAGAGACGAAACGTAGCTGAAGGTGTTTTTCCTGTCTGTGTATTTCAGAATATTCAGACAGGAGGAGACGAGTCACTGTGAGATGTTTCGGTGGAGAAAAAAACAAGGGAAAAACCTGGGCTGCTTTTTCCCACACGTTCAATTTCAGACGTTTTTTCCCATGACAGCAGCTGATCGATTTACCGTCGATCGTGAGACACCCTTGTCCCTGGCGCGTGAGTCAGAGCCAGTAAAAATCCGCGGCGTCTCTGCATCCTCTGGTGCGAGCCGGCGGTCGGATCTGTCGTGCAGGATCTGTGGTCAGAGCAGACCGCCACCACTTCCTCACGCTTCTGCTCCTGTTCCCGCCCGCCGATTCCTGCACCGCAGATTCCAGGCCTGGCGCTTCGTCCAGCTTGAATCCGTCTGAGTTTAGGAGGAAAATCCCCAGTTTGTAATAAAACAGCATGAAGACACAGAGAGAGAGAGAGAGAGAAAGAGAGAGAGAGAGAGAGAGAGAGAGAGAGAGAGAGACCCACGGACAGAAAGAGAGAGACAGAGAGAGAGAGACGAGCTGCTGTAACTGATCCTTAGGTAAACACATAGTGGAAAAAAAAACGGAGACAGGACGACCCAAAGACAGGCCGCGGATTAAGTGGAACAAGCAAACAAACAGCGAAATGAAAGTATAGGTTTACACACACTGTCCACTGGTGTTTTCTCTCCAGGACTCGCGCCAGACCAAAGACTGAGCTCATGCCGTAGTAAACCACTCTCCAACCACATGCTGGAATTCTTCTCCTCCTGCTGCATTTCTGATCCACTGGCTGAACTCACACTCGCTTCTGTCCACCACAATCACCTTAATACCTGGAGAAGGCTGGAGACGTCATCCATGCTGGACAGAACGCTTAACGCTGGAGAAGATCCCTGGCAGATAGATCCATCGATCCTCATGTCACCAGGGTGAGAAGAACGAGGTCGGACCTTCTACACCTTTAGCAGCCTTTGCCTTCATCACCATCGTTGTCATCACCATCATCATCATGATCATCTTCATCATCACCATCGCTATCATGATCTTCATCTTCATCATCACCATCATCACGTTCATCGTCACCATCATTGTCATTATTACCTTTATCTCCCTTACTATCATGATCGTCATCATCATTATAATAATCATCACCTTTATCACCATCATCATCACCTTAACCTTCAATACCAACATCATCTCTGTCATCATCATCACCATCTTCATCCCCAGGCTATCCCTTCCTTTTTTTCTGACTCATCTGAATCAGGGTTTCATCAACATGTAGTGGTCTGTCTGTCTGTCTGTCTGTCTGTCTGTCTGTCTCTCCCTCTGGCTCCCCTGTATCTCTCTCTCCGTCTCTCTTTCTATCACCCCCCACCCCCTCCTCCTCCTCCTCAGTCTGGTGAGCAGATGTTTTCCCTCTCAGTGCCAGCAGGATGTTGTAATGACAGGGTTCCTCCACACGTTCTCCGTGTTGTTTACAGAGGCTTCACTCCGCTGTTTCCCGCTCCACCACAAGAGAAATGTTTTGACGTCGGCTCGTACCAAAAAATAATAAAAAAAGAGGTCAGGAAGGTTGTTGGGTGGGATCTGGCCTCCTGATCTCATGGCTTTTCTCAGATCCACTCCAGACATCAGCAGTTCCAGCTGAGGGGAGACTGGGACGTCCTGAGATGGTGACACTGAACCTTTGGAGCATTACAGCACCGATGCTAACGTGTTTGTTAGCGTTAATGCTAACAGGCTGATCCTGTACAGTAAAGTGGGTGAGGATTTGAATTCTACACAAACAGGTCATTTTTTTATTGTTGATACATGTGTACAGTACAGTGAGACGTGTCACTTCAAGGATGTTGCCATGGCAACCTGGATACACACACACACACACACACAGTTTTGAAAGTCTAAACAGGCAACAAGGGTGTGAACGAATTTCATACAGTAATAAAAATGACAGACATAATCACATAAGCCCCGCCCCTCACCCACCATAACCGTCTGTACAAGCAGAAACATGCAGGTTGTCAACGGGTCGCAAGATGTACCATGTTGCCATGGTAACCGCTGATGGGGGGGGGGTAAAGCGGGGAGAACGTTCCTGAATGATGAAACACGTGCTAAAAGGGAAGCCGTGTAGCGCGGCGACGTTGCCCTCCATCACCTGAACATTGTGGAGAAAGTCAAAGCGAAGCGACTGACCTACTGTGATTACACACAGGAATCTGACCTCTGCATGTAACCCATCTGTGCAGCGGTCTCACACACACACACACACACACACACACACACAGGTCCTACACATTATGTCTGATGGCGTTTAATTCCGGGTGTGTTACTGTTACTCCGTGTCTGTGTTCAGTCAGTTCAACTCCATCAGGAATCAGCGGTGTGTGTGTGTGTGTGCGTTGGCAGGTGTGCAGGAAATCTTCATACGGAGTGATTACACCAGAGTCCGACGTTCACCTGTCCACCTCAGTGTCTGTAGGGGAGACATGCAGGAAGACATCCTGAAGAACTGGAGATACACACACACACACACACACACACACACACACACACAGACAGACAAACACACACACACACACACACACACAGGCACAAACACACAGACAGTCACACACACACACACACACACACACACACACATACACACACACACAAACACACGCACACACACACAGGCACAAACACACAGACAGTCACAGACACACAGACACACAGACACACAGACACACACACATGCAGACACAGACAGACACAGACAGACACAGTCAGACACAAACACAGACAGACACGCACACACAGACAGACCCTGCCCTCTGACTGGAAAACCTCATGCGGGTGTCTGTGTGTGTGTGTTTATGTCTGTGTGTGTGTGTGTGTGTGTGTGTGTTGACTTACCACACTCATGAAGGTTACAGATGGTGATGATGATGATGATGATGAAGTTGATGTTGATGATGAAGGTCAGAGAAGTTTCCTCATCCTGCGAGTGTGTGTGTTGATGGTTGCATTGTTGCGGTCGCTGGAGGACATCAAGACGTCTAGAGCTTCATCCTGACGCTGCAGCTCGCTGTCTGCTTCCAGAGCCAGAGACTTTAACTGCAGCAACATCTGCACACACACACACACACACACACATACACACATACATATATACATCTCCATAGAAGGAGAAGAAGGAGAAGAAGCAGAAGAAGCAGAAGAAGAAGCTGAACCTGTTTGAGCTCCTGCGCCTCCTCCTGACTCACTGCATTCTGCTGAACATGGAGCTGAAGTGGGGTCAGGTCTCCTGCAGGAAGCTGTACAGGAACATCTGAGTCTGAGCTCGCTCCTACACACACACACACACACACACACACACACACACAAACACACACAAACACACACAAACACACACAAACACACACAAACACACACACTGCAGTGAGGCCCCACTGTGTAAAACCAGGAGCTCTGCTGCCACCGTGTGGACGAACTGTCCATTACAGGTTCAGGAGCAGAGATGGGAACCTGATCCTACCTGCACCACAGAATGCCATACTCCCCGGTGTGATGTCATCAGTGGGCGTGGCCTGGAACCCTGAGTAATCCCTGGCAAACTCCACCTTTTTCTTGTACTGCACTTCCAGGACGCACAGCGCCTCCGCCATCTTGGCCGACAGCAACCTGAAGCACATGTCTGGTTTTCCGATGTGGCGCTGTCGCACGCTGATGTCGCAGACGCCGTGCACGCGGATCTCGTCCACTTCCTGTTTGTGGAAACGATGAACCAGCCGGCCGTTAGCGTCGCGCACCTCAAGGGCGGAGACCAGCAGCACCAGAGCGCCGGAATTCGCGTCGGCGCCGTTTATGTCTCCGCCGCGGTAAAACACAACTGGGACGCTCAGAACCTCTTTAGATGATCTGGTAGATCCTTCGGGGGGCGGGGCTTTGGCTTCAGCCTTACCCAGTTCCGGTTGGCACTTTCTGTTCCAGGGAAACTTACCGAACGGCCACCAGGCGGGAGATTCCAGCTCCGACAACAACCTGAATACACACACACAGACATTAGAACTGGTAAGTGTGGGAATCGTGGTGTGTTCCGATTGGCCGAGAGCAGGTCAGCTGATCACTATAGGACTACTGAACTACAGGTACTTTAGTTAAGCAGAAACATGAACGTTGCACCCTGGAGCAGTTCTGAATGGGTTTGTTGCTTACCGATCGGCCACGCCCAGGTCGGACTCCATCTTGTCGAGCTGGTGGATCATGTGGTGGAACTGTTCTCCCTGCTGACTCAGCGCCCTGCCGGTGTGTGTGAGCGTGTGCTGGGCGTCGTTCACCATGCTGATGAGTCTCTGTCCGCGGCTGAGCGGAGCGTGTGCGGAGTGCGTGTGCAGGGCGAGCGTCTCTCTCCAGAAGTGCTGAAGGACGTGCAGGACGGCGCCGGCGCTCGGCTTCAGGGACGAGAACCAGTGCTTGTGGGCGTCCCGCTCCTGCAGGGTCACGGCGCTGAAGATGAAGCAGGACGACTCGGCGGCGATGTGCGTGACGCGGGACAGCGGGAGCAGGAGGGCCGCGTCTCCGTCTCCGCCCGACGATGACGGCTCGAAGCGGACGGCGCTCGGGGTCAGAGTGAGACGGCCTCTCGTCCAGCGCTTATCAGCGGTAACGTAATAGGAACAGGACCAGCTGTGAACCCGGGCCTCGCCCTCCATCATACTGGAACACTCCAGAATAACAGGATCAACAGGGACGTTCAGATCCACCTCCTAGAAGAACCACAGGTAAATAGATAGATCGATATACAGAGAAAACCATTAACCATGGAAGAAAACCTGGGGTTCCTCAAAACAACAAAAAAGAGGTTGGGTTTTTTTTGAAGAAGTTCCAAGTAGAACCTTTGAGGATGCCAATAAGTGGTATCTAATTAAAGAACTGTCTTCATGAGTAGAAAAAGACCTTCTGTCACCCTGAAGGTTCCTCAAAAATCAGGTTCCCTTTCAGAAAGAACTCCTCAGAGAACCACTCGAGAAATGAAGGATTACTATAACAACCCGAAGAACTCTAGAGGAACCTTTCATCTCGCACCATACCTACAGGTAGAATGGTTCCTGAAGGTCCAGTGGTCTTTAGTTGGTCTTTCTGGGGAAACCGTAATACTTCTGTGTAAGGATTATCTTTCAGAGAGCCTGCCAGAAGATCTTTTAGGAACCTTCAGAGAAGGTTCACACACATGCGCACACACACACACACACACACACACTCTCTCTCTCTCTCACACACACACACACACACACACACACACACACTCTCTCTCTCTCTCTCTCTCACACACACAC
>JAOVVF010000042.1:182113-192887 GCA_028565595.1 Duopalatinus emarginatus | reverse complement strand
AATAGTGATGTGCCCAGAATTACACCATCTATCATTCACAAATACTGCCAGTCCTCCTCCTTTGCTCTTACCACTCACTGCTGTCCTGTCCGCCCGTGTGAGACTGAATCCATCCAGAGAGACGAGTGTGTCCGGGGTTAGCGCAGTTAGCCAGGTCTCTGTGAACATCATGACGCTACATTCGCGGTATTCCCTCTGATGCCGAGTCAGCGCCGCTAATTCGTCCATCTTATTAGGGAGAGATCTTACATTCCCCATGATAACAGAAGGAAGAACCGGTTTGTAGCGTCTCCTTCTTGCCCGGCGCTGAGCCCCAGCGCGGCTCCCACGGCGCTTCCTCCTCAGCTCGCGGGGGATCTCCGGTCGCTCCCATGGCAGCACCGCTGCGTCGCGTAGCGCCAACAGCTGATCCCGAGTGTAAACAATGGGCTCCCGCGCGCTGCCTGCCGAGTCCCCGGTTACAAATTTAGTGTCCATAGTGTCCGGACAGTATAAAAAGCTAAATAAATAAATTTGTGAATTAAATAACTTTCCAGTATTTACGTTACTTTTTTTATCAAGTCGCGACGTGTCGTCCACAAAAACTACAATTTCCAGGACATGTCCTGAGAAAAGCAGAGGTTTTGATCTGCAGTATGATTTTGAAACGCAACAATCAGACAGAAATAAATCATATTTATGCGCGAGCGGCACATCTACACACACACGCGCGCGCGCAGTACAAGAGGATAGAGGAAGAGGCATGTGGAGATCAAGAAGAGCAGTCCATCTGTAAAAAAAATATTTGACACTTGTTGAATCGTCAGAGAAAAAATCCGTGTTTAAATGTGTGCTTTTAAAATCACAAAACCAACCAACCTGTTGTGGACGTGTAAGACATCTAACACCAACGTCACCCCCAGTCACGTGACTCGTTCATTTCCGCACCGCAGTAGTAGTAGAGTGTGTGTGTGTGTGTGTGTGTGTGTTTGTGTGTGTAAAATAATACCCTACAGTTTGACTTAATATAATAATGTGTTTTTCTCTGAGACCTACTGAGACAAAATCACTGTGGACAAGTACATTCTTCTGTACAACTATTTTACATCAGCATTTATCTATTGGACTGTTGATAATCTGACAGATACTGTAGATCTTACATTTCTTATCACATAATAATAATAATATCACTTACCATGTAATAGTAGGCAAATAAGTGTTTTGGTTTATTCCCAGCAGTCAGACTGTAGATTTTATTTATGTCTCAATGATTCACATAAAACAGTGTCTAAACTGTTAGACCATGGGCTCTTCTTTAATAAATGTTTTAACCAGTGCACCTGACTGTCATGTTGCACTGATCTGACATTAAGGTTGGTACAACATGAAGACGCTTCTGAGTAGTTTAGCTACTTTTGCCGTATTTGTGTAAATTAGCTTGCTATATTTCTGTGGATGGTAGCTTTTGTGTAGAGAGGCTTAGGTTATTGTTGAGTAACTGAAAGTATAACTCACTACATTTTACAAGTAGCCCAACACTGCATTCATCTGACTCATCTGATTTTGAGTCAGTGAGAAAAGAAATGCATGAACAAGTAAAAAGATAACAGGCCAACAAATATTAGGCCAACAAGGTTCTCTGTGTACCTGATCACACAACTTTGTATTAAACAAGTGGCTGGTTGATTAAGCTCTTGTGCATGTGAACTAAGGAACAACATGGGCTTTGAGCAGCATTCCAACAATTCCTGAAAGGTGAGATGGTTTAGATTTAGGCGTGGCTTGGGTTTGTGGGAAATAACAAGGTGTACTTTACAACTGTGTCTTTAGAACTGGATTTAACAAGTAGACATGGTAATCAGAATCAAACTTTATTGGCCAAGTATGCTCGCACATACAGGGATAAACAAACTTAAGTAAAGTAAGTAATTTAAACAAAAAACGTCATAATGCATCATGTTGCCTTAAAATGTTGACATTGTTTCAGTTAAGATTTCTTGTTCTGAATGTGTTTTTGTTTATTAAACACAAAAACAATAATTTGCCAAACAGGAATTTTGTACACGTAAGGTTCTTAACAGCCTGAACAAAATAAAGAGCATTGTTTGAACAAGCAAATCAAAGTTGGCTAAACAAATAACTCTTCTTATAAATGATGGCCAGTACAGCCATACATATAATTAAAACATCTTTATGCATCATGTTGTCTTAATATGTTATTTTCTCAATAATTCGTTTTTTACAATGTAATTTCTACTCGTTTTTTTAAGAGCTCTGATGTATCTGAATTGTGTTCCCAAGACATATACATTTATATTTCTAACATTTATCAGGCGTCATATGGCATTTATGCCGTTAATGTCCAGAGTGACCTATTCATTATAGGTGCTTATTCATTAAGTCCGAATATCCAAAGGCCAAAGTTCTAAGTACTTGAAACTAGAATACAGCTAGAAATGAGCCATACAGTAGCTAATACAAACAATTACAAAGTCCTATAAACTAAAGAACTCTAAACTTACTAATATCCTGTGGAGAAAACAAGTTAGAATAAGGAACTGCTATAAGTGTAAAAGGTAGTGCTGAATTGAGTTAGTGCTCATTAAAGTGAAAGGGGGCTGGGGGGGGGGGTCTTCTGTTTGTGTGTGACGAAAGTAAGTGATTCTGATGCATAGACTGATGCACCAAATTTTAATGATAGCATTATGGGGTAAATAAGCTTAAACAGAACTGTGATGGTTAGCTGATACACACTGTTTACCAAAAATCATGATGTTGGTCTGTGTACATCCAGTATTTTTTATTGGCTCCAGGGCCTAATCATTCGTGCTCCATGGTTCAGTATTGAAAGTGCACATGCACACTGCTGTTTTGAACTTAGATGTTAGATGGTTAGATGTTAGATGGACACTGACAATCCGGGCTAGTGCTCACCAAATCAAGACTGCTAGGGGAAGTACTGGCCTTTATGTAACAGGTACAGGAAGTTGTTTGGAATGTATCAGACAGCGATACTGCTGTCATATGTAATAAATATTATATGAGAGTATACGCTATGAAAACATTTCATATTTATTATTTACTGCACTGAACTATTGACCATGCCATGCACTGGTCAACAGTGACCTCTGGTGGACTCTAGTGTAGAGACACTCATGCCTATATTTCCCCCTTTAAATGGATATGAATTGACATTTGAGTACATTAAACTGAAGTTTCTAATTGTGCTATTCTTATATCTTGGAGTGATCTTCTTGCACGTAAATTGACAGTAATGTGGTCAGTTAACCGGTAACAGTAGATCCCTGTTTATCAGCATAATACAGTATTTTCTGTTAAGCTGTGAAAACTTACCTCAACAAAAAACTTAACATGGTTCTGTGTGATTGTAGGATAAGCTTAATTTTGCATTTTGAGTGAAAAATAACGTGTTTTTGCAGAATTTGGTGCGATGTGGTGAGTCGAATCATTTGAACTCGACTTATCTTGGTTTTCACCGTTCACACACTTTTCTAGTCTCTGTTCTCTGTGGACTGTGTTACACCTCACATCAGTGCATGAAGTGTGTATTAGATAATTAACAAACTCCCAGACTAGAGCCGACATCCATCGTTCTCCTGAAGGAGGCGACACGTGCCGACTCTTTTGTGACCGGCACGTTTGTACCGCACGCGCGCGGCTCCAATAAGAGGCGTCGCTGAGGTGAATTTGAAGAAAGGAGGTAGCTAACTGCTAACGTTGCTAATCTTCTGATACGGTCAGTGTCTGGGGTTGTTTTGTCTGTATAATTATTAAACTTTTAAGATTTCAGGTAATATGATAATTGTGTTGTGTTGATAATTATGTCCGTTACCAAATTAGCTAAGAAGTTCGAAGCTAGCTTGATAAATCAACTGTATTTTACTTATACAGCTCGTGCGCTGTATAAGTAAAATACTGTGAAGATAAATGACAGTAGATGTAAAAGTGTAAAATAACAGTAAACTGCCTGTATTTTACTGTTTATTTACTGTGATTTTTTTTACAGTGTTTGCTGAAAACCAAAGCTTAATTTTATTAAACGTTTGGTTTAATAAGTGTTAAATATTGCTTTTGATTTATGCTGGTATTCTAATTAATTTAATTGTAATTTATTAAACAAAAGGCACTTTTACTGTGTAGTCATTTTTTTCCAGCTCAGAATTGCATGTTAAAAGTCTGTAAAACACTCGGACACTCCCCTGAACAGTCTGTGGAGGCGTGTTTTTTGGTTTGATGTTTTTTATCTATTTGTCTTACTGAAAATAAATATGTACATGTTTTATTAATACTTTTTGTCAGTTGTCCTTACTTCAGAATAACTGTAAATGTAATGTGATGGATATGATTTAAATTATGTGAACCATGAACTCTTATCATATCACCTTTTCACACTCACTTTTTACTTTTCATCCAAATCTCAACGTTCTTTAGACGTCTTTTCAATGTGACTTTGCTCGATGGGAGACTACATTTAATCAGACACTGGACTAAATAAGTTCTAACTAGTTTAGATAATAATAATAATAATAATAATAATAACAACAACAACAATAATAATACATTTTACTTGTATTGCACTTTACATTTCAAAGAAATCTCAAAGTGCAAGGTAACACAATCGCTAACAACTTTAAAGCTTGCGTGGTTTTTGTGGGTTTGTTTTGCTGTGGACTTAATACAAGCTTTGTCGCAGAATGTCTTCATCTGTCTGAGCAACATCCAAGAAATCAATCAGGAAAAGTACAACAACATACGTGACATTCCAGCTCAGTTTTACTTCAGGGTCAGAAAAATAATTACACCACATCAGAGTTCAGAATCTAACAGTAGAGTGGTGTAATATTATTAATTCCAAAACTATCATCAGGATTCATTTTATTAAGATTCAAACTTTAAAGGAAAAAAACAGAAATCTTAATTAGTAAAGGACATTAACTTTGTGTAAGAGGTAAATATAAAGGATGACACACTGTGATTAATTAATTTGATTATACTGATTATACTGCCCTTTAATGGCCAACTAATACAAACACTTTTCTCTTTAACACACTATGTGAACGTCACATCCTGATTTATTATCAGGAGCAAAAGTGAATAGGATAGGAAATTGACCTCCTCCTCAGTTCACTTCCTGTCAGTCAGAGGACTTCTGATGACTATTTATTACATTAGCACATACAGTACAGCTCAACACTACTGTAATCTATTCGACATTACTACATCTATTTGTTGCTTTACTTTAACAGACACTTTATCTGTACAATTTTTAAACTTAACAAAGTAAGTAATGAGTGCTTCTATTAACACCACAACACCAGACACAGCACCCAGAGGTTACTCACTGGACCCTAAAAGACTGGCAACATGTGGTGTTACAGTACCAGTGGTTTTGGGCTGATGGTGGCGTTCCTGTGTGGCACACAAAAACATGGCACTGTGAGGCTGGTGTGGTTCCATACTAGTGTGGGGTGTGTTCTCATGGCATGGGCTGAGTCCACTAGTCCAAACGCTGTTTCAAGCTTTGCAGATTCCCTCAAAGTTTTCAGTGTTTTGCCTTACACATATAAAATTCATCTGAAACCAGGGGTGCATTACACAAGAAGAATTTCTGCACCACTCAGATTACATGTAAAGTTCATGAAAACTGAATAAATAAATGGAAATTTGAGAGTATGCATGAATAAACACCAGGGGCCTCATTTATAAAACTCTGCATAGTTTTTGCAATGAAAGTGTGCATGTGCACAAAAGTACGGTGGCCAAGAAAGCCCATCGCACTGCAAGTTAAAAACATGCTGCAAATTCACAAAACACAAGCATCAGAAGGACAACACCTGCAGAACATTAACAGAACGCGCTGCAAATTCATCAAAACCACAACACCTGTAATACTTTAACTGAACAAAAATACTGAAAACACACGCAATTTCCAAAACACATGCAAAAAGACTTACAACACAACGGAAGTATTTCAGTGGGACACTGAAAGTAGACGAAACCATTCGAGATGCATGGACCTGGATGTAGAGTCAAGACAGCCCAAATCCCAGCAAAAGTAATTATCTGTTTGTTAATAAAGATACAGTCGGTTTATTGAAAAGTTTCTCGTGTTTGTATTTAATTCCTCCTTAAGAATTACACAGTGAGCAGTTAAAACTAAGTTGAGCTGTTTATGCAGCTCACTATCGATTGGTTTCGTCCACTTTCAGTGTCCCTCATAATTTTTCTATTTTATGTTATTTAAAATCTGCTATTTGTACCATAAACCTCTAGACAGAGCATGTCTGAATATGTCACTAATATAGCACTATTGTGGTGGAAAGTGCGCGCTGCAGATTCTGGATAGTTCTACACCAGACGACTCGGTGACTAACGGTTTATCTGTGGTATAGTTTATCTAATACATGTTACTCAAATATACTAAATATACTTACATCAACATTAGAAATAACTCAGACTGTAGTATAAGATATGGCAAGCATTGAAACTTTAAACGGCAGACAAAATATTATAAGAATAATTATATTAAATAGTATTTAAACAAGTAAGTGTTAATCTTTCCTAATCTTCTCTCTGAAACTCTCTGATTTATGTGGTATGAACTGATATCTGTGAGGGTGGTTTGCGCATTTACTTGCAATTCTGTTTTACCAATGTCACTAATTCTTTCTCTCTCTCTCTCTCTCTCTCTCTCTCTCTCTGCAATCTTTTAAAGGGCTACGGATGCCTCAAACCTTGCTTAAATGAACGCTAGTTTTCAAGCCAAGTATTTCTTTATAAATCACGGTTTCTGCATGTAAAATTGCATATGTACAAAAACAGGATTTATAAAGATTTAAAAACGTGATTTATAAAGAAATACTTGGCGTGAAAATGAGCACCCTTTACAAATGAGGCCCCAGAACTGTTCCTAGAGCATGAAGAGTTCACCAGTGCCAAATATTTGCACTGCTGGATACTGCACAGGGTTTTTGGCAATGAATGCTGAATAAGAACAGTCCCAAAGATACCTTAAGTTATCTAACTGACATTTTCTTAGACTGCCATTTGAAATTGTGTCAACAGCAGAGATTTTATACTGATAACGTCATTGTTTGGGGCTCAGCATAAGTAGAGGTTAACAAATGTGAGAAGAATGGACCAAAACTCAACATGTCTCAGTTTTGTGTTAATAAGAGTATATTCCATGGAGACATATTCTAACTAGACAGATAGACAGTAAATAAATTAAATATGAACAGTCAAACTGACTAACAAAAGACATGATGTGTGTTATGGGGATGGTCAGCTTTACTGGAAGGTTTATTTTTAATGTTTTAAATAAAACATCTGACAGACATCAAGACAGATGAGTTTGCCAGATCAACATTGGCTTAAAACAAAACTTACTACAGCACCTTAGCAGATCAGGCTATCAACAGATGCCTCTGAAGACTGGCCAGGCAGTGTTTTGCTTCAACGTGAAGGAAAACATTGGAAAACATTTGGTTATGCATCCAGAGCCATGGCCAAAATAGACTGTGGATATGCTCAACACTGTCGAACAGACCACAGTCCTCTAGCAACTCATCCAAAAGACTTTGAGAAAGATGTCACCATGTTTTCTGCACCAGCAAACAATCATGCCAAAAGAAAAAGAATTGGAAGAAGAAGGCTCTATCCATCAAATACACATCATATACATACATACATAAGGTTTAATAGAAGAAATATTCATTTTCAGGTGATTTCCAACTGTTGTTTAACTCTTTTGGTTTCTGTCATTATTCAAATAAGTATATGGGGAAGTTGAGGTCAGGGGTAGGGGTAAGTGATGATACGGAGCTCTGGGGCAAAAAGTGTTTTACTCAAGGGCCAAAAGTGTCAGCTTAGTGGTGCTGGGGCTTGAATATAGAATTTACTTACTATTTGGACTTTATAGTAATGGCACTGATTTCATAAACATCAGCAGGACATAGATCCTCAGTTCTGCTCACTGTTAGGAGTTCTGTGATTCATATGGGAATCTCAAAACCCAGTAACCTTGAACCCATGAAGTTGTTTATATGAACAGTCTGATAGTAAAATGGAAAAAGGAAAAAACATTCTCAGGTATTTGCTACTGAAAGCTGCTGAGAGCCAGCTGTCCTTTACTCTGACCCTTAACTTACTGCTCAGCTACAGACCTTCACCCCTGTACTGTGTTCTTTCCTCTACAGGACTGCTGAGGAAGCAATGACACTTCCTTTATTCCCCAAGCAAGAACAATGTACCAAGAAAAAAGACAGCAAAAGGTACAACGGAAAGACTGGGAGTGATTCATAAATCCTCCACCTTGCCTGAGGGCTGCCCCCATTAGAGATCTGGAGAATCTGCCCCATTAGAGACCTGGAGAATCTGCCCCATGAGACACTGGAAGAATCTGCCCCAGAAAACAAATAGAGAAATGTAACAGTTCTTTTATTTTATTACTTTATTTAGAAGTCACAAACTAAATCAAGTGTTAAATGTCTAAAGACCTGTAATGCTAATGTTGCTATTAATGCAATTAATAAAAGCATATGACTTCCAGTTTAGCATGGTGCAGTAAGTGGATATGTGTAACTCCTCCTACAGTTGTTTGTTTTATTACTATTATTTATACATAAACATTTTAATTAAAAAACAATTAATTTGTCCTCTTCCAACTGTACAATGCACTACCACTCACGTCTTGAGACACCAAATTATGGTTAGAGGAACACTCATCTGAGTTTGGGGTTCTGAATACTTCGGGGACGTCATGTGACACACTGTGGAACACAGAAATCCTCCACCTCAGAATACAACAGAATTGTGAAGAGTTTTGCAGGAAGTTTGGTGTTTATTACCTACAGAATACTTCAACAAACTGGTGGAGTCCATGTCCTATGTGGGAGTTACCAAGTATTGATTATAGTGTCACACATAATCAAGTATTATTCAAATAATTATTTAAATAATGTCTCGTGTTTGAGTTTATTGGAAGTGTGGACAATCTCCGAATTTGAGGCACCTAGTGTAATAAGAGTGTTTTTCGCCTGCTATGAATACACGAAAAAGTGAGCTGCAGGGCGTCGGATGTTTTGGTAGTCTGAGGAAAACCCTGTTTCAACAGAACACACGGGTGTGGAGAGGATCTGTAGAGGTTCTAGCTAATATTTCTTAGACACCACATAGAGAAGGGTATGTTTATTTATTAACTGATTATTGAACCTGGAGACAAGATGTCCCTAGTCCTATTATATTAATAACAGGAAGTAAATCCAATAATAAAACTATATATTTATTTTAAAAAAAAGTGAGCTCCAAGTTGCATAGAGATGATAAATACTGACTATTTGGAGAATATAAGCAGGCAGTGTTGTTTACTTCAGCTTTTATGTAGACATTTAGCTGAGAATGTTTAGCTGAACATCTAGCTAGTCATCGTGTTTAATTAAGGAGCCTTCATCAAGGGACACTGGGTAGTGAGCTCAGTTGAGGTTATGTGGTTTGTGGTAGTAAGTGCCCTTGTTTCTCAGCAGTTCCTCGCTCATACTCAGGATCTGAGAAGCTCTGGACACTCTGGAGTGCCCTTAACTCCACGCCGCTGTCTTGACTCGACACGCTGTCAGTGTTCTCCGACACGTCCAGCAAGTATTCCCTCGGGCTCACACAGTTCGGTCTGAGCGCCTTCATAGCTCGCTTACTGAGCAGCACGTACACTGTGGGGTTGATGAAGACATGAGAGAAGGCGATGCATTCAGTGCTCTGGATGGCAAGGTCCAGGTGCAGACTTGTCTCACACTCTGAAAGCACGTGCAGATCCTGAAGAACATGTATCATTAAAACCAAAATGTACGGGAACCAGAGCATGAAGAACAGCCCGGTGTAGATGACCGCATGCCTGAGCATCCTGGACCGGCCTGTAGAATGCGTACGCTGGTACAAGGTGACGGAGGAACCAAGCAGGAGCATGAACGGAACCCCAAAGACGAGCGTGACCAGCTGGAAGCGCATGTAGATCTTCCAGCCATGTGTGTAGTGGTACGTGCAGTGGATCTCTTTGTGGACATGGTGCTCATCTACAAAGATCAGGTGCGGCATGGCGGCCAGAAGTGACATCACACACACGCATAAACACCACACAGTGTTCTTCATGGTGTCTCCAACTCGTCCCAGGCATCGGGACATGCCCGAGGCATCCACGCAGCTCCTCAAAACCGCACACGCCACGAACAGGTTACTGCTGTACAAACCGAGCGCGTACACCACTGTCACGGTTTTGCACGCGGGCGCTCCGAAGATCCAGTCACGCGCCGCGTACACCGCCCAGAACGGGAAGGTGGAGGTGAAGAGCAGGTCGGCGCACAGCACGCACGCGGCACTCGTCCTACGTGCCGATCTGCACCGCACGAGCACCACCAGCAGAGTGACGTTACCGAGCAGACCGAGCGCGCACGCGACCGAGTAAAACACGGGCAGCAGATAACGGCTGAACTTCTTTATCTGATGTTTCTCACACGGCCGGAAGTCTGCCAGCGGGTCTAACGAGTAATAATCCGAGTAGTCATACTCAGAGTCGTGGTCCAGACTGCACGCGAGGTCGGTGATGTTCATGTCCATGTCTCCTGTCCGTTTACTGAAGTTCAGTTAGAAACCGAAACTAGTGTTTTATACACGCACACACGCACACACACACACCCACACACACACAAACACACACACACACACACACACCCACACACACACACACACACACACACACACACACACACACACACACACACACACA
>JAOVVF010000042.1:167891-182013 GCA_028565595.1 Duopalatinus emarginatus | reverse complement strand
CTGGACGTTGGCTAGCAGGATACTAGGCAAGGGTGCACGGTGTGCTGTGGCCCTCAGCCTGTCCCTGACGCCAGCTCACTTCTCTCGGGGCCGTCGCCGCTTTTTTGTTTCGCGACCTTTGTTGTTCTTCAGGATCTCACTCGGCCAGCTCGGATCCGGGGTTAAAAACGAGGTAAGGTGAGCGGATAGTATATTAATAGAAACAAGAGTGTCTGTATCATAAGTAATTCGAACCATGTTGCAAAGTAAAAGTCAAAAAATGAACGGGAAATAGAAGAATATAACGAAAAAAGAAAAAGTGTGGACGGAGCAGTCGAGACGGCGGCTGACCTCAGCGGCACCATCTTGCAAAAATAGAAGTCCTTCATCCATCATCCTTCATCCTTCATCCATCTACAAAAATACATCCAAATCAATCTCAAACCTCCAGCATTCTGTTCATCTAAACACTCTGTGGTGGAACCATGAGACAAAATATATTCTTCAAGGGTTTTTAAAGGGTTCTTAGATTCCTTAATGGATTCTACCTGAAAACTTCACACTTCTTACAAAACCACTGACAGGTGAAGTGAATATCATTAATGATCTCATTACAGTTCTACCTGTCAACGACTAGTCAACGACTAGTCCACCACACTCTCCAACGAGGGCTCCCACACCACCTCGCTCACACACACAACCGGACTGCATTTTTTTGCACATTTTTTTGCACATTAACACACAACCGGACTGCATTTTTTTGCACATTTTTTTGCAGATTAACACATGACCGGACTGCATTTTTGCACATTTCTTGCACACCACCTCACTCCCGCACATGCACTGCAGTTTTGCACACACGGTGTATATATCTCTCCAGACTTTAACTTGTGTACATATATTTACTTTATTTTATACTTTATATTTTATTCTATATCTATATATTTTTAACCTTATTTTATATTTTAATCTTATTTTATATTTTATTTGATTTCCTACGATTTTATTTTAGGAATATTTAATTTTACTTTAACTTCTATTACTGTTACTTTGTTACCTAGTTTATATTTTGTGGACGACGGTCAAATGTCATTTCACTGCATGTTGTACCGTGTATGACTATGCATGTGACAAATAGAACTTTGAATCTTGAATGGGGTGGGATATACTAGACCAAGACTCACTGATGTGTGTGTGGGTGAAGACTAGACCGTCTGGTCTGATCTCACAGAAGATCTACAGAAGGATCTGTTATTAATGTCTTGGTGTCAGTGTACAGAACACCTTCAGAGGTCTTGTGGATGTCTTGACAGTTCAGAGCTGTTCAGGCATGTGGTGTTAATGTTAGGTTGGGTTTTATTGATGATCTAAACTTTAAGCTCAACATTCTAAAATCCCAGGAATATTTGTGTTGAGGTTGTGATTATCAGTCGATCTGTGGTTGCCTTCATTTTCTTTTTTTCCCCTCTGAAAGGCACTGCCATCTAGTGGTCATTCCACACACAAACACACACACACACACACACACACACACACACACACACACACACACTGGATTTCACATCTGGATTTCATAGCTGCAGCAGCCATTTCTTATCATATTATATAAGCACTTTAGAGGACGTTTACTTCATTGTTCTCATTTTTTCCAGCATGAAACCATTCCAGTGGACTGAGTAGGAATGTTGAGACACCACCACGACTAAAAACGAGCAATAACAACACAGTGTCTGTGTGTATAATGTGTGTGTGTGTATGTGTGTCTGTGTGTGTGTGTGTGTGTGTGTGTGTGTGTGTGTTTGTAAGTGTAGGCAAGGCATGTTTATTTGTACAGAACAATTCATACACAGGACAATTCAAAGTGCTTTACAGAAATAAGACTCAAGTGAAAATTACAATTAAAACACAATCAATCAGAACATTAACCATTTAAAATTAATAATAGAATAAAAAGTAAAGAGTTCAGATGAAAACACAATCAGTTGTCATATGCACAGCTGAAAAGAACCTGGACTTTAACACTGTGAGACTGGAGGTCAGTCTGACATCTTCAGGGAGACGATTCCAGATTTTAACTCCATAAAACTGAAATGCTGCTTCACCATGTTTAGTCCTGACTCTGGGCACCAGCAGAAGGTCTGTGTCTGATGTACTCAGGATCTGAGATGGTTAATATGGGACAAACATGTCAGAGATGTACTTCAGTGCTAATCCATGGAAAGAACTATACACAAGTAGAGCTGTCTTAAACTCTATACTCTGAGGAACAGGAAGTCAGTGTAGAGACCTGAGTACAGGACTGATACAATCTACTTCCTGGTTTTAGTCAGGACTCCAGCATTAACGTTCTGGATGTCCTGCAGCTGTCTTACAGCTTGTTTAGTGAGTCCAGTGAGCAGACCGTTACAGAAGTCTAACCTGCTGGAGATGGAGAAGACATGGAGAAGTCCCTTTATGTCTGGTTTAAACAGAATACTTTTGATTCTGGCAAAATGTTTTTGAGATGGTAAAAAGCAGCTGATATTATAGATTTTAAAATTCAGGTCTAATTCCATGATTCCATAACTCCCAGATTTCTAACCTGATTCTTTGGTTTTAGAGAAAGAGACTCAAGGTAGCTCCTGACATTTTCTCTTTGTTGCTGTGGGCCAAAGATGATTCCTTAAGTCTTGTCTGTGTTTATCTGGAGAAATTGTTTTGTATCCATACAATCTTTTCAATACAGTGACAGAGTGAAATCACTGGTCCATATTCACCTGATGTTAGTGAGACGTAAATCTGAGTGTCGTCTGCATAGCTGTGGTAGGATACATCACCGTTTTATATAAACTGACCTAATGCGAGCATGTAAAGACTAAACAAAAGAGGTCCAAAGATAGACCCCTGAGGAACCCCACAGGTCAGGGCCGTTTCATCTGAGACACGGTTACTGATTTCAAGATCAGTCCTCAAGATAAGAATTAAACCATTTTAGGGCAGTGCCATTGACTGTAACCTCTGTAGCAGGACCACATGGAAAACTGTATCAAAAGCAGCACTCAGATCTAGCAGGACTGAGACAGAGACTTTGCCAGCATCAGTGTTGAGACAGATGTCATTGGTCTTCTTGATACGAGACGTCTGTGTGCTGTGATTGGGTCTAAACCCTGACTGGAAATCATCAAAGTAGTTGTTTGGCAAGAAAAATTGAGTAAGCTGTTGGTACACAACTTTTTCAAGGACTTTACCTAAAAACGTCAGGTAAGATATGGACTCATAGTTGTTTAGTACTGAGGCATCAAGACAGGTTTAATGAGAGAAGTTGTTAAGAAACTTGGAAATGTTCCTGACTGAAGTGGGATGTTAACTAAATGGCTAACTAAAAGTTGAGGTAAAAGACTGCTTAGTACTGATTTTAGAAATCTACTGGGTAAAACATCAAGACTGCATGTGGATGAACTCAGACTGGTGAAGAATTTCAAACCGAACCACCAGGGAGAAAGCCTTTCGTCAGATCAGTGTTTATTTCTCGCGAGTCAGGATCTTGACATCTTGATGACCCGTACTGCACTGGGTTTTCCACAGTACAGTTATATAGGCTGAACTGTAGCCAAATTTAACCACAGCCCTGTGGTCAACCAGGCACATGGAGAACAGAAATATAAGGACAAACAAAGACAGCTGAACAGCATGTTCTGAATATAGGTTAAAAAGGTTCAAAGTCTGACTCAAACGTCTAAGTTATGAATAAGGTCCAGATGAGTAAAGTCCAAAAAATATTGTAGAATTTATTGAAAACAAAAGAGTATATAACGCTCAGAAGGTAAAAAAAAAAAACTTCAGTAGAAATTAGGATTAGCAAGATAAACTAAGGATTGTTTGCATTCAGCTTCTTCTTGGTTGTCTGGTCAAAGACTATTACTTCCTGCTCCAGCCACACCCATTCAGGTAGCATCACCTGTACATATAGATAGATGGCCACTTGGCCACTAGAGGGAGAAGAGAAGGGGACTTGCAAAAACAGAAAATAATTTCAGTGAAATTAGAGTTTTGGCTCCTACAACTTGTAACCTGGTATACACACAATACAGAACCTATAACATTCAATACAACAACCTGGAGATGAACTCTTCAATAGTGTTATTAGTGACAGGTGTGAAATGTGTCTGCTCTACATATCTCCTAGGTGGCTGCAGAAACGTCATCTGTGTTGTGCTGTGTATTGTGTGTTTAATAGCCTGAACCTTGTCATTAAAGAATTTTGCAAACACATTGCACTTAGACGTTGAAATAAGTTCAGACGGCACTGGAGCTGAAGGGTTTGTTAACCTGTTCACTGGAGCAAACAGGACATGTGAGTTGTTATGTAAAATTAGCTCTATGTAAAACTTGATTGAACACATACAACATTTCTTTGTATATCTCATAATAAACCTGGAGCTTTGACTTCCACCATTTCTATTCGGCCCTCCGGCACTCCCTTTTCTGTGCCCTAACCAAGTCGTCATTTCCCTATGGCGATTTCTGCTTATTTCTGACCATTTTAACAGGAGAAAATGTGTCCAGTACATTAAGACTACTAGAATTATATGACGTCAACAAATCATCATCATTAGAACATGAGACATTTGTGTGTGTGTGTGTGTGTGTGTGTGTGTGTGTGTGTGTGTGTATCTGTGTGTCTCTGTATGTGTGTGAAGCTGTTGGGGGTTGTGGCATGTCAGTTCATGTCAGGATATTTTCCATTCATGTTTATAAAGCTGGCACCATCACCACAACCCTAATGGCTTTAACACACACACACACACACACACACACACACACAGAGAGAGAGAGAGAGAAGTGCTACACGTGCCATGATGTAATCACAGAAAACTGCATGGTCATCATGATAAGATGTGCATTTCCTCAAGGAACTACAAAATTGCTTAAACACATGTGCCCTGTTGGGGCCAAGATTATAGTGTGTGTGTTTGTATTTATGTGTCCATGGAGTGTGTGTGTGTGTGTGTGTGTGTGTGTGTGTGTGTGCACGTATTGTTGTTGTTGTTATGATTATTATTATTATAAGTCATGATGACCATGCAGTTTTCTGTGATTACATCACAGCACGTGCAAGCACGTCTTTTTTAAGTTATGAGATTCAAAA
The DNA here is from genome assembly GCA_028565595.1 of Duopalatinus emarginatus. Taxonomy (NCBI): domain Eukaryota; kingdom Metazoa; phylum Chordata; class Actinopteri; order Siluriformes; family Pimelodidae; genus Duopalatinus; species Duopalatinus emarginatus. Next base: position 176,906 of record JAOVVF010000042.1, on the reverse strand, counting down.
TTTAAAGTTTTATTTGTCACATACAGAGTCATACACGGTACAACCTGCAGTGAAATGCTTATTGACTGTCATCCACAGAATATAAACTAACGCTAAGTAAAAAATATAAATATATATATAAAGGACTTGAAGGTTATGTGCAAACTGAGCTTTTCCACATCTGCATATTAACAGGAGTGACGCGCGCGCGCACACACACACACACGCACGCGCACACACACACACACGCAGGTGTGCTGCACGTGCTGTGATGTAAGCACAGGGAACGGAGTGTTCCAGTGTATTATGTGCTACTTCAAGTGCTACAGGTGTTTTAAATGACTGGTGATGTTGAGGATGTTGTTAGCTAATGTTAAAGCGCAACTTCTCTGAGTGGTTAATAATAACATTAATAATAATAATAATAATAATAATAATAATAATAATAATAGTGTATAATCATGAGGTTAATGATGATAATTACAGTAATAACCGGTGATATCCAGTCTGATATCACTGACACTCAAACTCTCCAGTCTCCGTTTATTAACAACACTTTATCACACACAATCCTGTTGCACTTGACTGCACCTCTGCAGTAGCGTAGGCGTTTATAATGTCGTCACTTCCGCCTGTGTCCTCGCGCTGCTCTCTGTCACGTAGCGAAGTAAAAGCCGGTAAGCGGAGCCGCTGTGTGGAGGTGAAACACCACAGAAAAGGTCGGTGTTATTTTACTGATTTACACTTTAATCACAGTAGTAATAATTTATTTAAACTGTTTATCTGATCTGAATGAGCTGTGGGACAGAATGACGGAGAGTTTGTGTATGAAGTTAATTTGGTTAGAAACTCAGCTCTGTTATAATGGTTAGCTAACATGCTAACTAACATTCTGACAGGATTTAACCACACATCAGATTTAATTAATATGAATTACATATATTTACATCTGGACTGGTTTAATGTAAATAATACAAATATAAATATGCAGTCTGTAGGTGGACATTGTAGAGGTCTCTGTGACCTTCAATAAAAATAACTAATAAAATTATTAAAGTAATTAGAAAATAAACATGATGAAGTTTTTACTTTATGTTCAGTTCTATTTCTACTGGTTATTTAACATTTATTGAATGACTCTGTACACTTAACAAATAAATATCGCTGATGATGATGATGATGATGATAAATCAGATCAGACCTCTGTATCTCTGTCCCCTGGGAACAGTTTATAAACAGAGCACCGGATGTTCCAAACTGTAATTCATTACACTGTCTGCCTATAGTGGAGTAGAGTTTAGCTGTGTTTATTCTGATGACGCTTTCAGTCTGATTACATAGAAGTCTTAATGTGTCTCCTTTCAGATCCAACAAAATGTCTATCGTATCATTTGATGACTATGAGGAGTCCAAGTTCCTCAGAAAGGCCAAGGAGAACCCGTTCGTCCCAGTTGGTGAGACATTATATTTTTCTTAATGTCACATAAAAAAAGTGATGATTATCAGTTTTATTACATACCACAATTATATTACTCCAATTTAGCAGACGCCCTGATCCAGAGCGACTTACAAGAGTGCTTAGTTAAATTCTTGGAGTATCTGAAACTAGTAAGGTAAATCAGGATTCAAGAAATCAGACTAGAATCCTACCAGAAAAGAGTCATGCAGTATCAATTATCTAAAACTTTCTACACTAGTCAACCTGCAGAGACAAGACGACAATAACCAAAATAGTCACAAAACTGAATAAAAGAGACAAACAGTTCACAAACATTTATTTTTTAGTGAAGTGCTGCAGAACAGGTAAGTTTTTAACTCTGCTGTACGGACATCAAGGGGTAGTTCATTCCACCACCTCGTTTCCGGAATAGAGAAGAGTCTGGATGTTTCGCTTCCATGTGTCTTGGATGATGGCGGGTCAAGTCGGGCCATACTTGAAGCATGAAGAGCTTTGTAGGCCAGCATCAGGGTTTTGTATCTGATACGAGCTGCTACAGGAAGCTAGTGAAGGGTTCTCAGCAAGGAAGTGACATGGCTAAACTTAGGGATGTTGAAAACAAGTCTAGCTGCTTTATTCTGGATTAATTGCAGGGGCCTGATGGCACGCATGAAAAGACCAGCCAAGAGAGAGTTGCAGTAGTCCAGTCTTGGTATTGCATACCCCAATATACCAATTACTCCAATTATATCACAACCCACACATGGACAGCTCAGCGCATCATGGACGCACAGTTGCCTGCCATCAGCGACCTTGACCACCAGCGCTGTTTGCGGAGAGGGACTCTTCTAACCCAAGTCACTCCCTGTATAACCTCCTGCCATCTGTGAGCAGATACAGGAGAACCCATATCTGAACCAACCAGCTCAGAACCAGCTTCTTCCCATTATCAGTTACACTACTGAACTCCTCAAACACACACACATAATTATCCACTACACCGCACTACATCAGGACAACTACTGTCCACATTACACACACTGGACTGCTCTTGAACAATACATTCAATGTTCACTGGAATTGTAAAAATGATAACATATTTAACCACTTATATCACATAATGCTTTCTGTGGTGGTAACGTAATGACGGTGAAGATGATGTAATGACAAGATAATGTGATTGATCACATAATGATGGTAAAGATGCCATATTAATAGTAAGGATGATTTAATGACATTGAAGGTGATGGTTGTGATGATGATGATGGTGGTGGTGATGGTGTTAATTTTATTTAATTTAATTATTGTCTCCACAGGGATGGCAGGGTTCTTTGCCATCGTGGCACACAGGCTGTATAAGATGAAGAGCAGGGGCAGTATGAAGATGTCTGTGCACTTGATTCACATGCGTGTGGCAGCTCAGGGCTTCGTAGTTGGAGCCATGACTTTAGGTAATGTTCATCATCTATCCAGGTTAATGGTATGGCTCATGAGATAAATAATCCATCAGGTCAGTGTATATCAACCTGTGGTGTTCTTGCAGGCGTGGTGTACTCCATGTATAAGGACTACGTGTTGAAGCCGGCTGAAGCTCAGAGAGCACTGGAACAGAAATCTCAGGAAAACAACTGAACAGAGGAGCAGCACAAACTTGTTTTATTTTAATTCACTTCAATTGTATTTTTTTATTTTTGCACAGTATACATACTTAAGATGTTACTTGGTTATTTATCTTTCAAAACACATAATCCACAAGCTTTTGGAGTTTATATTTATATTTTACAATATTTATATTTCTATAACCATGGGCCAGGACACACACAAGTCTGGAAATGGGAACATATTCACCTTTTGTCAACTTGATACTAAGTTTACTTTGCAAATAGAGCTAAAGCAAGCTTAGCGTGTGACCTCACAAAACAGACTTTACAATATGCATAAATATGTTAATTATCATTCTCTTATCAGTGTACTACACTAACAAAATAACATCATGTGTTGGTTAAAGGAACCTTTTATATGGACTACACAGAACATCTAAGGTTCTGAAATAGTGGTTGTTTTGGTGAACAGTGAAGTCTTATGTCTGCTAATACAGGACAAGATGCAGAAATCTGCTAATAGCAAGAATATTAATACTACTACTAATAATAATAATATCACCATGTGTTAATGGTGAACTTTTAGGTACAAACATGCATTGTTTTATTTTTAGAAAAACAAGTAATTTTTTATGGGTTCTTCCTAAAGTGGGTCTACTGGGAACCTTTTCTTTGGTAGGGTTCTACATAGAAATATTAAGGCTTCCTCACAATATGAACAAACCAAAAAAGCTTTAAAGTATAAACAGATCATGGTTGTGTTGTGCAACTTAAATGTTAATAGAACTGGTTAGTGTTAAGTAAATTACTGGATGTAGAAGTGTGTTTTCCGTTTACATTCTTATGTATATTTAATGAGGATGGAGTAGTAGATGTGCTCCAGGTGTGTGTGTGTGTGTGTGTGTGTGTGTTCCACCAGCCATCTGTGGTAATGTTTCTTTAAATACACGGTTCTTAAAGAGCTGGGAAAGAGATAAGCCAAACATTATTGCACCAAAACTGCTGCCTTTTCTTCTGTGTTCCTGTGTGTGTAACCGAGATGATTTTAACATATTTGTGGTTCCTGTTGGTTTAATAGAAAGTGTATTTTTTTTTAAAAAAACACCCTGTATACATCTTAAAAATAAAATACTAATGGATGTGGTGTGTAGTATAGTGTGACTATATCAAACTATATAAACTATCAAGCTCGTAGGCTCTTTATATTACATATTTAAGATATTCAAAAAAGTTCAGACTGTGCTATCTTACACCACTAGAGGGAGTCAGAGGCACACAGCCTGAACTTTTCTTACATTACCGCCACGAGCCACCAGAGGGCGGCAAAGACACTGGTAGTGCTGGCATCTATCATCGGTTTATTGCAGGGCATATACACAGACAAACATTCACACACACTCGCACCAAATACCCTTGTTGCCCTGCTGGGGGAATCAAACCTAGAACTTCCTGCTGTCAGGTGACAGAGATACACACTGTACCACCATATAAAAACATTATATACTTGTGTTTAGTGTAAGAATAAAAGAATTTATGAATATAGTTGATAGTGAAGGGCTGAACTATGATTTTATTGTACATATTAAAGAACACACACATAATTATTCTCATAACTGTCCACTTTGGTCATCAAAATGGCCATTTTCACATCTGTCTGACTGCATGTTCATCAAAAAAGTCTGTCCTGAACTGCACCGGAAGGTCAGATCAAACCACTGTAGTGAGCTGATACCTAAGGAGAAACCATCTTAGGGCTCTGTAGCAGGATTAGATTTTTTTTCATTCGCTGTTCATTTATAGACTAACATTTGGATTTATATCTCTGTCATATCAACTTCAAACAGACCTGGTTATCAGTGTGAAGTTGATTATAATTTCCAAGGGTCAGTTAAACAGCTAGATAGGGTAAAAAGCATTAAAACCACAATTAGTAGCCCGTCTGTATGAGCACTATGTAATGCCTGTTTGTTATGTTTCTCCTCTGCAGCATGAAACTGCATCAGTGAAAATGTTTGACCATATGGTGAAGGAGCCTGTGTATATATACTGTATGCTGAGTAATTAAAATTAGATTTTTAGAATTTTATTATTAGAATGAACTTGAAGAAATGGCAGTCACCAGCTGTGTTCATTATAACTATTACATAAATAATATAAAGTATTATATATTAGACCTATATAAAGTTATATAAAATTATGAATAATATACAGTATTATTATAAAGTGGTCTCACAGTGGTCTCCATATTTTCTAATTGGAAGCAGTTTGGAATAACCAGTATGTACTATTCTGGAGGAGCTGGACTACCTGTAAAATCTGAATGGGCTTCAGGTACCACATCATGCTGGCAATAGTGACACTAAGACATTAGCAAATGCAAAACTAGAGAAGAATCAGTCAGGAAGGATAAGTAGATAAGGAGGTAACTGTCTGTTACTACTACCTGTAAAACCATTCCCTTTTGGAGGGTTGTCCTGCTGTTTCCTCTCCAGTGCATCTGTTCTGACTTTCATATTTATATCATATAAATGCTGTCAGTCTCAGTTATTGAATAAAATGTCAGATTTTATTAGTCATTTGCTAGGAGTAAAGACCTGTAACTGTATCTTCAGGGCCATTAAACGTTAGGGCTTTGTAAGGGGCACTAAGTTCAAGCACTGGGTTTAGTTTACAGTTGAGAAATAATCTGAAGTTACATGTGTGTGGTAGAACTTTGCAGATGATGAATACAATTTTTAATTTAGGAAGAATTAGCCATCCAGTTGGCTAAGTCCAAACCCAATGAAATCATTGTGGATCTGAGCTCTGAAGATTTCATAGTCAGCGTATGCAAACAACAAAATATAATAATTAACTTTACACTTTGATAATGATTATTTGGTAAATGTTGGGTTTCACTCTTAATAATGATTAGGCAGGTAATTCGCATAAATTACGGAAAGGAGGAGGAAAACCCCATTGATTATGCCTATTTCTACAACAAGAATGACCCCAACAAAGCCTTTCCAAAACACAAGGAAGAGGTACATTGTCATTATTTTATCCTTCTGTCCGGCCACTTTTACAAAACAACAACAGCTCAAAGCTTTTATTTAGCCTTGATTAGGAAAAGCACCAAATTCTAAGGTTCTTTTTTTTTATATAGTTCAGTCTCAGGTTCAGGTCAGGCTAAAGTTCCTTGGCTCAAGGTCTTGGTTTAAAGTTGTACTTCTAATCTCCTTGTGTGAAGTTTACATTTCCATTTGGCAGTTACTCTTTTATCCAGAAGGTGTCAACAACATGCTTTGTAGTGTCTGTCAATAATTTGATTCTGATACAGGTTCACCATTACACAGAGTAAGAGTACTGTCTAAAGACTCTGAGACTTTGAGATAAGAAAAAGGAAAGGGAAAGAAAAGCACAGGCATCAAGTTTTTTTAATTTGTTTGGTTTACAAATAAAGTAGAATGGCAATATAAGAATTTCTAGAAGAGGCCACCTAGTCACCAGATGAGAAAAGAGTGGTGAAGCCAGTCTTCCTTGTTCTCTGAGAGATGGTGGGACCAGTGTTAGAGCATGGGAGGGCATGTGGTGTAGTGTGGAGTGTGATACTTGATAACTACGTTGACTAGATTCAGGTCAGTTTTGCAATTTTTGTCTAGCTTTGCAGACGAGCACCAATGTTTTGAATTGGATGCAGCTTCAGGAAGTCAGGGGAGGAAGCATAGCAGTGTGTGTGGGGGGGGGGAAGACACCTGACAACACCTGAGTGTCCTATGTGAACAGAACTAGACAAATCCTCCTGATATTGTACAGGAGCATGTCAGATTAGTGTAAAAGATTGCATGCAATGACAGAAGGTGAGATCTGATAGACAGACAGATCCAGGATACTGACATGGGGATGAATCACCTGGGATTGCTGGGTTATTGTTCTTTACGCTTCTAACACTGTGTGAACCCATCATCCTCTGAATGTGTAGCGTATTAGATTGTAATGTAAGTGTCTGATGCCTTTGATGAGTGTTTTGTCCTGCAGGTGTCCAAAATGCTACCAGACACATTTTCTGAGATGCTCCTCAGAGTTTACTGTAAACAAACCGATGAACAAAAAGTGGAAGCTGCAAAGAAACACTTTGAACAGTGGTGTAAGAAGAATAACACTGTTCTTAAGGTAACACCTGCTCCACCTGTCTGTGTGTGTGTGTGTGTGTGTGTGTGTGTGTGTGTGTGTGTTTGTGTTTTCATGTAGTGATATAAAGACATTGTATGGTGTGTTCCAGTGTCTAGTTTTAGTATAATTCTGGTGAAAATATGACCTTGTGTCTACTGTGTGTGCTTGTGTATGTAGGATGGCAAAACTGAAGTTCCAGAATTCAGTCCAGCCAGGAGGAGTGAAGAAGGAGGAGCTGGAGATGAATAAACCGGAGAATGGATGAAAAAAAACCAGCTAAAAATATGTTTGGCTGTCTGTAAAACTACATTAGTGCAGCATCAACACATCCTGCTAATAAACCAGATGACATCATCTTCTTGTTAAATGTTTAATCTGATTATAAATGTTTTATTATTGAAAGAGGAAACCCGCTGAGGGTTAGATTTTCTCATAACTGTTTTAAAAAAGTCCTTTCTTAAGATCATTACCATTCATTACATTGACATTGGGCCTACTCCAGATTCTAATTGAAGTGGCCACATATCGACTAAAAGATTTATAGTGCATTATATCAGATTGAGTGGTGTCATTAAATATCAGGTACTTCCTTTACCTCCTTTAAGAATAGAAACTGTATTGTGTAGAAGAAACTTTCATCTAGTCCTTTTTCTGAGCTTCACAGACTCACAGTAAAAATAAGTTTTGTGTGTTGTTTTATCCAGTTTATAACCAATACTCGGTGGAGGTTTGTTGTTGATTGTATCTATTGAGTAAACTGGTTGATTGTGTACGAGTGAGCACATATCTATAATCTAAGCAGATTATAGACCTGTGTAGTATTTTAGCCACTCTTAAAGCACTTAGCTGAGAATGTAATGATTACAACAATCTTAGGTTAAAGGAATAAACAGTATACACAATCTAGCATGATTCAACTTTAATTAATTCATTTATGTATTCATTGAGTGTTAGTAGAATTTTTGGACATTTTAATCAGGAATTTTAAACTAATCACAGCTTATATATGTTTGTCTTTATTATCCTATATTTAAACTCCAGCTATATAAACTTGTAAACAGAGTAAACAGACATATACATGATGGTTAAACAGAGGCTATAGATTGATTATTATTATTATTATTATTATTATTATTATTATTATTATTTAGCCACATTAGCCTTGTAGTTCTACTGCATCAATGGTAAAAATGGAGTTGGATTTTTTTTTTTTTTCCTCATTTAACTGATTCCCCTTCATGAACCAACCCTCTGACCTTTCATGTTTATTAGTGTATAAGGTGAGGGGATTAATTGAAGGCTAATAAATTCTCAGGTTTGATCAAATTCAGTGTGTGAGTATGTACTACTTTACATTAAATAATAATGTTTATAGATGCTGTACAATCGGCCTACAACAGTAATATAACTGTGTAAACATGAAAGTGAAAGTGAACTATTTGCCTACTGTGTGTGCAGACAGAGAAATGTGACCTCCACATTTAACCCATCTGAGCAGTGAAACACACAAACACCAGTGAACACTAGAGGGCAGTGAACACACTTGCCCAGAGCAGGGGGCAGCACCAAACCACGGGACAGGTACATTAGGGCAGGTCAGTATAGACAGGTACATTAGGAGAGGTACATTAGGGCAGTTTGGTTAGGGTAGGTACATAAGGGCAGGTTGTTTAGGGTAGGTACATAAGGGCAGGTTGGTTAGGACAGGTATGTAAGGGCAGGTTGGTTAGGGTAGGTCAGTAAGGACAGGTACGTAAGGGCAGGTTGGTTAGGGTAGGTACATAAGGGCAGGTTGGTTAGGACAGGTATGTAAGGGCAGGTTGGTTAGGGTAGGTCAGTAAGGAC
>JAOVVF010000042.1:90898-104427 GCA_028565595.1 Duopalatinus emarginatus | reverse complement strand
ATAATTTGAGATGGTGTATGGTCATTTGGTGTTCTAGACAAACCAGAACTTTAGATTCAAGTACATTAAACATTGTCAGTAAACATGGACAAGACGAGACTAAAGTCATAGAAGAGGAGATTTGACTGACATGGTAACCAACAACAAACCTTTCCAAGAGACAAGAGATGTAACTTTTATGTTGTTTTAAGCCTTTTTTTGTTAGAAAGTCCCAGAGAGGGTCAAGAGCCTTGTTTAATGATAACTTGGTGGTTCTGGGGCTTGAACCTGCACCCTTCTGTTTTTCCATTAAGTCAGCACTGTCCTAAATGTTTACATTTTGAACAAAGGTCCCCTCTGTATTTAGACCAGAGACTTTCTGAAGGTTGTACCATAAAGTGATGGATGGTATAGGGAATGTCAGGGGTGAAAACCAGTAGGGATCACTGTGTGTCTGCAGGTTACACTGATGAGATTGGTGTGGTACAGTTTTAACATCATTGGATCCCATGTCAGAGACCTGGGTTTGATTCCTGGTCTGGGCAACCAGTCTGTACTACACCAATAAGGGTCCTTGGGCAAGACTCCTAACACTACGTTGGCCTACCTGTAATACCAGTAAGTCGCTCTGGATAAGAGAGTCTGCCAAATGCCATAAATGTAAATGTCTACAGGGTTGGACATTCTTCTCTATGTGGATGATTTGTCCACACCTGCCTTCTCCAGTACTGACCCATCTGAGGAGGAATCCAGGGATTGACTGAAGTGTAGATGTAAAGCAAATGGTTCCTCTGGAACTTCTAGAAGAACATTTCAGACAATTCTTCGTTCAGTTTAGTAGTTCTCTCTTAACCCTAAATAAGAAAGATCTACTTTTAAAAATAATCTGGTTAAAATTAAACTTCTTCTCCAGCAGTAATAAAAGTAAATCGTTTGTGTTTTTTCGAATCTTCTGCTGTAGATATAAACAATGCCCTGTTGCAGCCTGATGTCTGGAACCAGCTCCAGTAGTCAGGAAAGGACTTCCGAAAACATCTGTACAAACAGCGGCTTTAGACCAATGTCTAAAATAATCCAGCCTAAAGAAGAGAGGTCTTATCAGTGCTCCGAGTGTGGCAAGACTTTTACCCAACACAGCACTCTTCACCGCCACCAGCGCATCCACACCGGAGAGAAGACCCACCACTGTTTACTGTGTGGAAAGAGCTTTAATCAGCAGAGTACCTTTCAGCGTCACCAGCGGATCCACACCGGAGAGAAACCCTACCGCTGCTTGCAGTGTGGCACGAGTTTTACCATACAGAGTAATCTCAGACGCCACCAACGCATCCACACCGGAGAGAAACCCTACCACTGCTCACTCTGTGGGAAACACTTTACTAACCACAGTACCCTGCAGCATCACCAGCGCATCCACACCGGAGAGAAGCCGTATCGATGCTCGGACTGTGGGAGGAGTTTCACCGAGCATGGTACTCTCCAGCGACACCAACGCATCCACACCGGAGAGAAACCCTACCACTGCTCTGACTGTGGCAAGAGTTTTAAACAACAGACTGCTCTCCAGCAGCACCACCGCATCCACACCGGAGAGAAGCCGTATCACTGCACACAGTGTGGGAAAAACTTTATACAGCAGGGTCATCTCCAACAACACCAGCGCACTCATAAAGGAGAGAAGGCGTATGATTCCACAATGTGGGAGGAGTTTTACTCAGCTGACTCAACTCAGACATCAATGTGTTCAGTGATCATTTGATTTATTTATGTCTATTAAGACACTGATAGTCAATAAACTGAATTTAAACTTAAATCTGTTTTCTCTTCCTTCCAGTATGCATTCATATTTCATAATATATGTAAACATTAAAATTGTTCAATACATTTGGAATCAAGCTTCTCTTTCTAACCTGTTGTCTTTCTAGAAGCTAGAAAGATTATGCTCAGTATTATGAACTTGAGTGTATTTTGCCCTCCTGTGTCATGAATGTATATCATGAGGACCATAGTGCCAGTGAGAAGAACTGACCTGGAGGTAGTTATTGTATGAGGTATGAGATTGTATGTGGTAACATCATTGGCTTCTATGTGAGAGACCTGGGTTTGATTCCCAGTCTGGGCAGCCAGACTGCGCTACACCAATAAGGGTCCTTGGGCAAGACTCCTAACGCTACGATGGCCTACTGTAATTCCAGTAACCTTGTAAGTCGCTCTGGATAAGAGCGTCTGCCAAATGCCGTAAATGTAAATATATGAGGAAGGAAAAAGTAATGACACTGAAGACACTACACTATAAGATTTTTACAGTACTTTGTGTCTGTGGTAGTTTCTGCCCATTCATCCAGAAGAACATTTGTGCTTTTGAGGGTTCAGACACTGATGTTGGACGAGAGGACCTGGCTTCCAATCTCCATTGTAGTTCATCCAGAAGGTGTTAAAGGGGAATTAGGTCAGGACTCTGTGAGGACCAGTCAAGTTCTTTAACATCAAACTCATTTAACCGTGCCTTTATGGACCTGTGCACTGGGACAGAGTCATGCTGGAACAAAAAGGGCTTTTCCCCAAACTGATCCCACATTAATATTTCCCTTCACTGGATCTAAGGGGTCTAGACCAACTCCTGAAAAACAACCCCACAGCATCACCCCTCCTCCACCAAACTTTACAGTTGGCACAGTGCAGTTAGGCATTTAACATTCTCCTAGAATTCACTAAACCCAGACTCATCCATCAGACTGTCAGATAGAGAAGTGTGATTCATCACAGAGGTGGTGTGCATTACATCTGACACTTGCCATTATGCTTGGTGATGTAAGACTTGTGTGCAGCTGCTTGGCCATGAAGCTCCCAGTGCTCAGTTTTTGTGCTGATGTTAATGCCAGAAAAGGTTAGAAGTCGGTTATTGAGTCAGCACTGATTGTTGGCGGCTTTAACACACTATGACCCTTAGCACTCAGCAACCCCGCTCACGTCTGAGTTGCTATGGCTCCTAAACACTCCCACTTTTTTATAAAACCACTCAAAGTTGATTGTGGAATATGTAGAAGGAAAGAAATTTCACCATCTGACTTGCTGTAATGGAGACGTCCTATAACAGAACCACACTCGACTTCACTGAGCTCTTTAGACTGACCCTCACTCTAATAATGTGTGTATGACTAGGTGCTGGATTTTATACACCTGTGGTAATGGGACTGAATTAAACACCTGAAATCAATGATTAGGAGGAAGTGTCCCAATACTTTTGTCCATATAGTGTATCAACAGTAACGTATCCTCCATCCAGCAGGTGGCGCTGGTGCAGCAGAGCAGCGTGTGACGATGACAGTTATATAAAGAGGTGAAGAAGAGAAGACTTGTTTATGCAGATGTGAATTTAGACTTTCGTACAGACATGGTGAGATAAACGTCTCCTTCTTTATTATTATTATTATTATTATTATTATTATTATTATTATTATTATTATTAGGAATTATTGTACACTTTCATTTAGTCTAGAATAATTTTTAAGCACACTGTGAGTCTGTGTCTGGATAATAAAAGAGTAAGTTTACATAATAAAGAATTTTATAAATAAAGAAGAAGTATAAAGAGTGAAGTGTCATCAGTTAATAATAAAGTGAGTAAGGTTTAGAATAAACAGCATTATTGTGTGTGTATAGAGGCAGTGTCAGTAAGAGTTGACCTGGTGTATATGACCCAATATGTCTGCAGTCCACTAACAGGAGGTCTGACCTACCTCAGCTATAGTGAGACTCACTGTCGAGTCTGATGGCGGTGGGTAAGAAGGACCTCACGTGTCGCTCCTTGGCACAGCTCACCTGCTTCAGCCGGTTCCTGAACACATCGGTTCTCTGCCCCATTACGGTAGAATAAAGTGGTGTGTGACATTGTATATAATAGTGTCCTACACTCAGGGAGTCCAGATTAACTCCAACAGCTGAGCCAGTCTTGTTGATTAGTTTATTCAGTCTCTCTGAAGCACTAGTTGTGGTTCCTTTGCACCGACACACAACAGTGTGAAATAGAGCAGAGGCAACAACAGACTGGTAGAAAATCCACAGCAGGGAAGTAAACACACCGAAGGACAGGAGATCCACAGGAAATAGAATTCACTCTGGATTCTCCGCTACTACGTCTCCTGATATTAAGACCTTTTAAAATAAAACAGTATTACATTAAAAAAACCCTGAGGATCTGATGGTATTTATATTAACATTAAATGAATATTTGTAAAGCTTATAAAGTCTAATGAAATTTTAAAATACATTTAAATGAAGGATTCTGCACGAACTTTTAATATCAGATCCACGGGGACAGGTCAGAGTTTGTAAATGTATTTTGTATTTTTATATAACTGTATGATGAAAGATAACGAATATATTCAGCGCTGTGGTGTGTACAGTTCTGAACATGTTGTTATTATTATTCAGGTGATACTGTAATAGCTCTAAATTGTAAGACAGTGTAATTGTCTGTTATAAATCTGTCTGTGAAGTGAAGTCTGTGTTAAGACATCCAAGCCTCCGAGGCTGTAGGTGAAATTTGTTAGATCCTGGGTGACAGTTTCTATTGAGCTGTTTGGCTGTAATGATCATAATATTTAAATATTTTTAAAAAATCATGTTTTATTCAGAAGGACACCACTACTGTGAAGCCATGTTGTGGAGCTTTACAAGAAAACGGACTGGGGCGCTTCATCATGAGGGCTGAAAGTTATCTCTAAATGCTAAATGAACCTCAGCCAACCATAATCATGCCCATCTGACCATTTAATCATTGATGCAATGTGGGCATGATTGTGGTTAGAGTTGCATAACTCTGCATAAGTCTGACAACTCTGTCAAATACCAAATGTAAATGTAGTACATCTTCTGTGTGAGAGCAGATTCATGTTCCTACCACACTAGATAACTTTATTAGTGTTAATGATATTTACAGTATTTATCAAACACTCGTACCACAGTAAAAGTTTAGTAGGTCAGGGTCTGACAACACCATTAAGTTTAAGCTTTGCACAGAAAAGACAGAAGAAGAGACAGAAAAACTGAAAGAAACACACAGATCAAGAGATTTGAGTTCTCCAGCTAGGAGTTGTTCATTCCATGACCTGAGTTCAGAACGGTATGAGTCCTGATTCCTGTCTAATTGTATCTTGATGGTAGTTTCAGTTTAGCTCTAACTGAAGGATGGAATGGAGTGTGGTGATGAATGGGGTGTGGTAAATATTGTGCAGTAGGAGGATATTAGCAATGTAGTGGTGTGGGAGAACCAAAACCAGTCCTGGGTCTAGATCAGTTTCAGGGGTCAGACTGAACACAGGGATGGATTGTATGGATCTTCTTTGGCACCTTCTGTTCATCCATAATTCACAACCCCAAAATTACTTTCATACATGACATAGTGTTTAGTAATTTATTCAGTAATAAAATTTCCATTTTAAATGTTTTTTTTCCAGTTTACTGGTCTAGATATGAGCAACGTCCTTTTACAAGCTCTGCAAGTGAGCAAAGACTTTTAATACCGTCTCCACAAACACCCCTTACAGACACATGCCTAAAATAATCCAGCCATATTCAGACTGTGGAAAAAGTTCTACCGAATTCAAAAAACACCACATCCATAGAGAAGAGAGACCATATTGCTGCTCACTATGTGGGAAGAGTTTTACTCAGCAGAGTACTCTTCAAACACACCAACGCATCCATACCGGAGAGAAACCATACCACTGTATAGAGTGTGGAAAACGTTTTAATCAACAGAATTCCCTCCAGAAACACCAGCGCATCCACACGGGTGATAAACCCTACCACTGCTCAGTGTGTGGTAGGAGGTTCACCCAGCAGTGTACTCTTCAACGACACCAACGCGTCCACACCGGAGATAAACCCCATCACTGTTCAGAGTGTGGGAAGAGCTTCACTGAACGAGATGATCTCCAGCGACACCAGCGCATCCACACAGGAGATAAACCCTACATCTGCTCTCAGTGTGGGAAGAGTTTCACACAGCAAAGTCATCTACGACAACACCAACGCACTCACAGCGGAGAGAGGCCCTATCAGTGTTTAGAGTGTGGAAAGAGTTTTACTGAGAGGGGACACCTTCAGAGACACCAGCGCATCCACACCGGAGAGAGGCCCTATCACTGTTTCCAGTGTGGGAGGAGTTTCATTTCGCCCAGTATTCTCCAGCAACACCAGCGTATTCACACCGGAGAGAAGCCCTATCACTGCACGCAGTGTGGAAAGAGTTTCAGTCAACAGAGTACTCTACAGCAACATCAGCACATTCACACCGGAGATAAACCCTACCACTGCTGTGAATGTGGGAAGAGTTTTAACCGCAATAGTCAACTCCGACACCATCGGTGTGTTCAGTGACTTCACTGGAAGCAAGAGCACAAAACCAATATCTAATTACTTAAACTTCAAGAATGTTGATGTGAGATTTTAATCTTTCTGATTTAAATCACTTCTGATTGGAGTGTAAGTGAAATGATTGACCTACTGTGCTTGTATTTAGGTGTGTGACCTCCACATTTAATTCATTGAACTCATCTGTGCAGGTTAAACACACACACAGGGGGCAGTAAACAAAGCTGCCCAGAGCCGGGGCAGCCACTATCCACTCTCCCTGAGAAAGTACAGGGGATTGAACTGGCAACCTTCAGTCACAAGATCAGTTCCCTAACCTTGAGTCATGGCTGGCCCCAGATTGGAATTGGCCAAATCGCACTAGTTGGACTAAATATGTGACCATATTTCTTTAAACTGACCAATGTGAAAAGCTAGCCCAAGATATCGGAGTCACATTTGTCAGTGCTACTTGTTTGGGATTCATTTTGTGTAATCCCTGTGAGACAGTATGTAAGTATGTCTGTGTTACAGCAATTGTTTAACTAGCTGCTATTATTGGCAGAAAATCTATTTAAACACATTTAAGACCAAAAGTATGCTGTGCCTTGCTAAATATTTTAATGGACAGCACATCTGTCTAATCATTCAATCATATCAGCCTCACAGAATTCTAATCAGACCATCTGTAATCTCTACTAGTTTAGTAAATCATTTATAAAGTCTATACTAAATATTGAAGATTGTGTCAATTAAATAAACTGACTTCCTTCATTAAACCCTTCTTACTCTGGTGCCTGTTTGTTTATTTTGTATGTATGAAATGATTCCATTGTATGTTTACTGTATGGTAGTTGTCTTCCTCAGGCTATAGAGTATAATATCATGCTACATTCTGCTACAATTCATGCCACTTCAGATTCTTAATTTACATTTTGAGTACAAGTTTAAGAAAAGTACCATTTAGTTGGCGGGAGGTGTAATTTTAGAAGTGCTTTTTCCTAGTTCCCAGAGAAGAGACCTTTTCATTTTCTATTTTCTCTGCTGGTTTTATTTGCTCTGTATGTAGCAAACTAATCACTAATCACCAGTGTTACCAAAAGACCAGTCACTAATCACTCAATTTAAATTCAATTCAATTTTATTTATATAGCGCTTTTAACAATGGACATTGGTCTTTGGGTAACACTGATGATTATTTTTTATTTCTGTAAAGCTGCTTTGGGACAATCACTGATCCCCACTGAATGCTAGAAATTTAAAGCTTACATTTAAAATAAAGCATCTGAAAGTCAGCAGCAACTCTTCAATTTTAAATCAATAACTCCAAACCGTATGTGTACATGCGGGTCCTACCAGCTCCGGTAAGAAGTTACTTATCTCAGAATGTGTTCACATCCTCAGATACACTTCCAGTTTGAATCCTATTCATTAGTCAGTTTATACTTTCTCAAAGATGATTTTCAGTCAAATGGGAAAACTACAGCTAGTCTAGTTTTGTGAGTTGATAGTGAATTGAGAAGTAAATACCACACCGCCACCTAGTGGAGTTTGGTGTAATGACCACACAGTCTCCCTACACTTTGTTCCTGGATATGAAAAAACCTACATATCATATTAACATCAGTTGTTTTAAAGCAAAGCTAAATGTTAATTCTAACATTCATTAAATAATGCAATAATCAACAGTTCATCATCTTTATGCTAAAGTTTCAGTGGAGGTCCATAAAGGTTGTAGATAAATGTTTCGATTCATTTCCCACACGATTCAGTTTGTTTAATTAGTCCGATTTTACTCAACATATACATGCTTAAACTTTTTTAAATTTATATTCTCTTATTTTTCCAATCTGGTTTAGTATATTTGTACCTACTTTTGTATTTGAACTTCCAGCAGAGTGTTTCTGGTTTTGAGATAGTCTTGAGCGCTGTCTTGTACGTGTGTTTAACATCTACTCATATTATCATGTTCATGTCATGACCATTCAAATGCTTCGTCTTGCATGTCCTGAAGCAGACTGACTGTATCACATTTGCTAGATGACTCTGACTTATCTCAGCATTGTTTTAGATATATGCTTTTGTGATTAACTTCATACTGCAGTTCATGTTTATGCTAGCAATTCTATGATGATATATTTTAATCATCATATGAGATCACAAAATACTCCTCTGGTTACTTAACTGACTGATTAACTCCTGCATGTCTGCTTCTTCTCCCAAACCGGTCCACATTCCCCTTGACTTCCAACGCTGAATCCACAGCACCACTTGCACCTGGAGCTCTTCATACACTACACTTTTCTGAGTACCCACTGTGGGATCTTATATCCTGATGTTCGGTTTCCAAGTCACAGGGTAAAGAACTGATCAGTCCAGGAGGCACTGGTTAGTTTTCTAATCAACCTTTAATCAACCTTTTGTTGTTTTGTTGATGAAATTTCTATTAAACTGAATAACTGATTTTTCAAAAAAGAAATATAATACCTAAAAATCAGTGACCAGAAAACAATCTAAGAATAAATAGGAGGAACACAGTGAGTGCTTAAAGACTCATGACCTATGATAAGGGTCTGAGAAAAATATCTATAAACGTATAAACCGTTCTGTTATTTCTGTAAAGCTGCTTTGGGACAATGTCCAGTGTTAAAAGCGCTATACAAATAAAATTGAATTGAAATTACACAGTGATGTATAACTAATCTACTGTTCCTTATTTTATAACATACACACATCATCATAACCATAAAGAAAAGATAAAAATGTGTGATGGGAATATTAAGTTGTATTGAAAAACCAGATGATTCTCTCCACACCTTTATTCCTTTTACTGTCCTTTTAAACTAGAATGGTTGATTGGTGGAGTTTTTACAGTCTTGTCACATTAATTTCCATTTTAGCAGTGCTGGTGTCCAACACTCCTGACACTATAACCCTTACATAACGTCTACACATGGTAGAACCTTGCCCTAGTTTTCACCAGGGTTCAGTGTACAGTCAAACTGAACACCCACTTCAGAAGGAAATTGTCATGTATCTGGGTCGGTTAGCTGCTTAGCATTAGCATCTGCTACAATTTCATCAGTAGCATCCATTTGTATGATCTCTCTTGTAGGACTGCAGCAGTATAAAACATTTCAACACAATGAGTCTCAATCTGGGCTTATGAAGAAAATAGTGAAAGTGTGTCAAATCACTCCATCAGGTGAATCAGAACCATTTTATTAGCCAATTTCATGTTCATATACAAACAGTTGGTGAATTGGTGAAAAATAAAACAGCTAGCAACATTAAGCAGATAAATAAAACATACAGTGTATAAATAAAAGTAAAGCGTATATTATAAGTAGTTGTAGTTGACACACTCTCACTGAATGCAGTGGACCAGCTGAATATCCTGAGATATGATTAGACTCAGCTAGTCTGGATTTACTAACTGTATTCACTAAAAGTACCTTTCCATTTTTTATATTTTACACACATAACATTGTATACTGTATGTTTATCATTATAGAGTTTTTTTATATATCACACAGTTATAGATGGAATAATTTATAATTACACTATCAGAGTCACCCAGGTGAGGATGGGTTCTCTTTCCCCCGATGGGTCTGGTTCCTCTCAAGGTTTCTTCCTCTTGTCATCTCAGGGAGGATTTTCTCACCACTGTCATGTCCTGCTTCTCACCAGAGATAATTTATATAAATGTATAATCTGATCCTATATTTCTGTAAAACTACTTTGTATTTTGTGAAAGAAGTGTAAAAACTGAACCATGTGACTTGACAGGTATCCTACAAGCTATGATTGGTCAGTGTTGACTGTGAAGCTGATGATGTCCCCAGTGCTGGACTTCTGTCCTGTGTGAAGTTTCTGGTGTAGTTGGAGAGTATTTTTGCGATTGAAACTCTTCCCACACTGTGTACAGTGATAGGGTTTCTCCCCAGTGTGAATGTGTTGATGTCGGTGGAGAGTACTTTGTTGAGCAAAAGTCTGTCCACACTCTGAGCACTGAAAGGGCCTTTCACCCGTGTGAATGCGGTGATGCTGCTGTAAAGTATTCATCCGACTGAAACTCTTCCCACACTCCGCACAGAAGTATGGCTTCTCTCCAGTGTGAGTGCGTTCATGTCCCTGTAGAGTTTTCTTTTGATGAAAAGTCTTCCCACAATCCTGACAGTGGAAGAGATTCTCTCCTGTGTGAAGTCGCTGGTGTTCCTTTAGAGTATAACTCTCACTGAAACGCATCCCACACTCCATACAGTGAAAAGGTTTCTCTCCGGTGTGAATGCGCTGGTGCCGCTGCAAAGCATTCTTGCGAGTAAAACACTTTCCACACTCTGAGCACTGATACGGCTTCTCTCCAGTGTGAATGCGCTGATGTGTTTGGAAATTCTGCTGGTGGGTAAAACTCTTGCCACACTGGGAACAGTGGTAGGGTTTCTCTCCGGTGTGAACACGCTGGTGTTGTTGGAGATTACTCTCCTGAGAAAAACTTTTCCCACACTCTGAACACTGGTATGGTTTCTCTCCAGTGTGGATCCTCAGATGTTTTTGAAGGTCTCCGAGTCTAGCAAAACTCTTCCCACAGTCTGAACAGGGGTGAATTTTTTTCCATATTAATTTGGGTGAGGTTTTACCAAGGACAGTACTGGACTGACTACTGCAACTTTCTTTCAACAGACTCCTAGATTTGACTTTTTCAGGTATCTGAAGCCTTTCTGAAGCAGCTTTATGTCTTGACATGTTTGTGAAGGTCAAATCAAGAGGTGTATGAAACTGGACAAAAGGAGCAGGAGATGACTCATAACAGAACATCATTCCTTTCTGAAACAGAGAAAAATGGAAACAAAAGTTGTGTACAAGAGTAAAAAAGGCGTTCCACAAGGCTTTCTTGTAGGACCACTCACAGATTTTGCCTTTGAGGAAAGGCCATTGTGTATATATGGTGCGCACATAGTGTTGCACAAGGATAATTCTACTTTCATTTATTATATGAAACAGGAATGGTATGAAAAATAACTGCAATACTATATTCTATGACAAGTATTAAATATTGAGTGGGATCAGCTGTGATGTTAAATCAAGGGGTCATGACATACTGTGGGCTTTTTAGACCATTGGAGAAGTTTGAGGGCAAGGTAGCCATCCCACTACGGAAGGTTCTGCTCTCATTTCTTGTAGCATAGGACATAGATTAATTAGGCCTGAGCCAAGACCAGGGAGCAGACAAACAGGCTAAACTAACCGTATGCTAGCTGCTTAGAGTCATCACCTAGGTTTCACAATATTGAGACTGTGTCTGTTAACTGAGCCAAACAAAAATATAGAAATACTCAAAGAGTTTGTTTTTGTTTTTTTTGTTTTGCTTGCTCTCTGCACAAGTTACATTTAATGTCACCATTACATAAAAGATTGTATCTAACTCTCTGTATTTTCTTCTCTACCCTCTCTCTTCACCTGGATGAGCTACACCTGATACAGCTGAGGCACCAGGAGATACCAGTGACACTGATTTCTGATTCCTTTTTTATTAGTGATACAATTTCTATAAATGTATAACCCGTACCTTTATTTATGTAAAGCAGCTTTGGGACAATGTCCCTTGTTAAAATGCAAATAAATACAATACAATACAAATAAAATTTAATTAAACTGAACTGAATAGAAATGAAGAAAAGATGTAATATGGCGTATTATTAGAGTTACTGCAACTTACTGCAGACAGGTTTTCAGATTTGAGTTCTCCAGGTATCTGAAGCCTTTCTGAAGCAGTGCCTTGTCTTGATGTGTTTGTGGAAGTCAGATCAATAGGTGTATGAAACTGGACACAAGAAGCTGTAGATGATTTGTAACAAAACATTGTTCCTTTCTGAAACAGAAAAAATGGGAAATGGTTAAAACCCAAAATATTTAATAGATAAAATAATAGTTACTTACCAAAGGTAAATAATTAGGTGATTAAGCAATAGTCTATCTGAGCTGCTGTTTATTACAGGGCAACCATAAATTGGTCCTATTTTTCGGCACATGATCACAATTAGCTAAAGTCAGTGTCAGTGACAGAGAGAGAGTATGCCATGGACAGCATAGCCAATTCTGCTGCTTTGGACTTCTAGTCATAGATGGCTGTGGCATACTCAAAAACTCCAGACAATAAGGTGAACATTCTTCTGGTCAGAATTACTCTGGAAAAGGGTTGGATTGGAAATAGGCAGAATTACTTTCAGAGTGTATTGGATTGGGCAGAACTACTTTGGGATTGATGTAAGGTCGGGGATTGGTTAGAATTTGTTTGGGAGTGGTGTTTGAGCAAAACTACTTTGTAGTGGATTGGACAGACTCACTTTATTAGTTGGCAGAAATAGGAATATGACCATGTATTACATGCACTGTGACAAGCTGTCATTTGTTTTCACTTATTGTTTATTTCATGGGCTTGTTTATTCTATTTTTGTTCTACCTCTTTTTAAATCATGCTATTGTTCTATGGGAAATTTGGTTGAGGAAATTTGGCATGTCAACCAAAATCCTCAGCAACTTCTACAGCTGCATTATCGAGTCAATCCTGACCAGCTGTATCACTGTGTGGTACAGCAGAGGTACTGTGAAAGACTGCAAATGCCTGCAGAGAGTGGTAAAGACTGCTACAAAAATCACCAGGGTTGCACAACCCCCTCTGCAGAGCATCTACCATCGCAGCGTTCACAGGACAGGTGCCTCCATCATTAAAGACCCCACCCACCCCCAACATGGACTATTCACACTTCTACCTTCAGGTCGGAGGTATAGAAGTGTAAAATGCCGGGCTACCAGAATAAAGAACTTTTTCTTTTCCCAAGGCCATCAGACTCTTAAACAGTTGGGCTGATGCCTCCCCTCACAGACACTACTACATTTGCACATGAATATTTGCACTTAACTGTACACCATATCATTTTGCACATGAATAGTTGCACTACTGTACTTGACTGTTTATGTGTCTGCATACAGCTGCACATATTTTGCATACGTAACTGTTCTTGTCTGGTTACAATATATCTGCTCATTTTGCACAATCACCACTTTTACTACGGACTGTTGCAATATAACTAATGTAGCACACTACTGCACAATGTACACTGCTCAAAAAAATAAAGGGAACACTTAAACAACACAATATAACTCCAAGTAAATCAAACTTCTGTGAAATC
>JAOVVF010000042.1:42382-54253 GCA_028565595.1 Duopalatinus emarginatus | reverse complement strand
CTTCTATAACTCTCTATTACCCCCTCTATAATCCTTCTATAACCCCTTTTATAACTCTCTATAACCCCCTCTATAACACCACAGGGTTAGTTCTGGACAGTCAGTGTGGAGACGTGACAAAAATGATGAATTAGACGAGGATAGAGGAGTGAACTGCTCATTACCTGAGTGTGTGTACGGCTGTGTGGATAAACCCAGTAGGACATGTTTACAGGGTGGTATCACATGATTCAGGACGGATGGACTGACTGACTGATGGAAACTGACATGTCTAAACCAATCCAAGACCTTTAGCACAGATAGAGAAGTGAAATGTTTTGCAAAAGTCCAACTGAGAAGGAGCACATTAAAGTCTAACTAACTAACTAACTAATTAACTAACTAATTAACTAACTAACTAACTAACTAATTAATTAATTAATTAAGTAATTAAGTAATTTTTAAAAAATTATTAAATATAATAGAATTAAACCTGAAACTTCACAGTTCATCAGTAACCTGGAGTACAGTCAAAACCTCCAGATACTTACAGACCTGACTAGTAAACACTCTATCTTTATTTAACTCTCTGTCTGTCTGTCTGTCTGTAGAATCAGAGACCCTGAAGTCAGACTTCCACGTGGCATTCTCCATCATCGGGATGTTCTCCTCACAGGCTGTCAGTAATCTGAGTATCTTCTTCTGTGCAGAGATCACCCCTACAGTGATCAGGTGAGCTGGCCCACACTGCACACAGCATACTGGAACATACCATTACTAATACACTGGAGGGGGGAATTCATTCACTATACTTTTCACTCTTCTAATATTTTCAACAATCTTTTTTGTCATTCTGACAAATATATAACCATAAAGTTTAATATGAAATAAAAAGTCAGCAAAAACAAATAAACTTTATCACAGCTGAATTTCTCTGCGTCTGACTTTAGAATAAACAGAGAGTTTATTATAGTAATACTGTAACAATGTTGAAGTACTCTGATCAGGTCAGCTGATCTGATCTGTGTTGTGAGAGTGGTGATGAGGTCAGAGCGCCCTCTACTGGGCGTGTGTGTGTGTGTGTGTGTCAGTTGTTATTCACTTGTTTTATAAATGGCTCTTTAGGTGTGTAATGATCACACATCACTCATGAGAACTGAAACTAATCTGCGTGCTCATCAGACCACACACTGACTCAAGTCTTTATGTGTGTGTGTGTGTGTGTTGTGTTATTCAGGGGTGGAGGTCTTGGTTTGGTGTTAGCGAGTGCCGGTTTTGGGATGTTGACGGCACCCATCATGGAGCTGCACAATCAGAAAGGCTACTTCCTGCACCATGTGATCTTCGCCTGCTGCACACTCATCTGCATCATCTGCATCCTTTTGCTCCCCGAGTCACGTCACCAGGCCCTCCCAGAGTCTCTGTCTGAGGGCGAGGGCTACACACGCCACCCCCTGCTGCCCCCCAACAAGAAACCTGAACAGCTTCATCTGCTGCCTGGTCCTCATGCCCGCACCTACGCCAACGAGGAGCACGCCAACGACAGAGCCAATGACTACTCTAACGTCAGGGGCACGCCTCTGCGAGAGGTTGCCGTCTCCACCGTGGAGTCCACTGCCTCATCCACCATGGCCCCTGATGAAGACCATGCTGACGACCCTGGTGATGAACTTAATGCTGTGAGACTTAGTGTTCTCCGGCATCTTGACACCTCCATACCAGCAGCAACTGATTCACTTCCTGATCTTATTGTCAACGCCCCACCCGTTGATGCCCCAGAAACCCCACCTACTCATCACAGTAGCCCCTCCCCAGTCACTCTAGACTGTGAAACCTCATCCATAATAGACAATAATCTCACTTTAGTAGGTGCATCTGTGGACCTTCCTGAACACATGACCCCACCCGTTACCAATGTAGCTTCACCTAAACTTTCATTCTGCCCCCCGTTATCCTCTTCCTCTCCTATAGACTCGGATCCTCTGCTGTCCCCACTCCCTCACTCAGTCTCCACCCCTTCAGAGCCTCCTTCACCAGCTATTGTAGATGAAACTCTGGTACGGCCATTACCTCTGTCTGTGACAGATCCAGTCCCCCCCTCTAAAGTGGACTCAACCACATCCTCTCCCATAGACTCAGCTGTGGACTGTACCATCAGCACTGCTTATGAGGGAGCATCTTCTTGACTGGCATCAGCGTGGTGGGGATGTTTCTCAGAACCTTTGCCCTTGGATATTTCCCTCGAGCTTCTGCAAAGGGACTTATTGTCATTGACAGAAGGGAGGAGCCTGACACCATGTGGGAGCTTTAGAGATTCTAACTGGAGGAACAAGGTGTCAGTCAGAACCACCACCATGGAGAAGACTGAAGTCACTGCTGCAGAGTGACCGGTAGTGAACAACTAACATTATACTGACTAATCAAGAGGAGCGATGGGTGTGGAACCGGCCATGTTTCTGTCCAGTGGAAACTAGTTTTAGTCTACTTTTTATTAGTGTGCTTTGTAAAAAGAGTGCTAAATGAGACACGCCCAAAGGGAATTTCATTGTTAAGCCGCTAAACAGTGTGTGTGTGTGTTTAGTGCCAAGAGTGGACATCTCAAACCATCAAACTAACCCCAACCCTAAACCCTATAGGACTGAATCACTAAACACTGAATAAACCACCTAATCACTAAACCCTAACCCCTGCCTCTGTCCACTCAACCCCTAAGAGTAAATCACTAAGATTTAATGAGTCCTAAACATTCAACTCACATCTGTAACCTCTACATCACTAAGACTGACCGCAAAACACTAATCCCTAAATTCACTGTAAACCCTAATCACTAACCCCAGTGGTCATCACATGACCCAGTAAAGTATTTCACTGGACTGAGTGAGTAAATTACTGAAACAGCTGAAATGTCTAAAACACGTCTGTAGTGTCATGACTGCAGTTTTATTAACAGGATCCAGTCTGATCCAGTCTGATCCAGTCATCTGAGATGAGCTACTGACAGAGAACATAACTAATCAGTAATGATAAAGTGAACGAGCACATGTTTAGGGCACATATACACACTACTCTGATTAACCCCTAACCACTAAACCCTAACCACTAAACCCCACTCCTCTATTTAGGGAGTGAAATAGGGCAAAACCTCACTGTTTTAGTAACATATTAGCATTAGGGCACATACACACACCACTGATAAAGAGACCGTGAATACTGTAGTAACTCCTAACCCCTAACCCCTAAACCCTAACCCCTAAACCCTAACCCCTAAACCCATTGTTAAAATGGAGGGATAATGAATGTAATGAAACATGATACTAATGCAGGTCACAGGTTAAACCCCAGGAGTGTGTGTGAGTGTTTGTGTGAGGGATGTTTCTTATGTCACAGTTTATCACCATGGCAACAGAGCATGTAAACATGACGCTGTTAAAGAAGTTGAAGAAAACCACTGTAACGCACATGATGATGTGAGACGTGTGTGATGGTGAAGATGTTTTTTAAGAATATGTAAATATAAACACACACACACACACAACCACACACACAGACTGAGGGGGCGTGGCTACCAAGGAAGCAATAAGGTATTTATTTACTGATGTTTTAGTGTTTATTTTATAAAACTGATGATTGGGATACGGATAGGAGTCACGTCACAGATCCTCCTCAGATTAATAGTGATGAAGAGAATCCTCCACACTGAGGGCTGTTTAAATGATTTAACTTTAATTTAACTTTTAGCTTTTAAAAACATTTTGAATCATTTCCTCAATAATAAATAGTGTGGTTCTAAACCCTCACCCCTTCATCTACAGGGGCACTGATCAGAAACTGTGCTGATGTCACATGACCACGTCTGTGATTGGCTGATGAGATATTATTTACTCAGGACAGTGAGAGATCAGAAGTGAAGATGTTTGATGTCTGATCAGAAGGTTTTGAGTTTAAAGCCCATCATGAAGCTGTCACTGAGCATGACCTTTAAGCCTCAGCTGCTCAGTGTATAAATGAAATAAAACTGTAAACTGATCTGAATAAAGACTTCTGACTAAATACTGGACGTCTACTGATGTGAAAACTCAGAACATTTTCCTTTTGCTAATTTTATTTTTTTTTACAAGATGTTTTTTTAACTATAGTGTAATTTGTTTAAAGACCCTGATTAATGTCCTAGTGGTTTATAGTACCAGAGAAAAAGTATTGAGAAGATCTGATTATTAAAACTCTCTCTCTCACACACACACACACACACAAGTGGTGTTTATTTTCCTCAGTGCCATGAGGACAGTGTTCACATCTCAGACATAATGTCATTAATAAAGAGCAAAATCAGCACAATAAACCCTAGTGTGTACAGAGTCAGTTAATGACACACACACACACATGATTTGTATATTCCACATCTTTAGAGCAGTCCATTTTCAGAATGTCTTTGTTGTGTTGTTTGTAGTCTTTACTGAACTATATCCATGGAGTTCTCACCTGGTAGATGTTTGGTCATCTAAAGCTCCACAGGATGATGACAGGTAACGAGGGGACAGGTAGTCCAGCTTGTAGTCCAACCAGCAACATTTTCACAACACGTCCTTGTCAAGTCCATGTGGAATATCACCCAGGATATGAAGAACAGAACCTGAAGGAATGGTTTTCTGTCTCTCACATCATCTGGAGTACTTTAGTCCAATTTTCTTTACAGCACTACTGTGTGTTTGTGGACATTTGTTTATACACACTTCTCTTCACATTTCCCCACACTGGTTTGATTCCACACAGGCCTCACATATGACTCTAAAGTACTTTGGTATACAGAGGTGTTGGTTGGCTCAGTGACTGTAAACAAGGCCAGATCACCACACCTCTCCTGCCCTGCTTGACAGTTGGTACGAGGTGTTTGTGCTGAAGTGCTTTGTTTGGGTTTCACCCAATGTGAAGCTGTGAATTATGGCCAGGCATCTCCACCTTGGTCTGTCTGAAGGACAGTGTCTGAAGGACAGTGTTCCACAAGTCTTGTAGTTTATTCAGATGCAGCTTTGCAAACTTAAGCCATGCTGCCATGTTCTTTTTTCTCCAGGCAACCCTTCCAAACAAGCCATAATTCTTCATTTTTTCTAATTGTACTGGCATAAACTTCGACATTTAACATCAACAGCTAACGGAGGCCTGAGGTGTAGCTCTCGGGGGGTTTCCTGGGGGGTTTCTCTCAGGATTGCAAGTCTGACCTTGTGGTGAATTTGCTGGGACGCTGGGATTGGTAGCTGTTGTGAATAATATTTCACTGTAGATTGGTGGAACTCAGATTCTTTAGAAATGGCCCTATAACCCTTCCCAAATTCATGCAAATCAGCAGTTTCTAAGATCATTGGTGAAGTCTTTGCTGAAGACTTTGTGTTACCCTTGTGCGTTTATAGAGTGCTCAAACTGGTCATTCATCAGGGCATTTAATTAGCAATATCTGGCTGCTACTTACCCTCTGACTTCCTGTGGAAGCAGTGTGTTCTTAATTTTTCCACCTTCTGTATTTTGAGTTTTTATTAGATAAGTAATGATGTTTTATAATGATGAGTAATGATATAAGTGTTATCTTGTCATATGTTGTTTGTCTCAGATTATATTTACCACAGTCCACAGGCCTACTTGACCCCAGTACTAACACTGAAAAGATCTATTGCTGTTGAATGCTGTTGTCATGCAGCAAACTCAGCATTTGGATGATTATCATGACATCCCATTTTTGCCAAAACCAAAGATGGCCTAATATTTTACTGAGTTAAAGACTGTGGTGAGGCATATGCAGGCCATGTTTAGGAAAGGATTTGGCATTTCTCTTGAAACAGGAGGAGGAGTCTGTTGGCCATGAATCTGGTTAGAATTTTCCCTGTGGTGGACTATATGGAGATTCTCCTGTGATTTCTCAGTGTTCTGAAGTTCCTAAAGGATTTCTTTCTTGTTTCAGATTTAAGAAGGCAAGACGTTAAGGACTTCACTTCGGATTCCATTATGTCCATTATGGCTTTTATGTTCTTCCATCTTCTTCCTTTTATGATCTTCCTTGACACCTTGGATCATAGCTCAGACTGAAAAAAGCTCCTATATTGTTCCTTTGGTTTGTTGCAGGAGTTGATCAAGAGGCCTCCATCTAAGCATTGGTGTCTCCATTTAGCAGCTCCTTATAATCCACTTTACAGTGCCTCCTTGACTTATCCAGTGTTATGCCATGTTTAGAGTGAAGGGTGGTTGCAGTAACTGGTTCCATATACTAGTATTTCTGTTTTATCAGAATTTAGTAATAGAAAATTGTTCAACATCCACTGTCTAATGTCCTTCACACATTCTTCAACTTGACTAAACTGGTGTCTCTCATCCAGATTTGCAGACACATATAGCTGTGTATCATCAGCGTAACAGTGGAAGCTGATATCGTGTTTCTGAATAATATTACCCAAAGGTAACATATACAGAGAAAATAATAACGGACCTAACACAGAACCTTGTGGAACACCAAAGTTTACCTTACTGTGTATAGAATAGAATAGAATAGAATACCTTTATTGTCATTATACATATGTACAATGGGATTAAAAGCCACTCCTTCACAGTGCAAACATGTGCTAATTTTTTTTTAATAAATATAGATAAGGTTCTGAGTGTGCTAGGAGAAAAATGGAAATAAATATTCTATTATAGTGTATTGTCCAGCAATATAATAGTCACCATTTACATCTACAAACTGATAACGGTCACTCAAATAAGACCTGAACCAGGACAAGGCTGTTCCCTTAACTCCAACAACATTCTCGGTGTCAAAAGCTGCACTTAATTCAAGTAATATAAGCAGGGAGACCCTGATCAGAGGCCAGTAACAGGTCATTCATGATGAGGCCTAAATCCTGACTGACAGAATTCTAACAGACTGACAGAGTTCAAAAATGTTATTTCTATGCAGATATGAACATGGTGTTCACTGGTGTGTGTGTGTGTGTGTGTGTGTGTGTGTTTCACTGCATGGTTAAATGTAGAGGTCAAATTCCAGTTTTTGGATTTGATGTAAAAAGATCAGGGCATCCATACAAACTGAAAATATAAATAAAGGTGCCTAAATGGGATTTGACCCTGTTAGTCAGCACAGGGTTTTATTCCATCCAAAAGAACATTCAGGACTGTTTTCAGCCAGTCATTTCAAACTCTCACCTAGGAAAATCTTTAAATGAGTTATCCAAACAAGGATACAGTCTGGTTCCTCTCAAAGTTTCTTCCTCTGGTCATCTCAAGAAGTTTTCTTTATTACTCACACCACTGACTTCTCATCAGAGATAAAATGATATAAATGTATAACAATCCTATATTCCTGTGTGTGTGTGTGTGTGTGTGTGTGTGTAGGTCACTCCTTGCAGCTCTGCAGTGCTTCACTGCATCATCCTGCTCTCTTCTGATTGGTGATTGTCACTGCATCCCAACCAATCAGATTACAGGTTGCTGTATGTAGAGAGAATAGCTGCAATGCTGCTGAGACTGGAGTGAATCAGTGTGAGGAGGGGCAGCACTGGCTACACACTGACACGCTCACACACACTCACACACTCAAACACATACATAAAAAGATCAAAACAACCAACACACCCATACAAACAGAATTAACAGTGACAGAATGAGGGAGATCGTGCACATTCAGGCTGGACAGTGTGGAAACCAGATCGGAGCAAAGGTGAGCATCTCTCTGTCTCCTTACACACACACACACACACACACACACACACACACACACGTATGCCTTTAATGTTTTCTGTGCAGTAAATGTTGAATTTATTATGACTGAACAAACAGAACATAGGTAGAGTGTGTGTGTGTGTGTGTGTGTTGTACAGGTTTTAGTGACCTTCTTGTTTTATATTGGAAAAAGTAATAGACCCCTGGAAGATGATCTACAAACACCTTAAATCTTCCAACCTGGTCACAGAGCTTCCAAAAAGAACACTTTCATCTAAACACTGACTAACTAACAGGGCAGTGGTGGATTAATGGTTGAGGCTCTAAGATACTGAGCAGAATGTTGGGGGTCCACCACCAAGCTGCCACTGTTGAGCTCTTGATCAAGGCCCTTAACCATCTCTGCTCCAGGGGTGTAGTCTTGTAACTGACCTGGCGCTTTGTAACAACAGTACGAAGAAAATCATTTTACTGTGCTGAAACACACACACCTTTACGTCACATGAGATAATACACTAATGTATTTATGTTAGAATAAAATGTACAATAGTAACGTTAAACATTTATAGAAATATAACTAACTGTAATTAATGCACTACTGATAATATTGAGGAGTGTACCTCGTGTTCATGGTGTCTCCTCGTCAGGCTGCACACAGTAGAGAGTTCATGGATGAAGCTCAGACCTGGTTTTCTAATGTGTGGTAGAGAGGAAGATCACACTGACAACATAAATGTTGGGAAGGTTGACTAATGATGATGTGTTTCAGTTCTGGGAGGTGATCAGTGATGAACATGGCATCGACTCCACAGGAACTTACAATGGAGACAGTGAGTTGCAGCTGGAGCGGATCAACGTCTACTACAGTGAAGCCTCAGGTCATCATAACCACCATCATCATCATCATCACTACCACTATCTGTATCCTGACCAGATCAGTGACACACACACACACACACACACAAACTACTGTAACACACCAACACTATATTCAATATTTTAGATTCATAAATAACTGTTCTGTATCTACACCGATATGTAAAGGTGAGATGTAAATAATTATGTTGATCTGACGTTACTGGGAAGAAGCCCATGGTCAAAAAGAAAACTGCTGCTATTTTAAGTTGAGGGAGATGTGTGTTGGCTTTTTCTGGATTGTGTTATGAAGTAATTTCAATTAAATGAATTTGAACAATGGGCCCAGCAGCTTTGAGGGGGAGAGGGAGGGGAGAAAGGGGGAGAGAAGGCAGTAACAGTACAGTAAAGGGAATAGAACATGTCTGATGGTTTTCACCTTTTTAGGTCATTTAGGTTTTCTGGGCAGTTAAACTGGGTCCCAGTAACTGTGTATCTATTAACCCAGTCAGAACCATGTAGAAACCAGTTGGCCCTTATTCAGCTCATGTTATACTGACTAGCTGCTTTCTCCAGCTCATTATATCACTTGACATGATTCTGTTTCCTTCATCACTCAGGGGGGAAGTTTGTGCCCCGTGCCATCCTAGTGGATCTGGAGCCGGGCACCATGGACTCGGTCCGGTCCGGTCCATTTGGACAAATCTTCAGGCCTGATAACTTTGTGTTTGGTAAGTTCATCTGAAGGTCATGTTTCTTTTACATCTGAGGAATTGTGTATGAGGTGTGTGTGTGTGTGTGTGTGTGTGTGTCTCAGAGAAGAGATCTGTGATGTTTAAAACTATCATGTAGAACATACTGACAGGGCAAAGATTAACACCAGACACCAGAGTGTGGATAAAGACTCTGAGACAGGAAATGAACAGGACAAGACCATAGATCCAAAAAAATTAAGAACGAAGAAAATCTGGATCAAAATATTCCAGATGTTGAAAATTGCAGAATTTTAAATAAGTTAACATGACCTCAGTGTGCGTCTGAGATCTGGAGGGCACAATCACAAAGCTGTTATCACTGCCAATTATGATTACAGATAATAAAATAATAAAGAGGGTGTGATGAAGAATTAGGAGGGTGAGATTAATATCTTGTGCACATTGTTTCAGGTCAGAGTGGTGCTGGGAACAACTGGGCTAAAGGTCACTACACTGAGGGTGCAGAGTTAGTGGACTCCGTGCTGGATGTGGTACGTAAGGAGTCAGAAAACTGCGACTGCCTGCAGGGATTCCAGCTCACACACTCTCTGGGTGGTGGAACAGGCTCAGGTATGGGCACACTGCTCATTAGTAAGATCCGTGAAGAGTATCCTGATCGCATCATGAACACATTCAGTGTCACACCATCACCCAAAGTGTCTGACACTGTGGTGGAGCCCTACAACGCCACACTGTCCATCCATCAGCTCGTGGAGAACACCGACGAGACCTTCAGCATCGACAATGAAGCACTATATGACATCTGCTTCCGCACACTTAAGCTTACTACACCCACCTATGGTGATCTTAACCACCTGGTTTCTGCCGCCATGAGCGGAGTCACAACGTGTCTCCGTTTCCCCGGGCAACTTAATGCTGACTTGCGCAAGCTCGCAGTCAACATGGTTCCCTTCCCTCGCCTACATTTCTTTATGCCTGGATTTGCACCCCTGACCAGCAGGGGGAGCCAGCAGTACCGAGCACTCACTGTTCCTGAACTAACACAGCAGATGTTTGATGCCAAGAACATGATGGCGGCGTGTGACCCACGGCATGGGCGTTACCTCACTGTAGCAGCTATCTTTAGAGGTCGCATGTCAATGAAGGAAGTGGATGAGCAGATGTTGAGTGTGCAGAACAAGAACAGCAGCTACTTCGTCGAGTGGATCCCCAACAATGTGAAGACAGCTGTGTGTGACATCCCACCACGTGGTCTTAAGATGGCTGCCACCTTCATTGGGAACAGCACGGCCATCCAGGAGCTCTTCAGACGTATCTCTGAACAGTTTACTGCCATGTTCCGGAGAAAGGCTTTCCTTCACTGGTATACAGGGGAGGGAATGGATGAGATGGAGTTCACTGAGGCTGAGAGCAATATGAACGACCTTGTCTCTGAGTATCAGCAGTACCAGGATGCCACAGCCGAAGAAGCAGAGGAGTATGAGGAAGATGAAGTAGAGGAGGATGAGGATGTACGCCATGATGGCCGCCAAGAGGTTCACCACTGAGCTAATGTTTTTAATAAAACAGTTCAGTTGATGTCATATGTATGAAAGGACTCTTGACTACCATCTTAAACTAGTAAGGACACACAAACCTCAGCTATGTATAATGCTCTGTGTGTAACACCTACTGCTTTAATATTCAATTTGTTACATTTAAAGGTTAATTAAAAAAAATGACTCAGGCAGATAAACAGCTTCAACAATGATTTTTCCTGTATTGATAATAAGGTAGCTATATATAATACCTTACATGATGGATACTAACATCAAGCTTAAAAAACACCTTATCACTATAGTACTGTAAGTTAGCAATGCTTATATCATAGAAAAACATTTAGAAGGTGCTAATGTGCAGAGAACCACAGCTAAAATATGAGTTTGTAACTGCAGTTATCCAGTGGTACAATAAACCTCTCTCACCACAATGCTACTTGGTTTTATGTCTCTACAATTAGTGCTGGCATTACAAGTGGACATAAAGTTGGTTCATTGAGGATTGATTGATGAAGTGAATATCATTAACATTTAGTTAATGAGTAAAATAATACAGGAAAAGATGACATCATGCACCTAATACCTGGGTCGCACACAAAAACCAGCACATTCCCTACATCCATGATAATCTCTCCTATGTTGCTGTGGCTGTACACACTAAACACACCACTCATTATACACACAATGTAAATCCACCTTGGCCACCCCGGTTTCTAAGGCTATAAACCAGCCTCACTGGCACTGTTAATGTATGCTCAGTGCCATCAGTTCCATGTAGGATTTACTTATTACACCTATTTAGTTGTGCCTTGAACTTTTCCACTCATCCTGAGCCCTTTTTATCCACAACCACTGACTAGCTCTCTCAGTTATTTCTGACAGTTCTTATACAGCTGTTGTTAGCACACAGCCTTAAAATCCAAATTAGCAGAGACATGGTGGACTTTGCTACAAAACCTCCAACCCCTATCTTTACTGGTCTAATATGTGCCTGCCATCCACACTCTGGTTAAAGTTGTGAATGACCTGTTACTGGCCTCTGATCAGGGTCGTGTCTCCCTGCTGGTATTGCTCGACTTAAG
>JAOVVF010000039.1:29631322-29643822 GCA_028565595.1 Duopalatinus emarginatus | reverse complement strand
GCAAATCGTCTGAAGTTCACTGGACACAATGTTCAACATTTCTACCTTACTTTTGTTTGGCAGGTTTGTGCTGTTCAGCTTAATCCATAAGATCTGCTGCTAACTAACATTACAGAATTATCCTAATTATTAACATAATAATTATTATTAATAGTAAAAAATTAAATAATTACTCTGTTTGTATTTGCTAATGTTACAGATTTATTCTGCTCATGTTAGCTAACATCAAATAATTGTCCTGCTCATGTTAGCTAATGCAAGCTAGTCATCAGATAGCGATGACCGGATTCAGGAAATAAAATATTTTTATACAGATTCGGGAAAGTGTGAAAATACAATAAGGCACAAATGGGATAAAAACTAAACTATAGAACCTACAATAGCATCTTTATCTCTTGCTCTCTGTCTGTCTGTCTGTGTGTCTCTCTCTCTGTGTCTCTCTCTGTCTGTCTGTCTCTCTCTCTCTCCCACTCACTCTCTGTCTGTCTCTCTGTCTGTCTGTGTCTCTCTCTCTCTCTCTCTCTCTCTCTGTCTGTCTGTCTGTCTGTCTGTCTCTCTCCATCTGTCTCTCTCTCACACACACACACTCTCTGTCTGTCTGTCTCTCTCTCCATCTGTCTCTCTCTCTCTCTCACACACTCTCTGTCTGTCTCTCTGTCTGTCTGTCTCTCTCTCTCTGTCTCGTTGTCTATCTGTCTCTCTCTCTCAGTCTTGCTGTCTATCTCTCTCTCTCTCTCTCTCTCTCTCTCTCTCTCAGTGATTGTAAATCTGACCATCTTGTCCTCAGTACAAAGAGATGAGAGCCCTCCACAGAGTGTGCGTGTGA
Source organism: Duopalatinus emarginatus (assembly GCA_028565595.1). Taxonomy (NCBI): domain Eukaryota; kingdom Metazoa; phylum Chordata; class Actinopteri; order Siluriformes; family Pimelodidae; genus Duopalatinus; species Duopalatinus emarginatus. Next base: position 29,642,996 of record JAOVVF010000039.1, on the reverse strand, counting down.
GAAATCGATGTCTCCTCCGACCCTGATGGTAATCAGCGAGTGTGTTTGTGACACATTATCTCTCAATCTTTGATAGGGTAATGAAACAGGCCTTAATGGAAGGCCCTGATGATGACCAGGCCGCTACGTGAAACTCGGTACATTTCCAATACACTCCTTTGTCCAGGGTAGAGAGTGGAGCGAATATTTATAGCAGCTTCTTGTTTGTTTTAATTAAGATGTCGACACCAGAAACACTTTATTGTTCAAGCTCCAGAAAAAAAGATGTCATGTACAAAAACGAATAATTAATAACAGCTAATAACTGATGACAGCTAGCATGTGCATGAGGACGGGGACGTTTAATCGAGACATGTAGAGCGTGTGGTTTGTATTAGCACAGTGTGAACTTCTGTAAGCACTACACAAGCTTATCTGAACCCGAAGACCTAACAGCTTCCAATAACGAGACGTGAAAATGTCAGGTCGAAGAGTTCATGCTCGAGAGCTTTAAGGAATTAGAGGAACCATCCGCGAAGCTTTTCCTTCATCTAACATCAGATAATCACTGGGGATTTCCTGAGTGGACCCGGAGATGTTAAATGTTAATTCATGCTTCTTGAGACCTCGCGTTTAGTGACAACCCACAACTAACAATGCTAATCCTGCTGATCTGACCTGGAGTGGTCACTGCTTCTCATTAACCTACTTATTCCTCTCTCACTTCCTCAGGGTTGAGTTAAGATCGGATTGAACCAGTGTTGTCAATGTTGCAGACAGATCTGGTGGTGTTTAAGACCTACTTTTTCCAACAACCAACACCTCCTAACAACCAATCACTGATCACTATTGTACCTAGCAACCAATCACTGTTCACTATTGTACCTAACAACCAATCACAGATCACCATTCTTCCAATGCTGTGACCAAAGGTGATTTTCTTCCTACTATAAGAAATTAGAACCCTTTACTTCTTCATGCAACGTGTTTTGATATGCAAACAATCATGACAATTTCATGAATATGCAAATAAGCTGATGACTTTATTTGTTGACTTCTAGCGACTTTTTAAACACGAGACAGGCTGCGAGGGTTGTGGAGATCACGGCTCATTCTGACTAAAGGCTCAGAAATAAAAAAGGCAGCACAATAAGCAGACTGAGGTCACTTTCATCAGGACATTTCTGTCGTTCATTAGAGAACACATTGGTATGCGCCGCTGGTTTGGTGTAGATGTGCTTTTGCTTTTGGGTGAAGATCGATTTTTTTTTCATCAATCCCGCCAGTGTATACTTAATAGGAGGACTTAAACAGAATCTACTGTTCAAGCCGAGCTCTAATCCTGTCGTAGTCGTTGTATGTAATCAATAAGAGTTCAGGACAGACTATTTTAGGAAATTAATCAACACTTTTTCTTCAGCAAAACCATGATTAGTGTTTCATCATATGGTAATAGAGTGATGTTGACCAGCTCGTCTGTTATACAGTCTGTATCAGCTCTCTCTCTCTCTCTCTCTCTCTCTCTCTGTCTTGCTATCTGTCTGTCTCTCTCTCTGTCTGTCTCTCTCTCGTTTTTTCTCTGTCTGTCTGTCTCTCTCTCTGTCTGTCTCTCTCTCTGTCTGTCTCTCTCTCGTTTTTTCTCTGTCTGTCTGTCTCTCCCTCTCTTTCTCTCAGACTTGCTCTCTCTCTCTCTCTCTCAGTCTTGCTGTCTGTGTCTGTCTCTCTCTCTGTCTGTCTGTCTCTCTCTCTTTCTCTGTCTGTATCAGCTCTCTCTCTCTCTCTCTCTCTCTCAGTCTTGCTATCTGTCTGTCTCTCTCTCTGTCTGTCTCTCTCTCTGTCTGTCTCTCTCTCGTTTTTTCTCTGTCTCTCTCGCTCTCTCTCTCTCTCTCTGTCTTGCTGTCTGTGTCTGTCTCTCTCTCGTTTTTTCTCTGTCTCTCTCTCTCTCTCTGTCTTGCTGTCTGTGTCTGTCTCTCTCTCTCTCTTTCTCAGCGAATAGAACAGAAGATGTCTGTATAGTCTGTATCAGCTCCCCGTCTTAATCTCTTCATATCTGTATTTCTCTCTCTCTCTCCCTGTCTTACTTTATACATCTTTCCATCTTACTCTATACATCCCTTATCCTTACCTCACCCTCTTAATCATTTGCAATATTACTCTCTTAATTTTCCTTATTCTTCTCGAACAACTGCAATCAGTTTCCTCAACATTGTCATTAAAGCCCTGTGCCCGTCCCAGACTGCCTCCTATTGGCTGACATCACAAAGCATATGATGATATAATATTAATATCATAGTCAAAGTCGGCTTTATTGTCAATTCTTATTGTCACTGTTCTAGACATACAAAGGAATCGTAATTTCGTTTCTCACCATCCCTCGGTGATGACAAGACAATAAAAACACAAGCACGACAAATAACACTGACGCTAACAAACAAATGCGTCGCGCTGAAACTGAAGTGACAAGAACATTGCTACATTTCCGTACTAATTAAAGTAAAGTGAGCAGTGGTGCGGATTAAGAGTAAAGAGTAAATAAACACTAAGGAGCAAGAGAAAGGTATTTATAGTGTAAATGTCGGGTAGCAGAAAGTGCAACAGTGAGAAGACAGTGCAAGACGTACATTAACAGTAGAGAAGAAGAAACAGTGCAAGACGTACATTAACAGTAGCAGCAGAAGATTCTGTTGACATAATGCACCTTTTTTTGCACCTGATCATATATGATATTAACGCTACTCATAGCATTACCTTCTTCGCAGTTTTCCCCCTTGTATCCGGCATTACACACACATGCCCCCATGATGCAGATGCCATGACCACCGCAGTGAACGTCGACGCACTGGTTGTTTGGGACGTCACACTCGGTGCCTTTCCAGCCACTGTAGCACAGGCAACGCCCCCTGGAGTACTGACCGTTACCACTGCACAACACCGGACAAGCAGCTGGAACAGGAGTCAAAGGGCAAAGTCAGGTGCTCCATCAGCTAAGGCATAGTTTTACACTGAAGATACACTGAAGCTAATACAGCTAACATGCACAGAATAACTATTACAACTAAATTATTCTCATTAGCATCCACACAATCAATGAGCAGTGATTTATTTTCTGTATTTATTTAATGTTTATTAAATTTAACTGATCATTCCACATACAAGGAATCTTGATTTACATTTCACAACGTTTCACACTACAGCAAAACTTTTCATAATGACTCTCGCTATGCTGTTGTTGCTAAATTAAGTAGTATAATGTTAGACAAATTAAGCACTTTATTAAATGTTTACTATCATATGTAAGATGAATCATACCCTGGACACTTTTCTCTCAATTTTACTGTCAAAATGTAACGTAAAAATAAATACCTACAAATCAGCTATGTGCTAGCTAGCTAAATAAAATGTTAGCCTTATAGAGGGAACACAATTATGTGAGAAGTGCAGAAATCCAGACAAAAATTACTCAGCAATAACAAAAAGATGGCTTTATTTCAAATGTAACTATTAATTGTAATTGAATTTGTTGTCTTTTCAATTCAAATCAATTCAGTTTTATTTGTATAGCACTTTTAACAATGGACATTGTCCCAAAGCAGCTTTTTAAAGGTTTTATGTAGACAGAAATCATAACTAAAGCACAGTGACACTAGCTCCTAGTTTTTTTTTACTTTTAGTCGATATCATTAAATGAAACAAAACTTGTATTTTTGTTTTTTTATTTTAATGTATTTATACTTGTACATATACAAGAAACTAAACACATAACATTTTACAAGGTCAAAAAAAGATTGTGTTATTTTAAGTACATTTAGATTTGTGAATAAGTTCAGTGAAAGTGCGTTACTCCAGTACTACTTGCACTAGCAAAAAAAAAAAAAGTTTTCATCATATAAACATGACAGTTATGTTAATTTTCTCATGTGCCCATTTGAAAATAATATATACCTGTCACATCACTACTTTATGTGTTTCCATGATAAGATTACAGAGTACAACATTAGTAGAAACCTTGCTGTAGCTAAACTTCTGTATTTTTTTAATATCACACTCGCCGTTTTATTTTCTATGAAACATAATGGAGTGTCCAGAACGCAGCGCTAGCTGATTCACTAATAACATCCAATCAGTGAACGATCTGCTGGGCAGCTGCACTCCATCTGATAACAATCTGAAACCAATTACGAAGTGTGTTAGTTTGTGCGCGTGTGTGTGTATGTGTGTTTGAGCGTGTTACCTCGTGAACAGTCAGGCCCAAGGAACCCTGGGAAACAATGACATGTTCCTGAGCGACAGTCTCCGTTGCCATGGCAATTGTGTGGACACTCAGTCACGGAGTCTATGTGGAAAAATTGGGAGACACGATGAAAGAAAAAGAGAGAGAGAGAGAGAGAGACAGAGAGAGACAGAGAGAGAGAGAGAGAGAGAGAGAGAGAGAGAGAGAGAAAGCATTAATTGAGGAGGTACTGTGTGTGAACGAGCTTTGTGAAGTGTGTGAGGTTCGTGAAATGTTTAATTAAATGTCGCAGATGTGTGTTGCAGCCAAAACCAGTGAAGCTTTAATGAACCAATCACAGAGCTATTACTACCAATTAAGGCACAAAGTAACACACACGCTAACATACACACGTACACACTAACACACACAGCCTACAGGACACTAGACACGGCTCAGCAGTCTCTAGAAATGACAAACACGTGCAAACACAAATTTAATGCCCAAAAGCAAAGTAACAAATAAGCTAATACCTGTTAAACAAACACTAACAGTCACAGACGCTAACATATGCTAACACGCATACGCATACACACACACACACACACACCCAAAAGAAAACACACAAACAGTTTTGTACACATTAATCAACACATTGGATTGTCGCTTGTTTAGTAGACATGAGTTCTTGACATGTTGTGTGTCATGATACATCGTTAACACGTCACTACACACTTTCTTTCTTTCACCATACAAGCAAAACCTAGTGACATTTCCTTAGCGTTTGATGCTAAATTTAATTATACCGTAGCTTTACAGAGCACTTTATGAGCAAGTAATTTTACCACAACATTTGAGGTAAATGTTGATATTTCAGGCAATTTTCTGCCATTTCCACTCTCTCTGTGCCTGTACATCATCTAAATGTTGTTTACTGGCTATGTGCTAATTAGCTAAGTCATTATCTTAACAATACAGATTTTCTAGTAATTTACCACACCACATCTGAGATAAATGTTGATCGTTTTAATACTTTTTATATTGTTTAAACTGTCACTGTGTCTCTGTAACATCTATATAAATTAGCTATTTGCTATACGCTAGTTAAGTTAAATGTTGCTTTATTATTTACTATTATTGCTTATTGGCTATATGCCTGTATTAGCATTAGTAATTTAGCAACTTATCGAAGGTAAATGTCACTATTACAGATGACTTTGTCTCACTTCTCTCTTAAAATGTCTAAATAATATGCTTACTGGCTCATTGTGAGGGACCTAAAAGATAATTATAGTCATATAAAGGTTTTTGTTTAGTTATTAAGCAACATATCTAAGGTAAATGGTAATACGTCTGACCTTTTAATCTCATTTACACAGTGACTATGTGTTCCCACTTCCCGTCTTTATGAAAGGCTAAGCATGGGCATAACTAGCATGGGAAAGCTATATGCTAGTTAACAAAAACATCATTTTAAATAAGTCACACAGACAGTGTTCATTATGGTTTTGTCGCATGCTAACGAGTTTAATCCTAATATTAGTTATAAGCTTCAAGCTTTTGCTTATGTCCCACCACACCTTTATATAGTCTACTAGCCCTGTGCTAGTGTCCAAATCATAATTTTTGTCAGTTGTGATATTTTAGCAAAACATCTGAGGAAAATTAATAAGTTAATATTCCAGACAGTTTTAGTCCATATGAGCTAAATGCTAACTAGCTAAATAGCAACACAACCAGACGGGAATTCCGATATTCCTAATAGCTCTGTCTTGCTTACTTTGTTGTATAACTGATTAAATAGCTAAATCATTAGCCTATAAATACAAACTAGCTTCAAGTTCGGTGTTTGTATTTCGTTCTAGCCTAGAAACACTGTACTACGCAAATATCCAACTACGCACATAACAAAAAAAAAAACCTCTGTTGTAAACAGGCACACGCATTGTTGCTCTACAACGTAGAATTTTACACACTTGTTTGTACGTTGTCTTGCTCCATTGCCGAGGAAACGAAGGGAAGTTATGACACAGGCTGTCGATATTTTCATTAAGTAGTGGAGAAAAGGGGCTTGTCCAGGAGAGGCCAGAGTGACAGTGTAATGAAGTGAACCACCCTGCCTGTCTTACTTGGTTATTAGTGTGTTATTACCCTCTCCCCCTCTTGAGATCCAGCTTTCTTTTTTTTCTAGCGTACACACACACATGCGTGCACAATCAATTTTCATTTTCAAAAGGTTAACTTATTACACGCAGAGCAACGGTCCAGGCACTATAGTCCCGCTGCTAATTTCCCTCCATGTTGGGACTGGTGATCGAATGGAAGGAAATTACTCTGAACGAGAGAGAGATTGAGAGAGAGAGAGAAAGGGGACACATATAAAGGCCTGTGGGTCACCACCGCTTTGAAGCATGCTCCAGCCTGCCAACCACTTAAAGCAGCGATCAATAAAGCTCTGATGAGCATTACACACACTCACCTGTGTAGTGACACACACACATGCATACACACACAAACCAGGGTCTGACAATAAACCAGACCCATAATATTTCTCAATAACACAACAGATTGAGGTGTTTTAAAAGGCTTTTTGGCCATAAATGCTAATCAGAGTTAGCAACCTGGCTAACTCCTAGCTTTTCCTTTATTATTAGCCATGTGTTTAAAAACTACACAAAGCAATATTTTGTCTATTTATGTGTGAGCAGAAAAAGAAAAGAAAAAAAACAGGCCTGTCATAATTTATTGTCGCAGAGTGACGCTAACACCTAGCTTTCCTCCAACATTAGCCATGTTACTCTATTATTATACATGTGAACTGCAAAAAATAAATAAAACATAAACAAGATTGTGTTGTTTTAAAAGTATCTTTGGGTATGCTAACTAAAATGAGCACTACAATGCTAACTCCTAAATTTAGCATTGTAGTCTTATATTGTTTTAGCTATTATTAGAAGCATGATACCAGTTACAAGCTTTACATGTATTGCTAAAAAAAAACACAAACAAACCACAGCTTTACTATTTATTATATGTGCAACATAATATTTCAATTTTTTTTCTCCTTTAAACATAAATGCTAACTAACGGTAGTGGCATGATGCTAAGTCCTGGCGTTCTTTTATTACAACAGAATAATATTTCTCACTGAAAGATTATTTTTTAAAATACTCTCCTTCAAACATGCTAAACAAAGATAGCATTCCATCATTGTTAGCTTTCTATTATAATTACCCATGATAATTAACCTATAAACCCTGTACTACACTGATTTTTTCTAAAACTAGTCTCAATTTATAGCCAGACAGGAAGTCACAGCACAACCGTTCATGTTAGTTTCACTTCATTTTTAACCACAGTAGCTGACACTAAATAATAACTTTTCATACACATATTTTTAAATATTTTTTGACTTTCAGTAATAAATATTATCGCAAGCTATCTGGTTTATGCTAACTGCTACATCTTGTTAATTACAAGTCAAAACAACAATGCTAACTGAGTGACGTGTGATGCTGACTGCTAATTAGCAGAATTTCTCTAATGAACATGAAAAGGAAGATGTAGGACGACATTTCTGGGGCTTCGTCCCCCTCAGGATTGTGGTTATTGATCATCACTGAGATAAAGAGAAGACATTTTGGGAATGTTGATAGCGCGGCAGTGAGGTGCAGCAGTGCAGTGTAGCATGGCTCATAAGTAACGAACAATACCAGAATGCTAGCTGAAATAAACTGAATAAACAGAATTCACAGAAACAGAGATCTAACCTATGATGATGGTGTTGTAGGAAACTTGTTCGGTGTTTTTGCCGTCGTTGTAGAAAGCCAGGTGCCAGATTCCCAAATCGAGGAAGCGGATGAACTCGGCCTCGTGAACATTCACAGATCTTGCTCTCCTTAGAGATCCCTCCATTTCCACCAGGCCTCGCTTCTCCTTTGCGATCAAACGGCTGCCGTCCAGCAGCTCCACAAAGTCGTACTGTACACAGCAAACGACATGACACAGCAGAAAAAACAGGAATATAAACACAACATACACTCCAAATACACACATGCAAGACGTTTCTTAAAGCAATTACAGTGTAAAAAGCTAACTCGTGACTGAAATTTGCAATGTAGCTTTCTAGCACAAACCCAATGTAGTTTTTACACTACACTGATGATGAAAGCTTACTAAAAATGTGGCTTTACAGCTAAAATGTTAGACTCAACTTAAGCTAACAAGCCGTCCCATGTTGAAACGCATCAACAGAGCAACAGAGCAACATAAGCATGTGCTTATCGCAGTGTAGCAGATAGCAGTGTGCTAGGTTATCGTTCCCTCCTAAGGCTAGCATTCTCACACCATGGATTTTCATTAGATTAGCTTTCTTGCTCATTATGTTAGCCTTTCCTCGTTAGGTTAGCTTTCTCACTTAGCTTGCATTGTTCCTTCACCTACTATGTATGAATCTCTCACACTAGATTTGCTGTCTAATATTAGGTTAGCCTTCAGTCACTGGCTTAGCTTTCACACTCACTAGGACAGTTCTTTCTTTAGGATAGCATTTCACTCACTAGTTAAGCTTTCATTGTTTAGCTTAGCATCCCACTTATTAGATTAGCTTTCACTTACTTGGTTACCTTTTACTGATTAGGGTAAATTTCATTTATTTGGTTAGCTTTTGCTTAATATTGAGCACAGAATTAGCATTGGCCTCTTGTACGTGTAGAACACTGTACTGCACATGTCACAAGCGGGTGCTTTGGGGTTTTATAGAGATTTTTAAGAGGCTCTTAATGACTTTTAAGTGCTTAGCAGTTCAGCCCTGTGTTCTGACAAGCTGTCTATAAAGGGAGAGGAAGGGAGAGAGGGAAAGAGCAATAGACAAACACATGAAGAGATCAGAAACAACAAATGAAATACAGAGAGGGAGTGAAGGCAATATATAGATACATAGAGACAGAAAGAGAGTGAGAGAGAGGAAGAGAGAGAGAGAGAGAGAGAGAGAGAGAGAGAGAGAGAATCTGGTCTATGGTTTCTTGGATTTTTCTTGTCTCTCGTATTTCACACAACACATTTTTTCTATCCAAAAAAAAAAAAAAAACACGAAAGCAAGATGGAAACAAACAGACGGAGCCGAGCAAGAGAAAAGACGCCGTTTCGACCTGCGGAGGAGTCTGTAGACTTAACTCCCTTATCTTATCCGTCCATCCATCAATATCCCTTCATCCTGTCCTTCTGTACAGCCTTAAAGAAACATATCGATTCATCTGTGGCAACTGAAGGGACCGAGCGGCACCGGGGCGTCTCTGCATATTGACTTCCATTACGCAGCTTTCAGCTGACAATTACCTCGATTAACAGGCTGTTGGTGTTGTGACAACTTGCCCGCACGTTGTTGCTGAAGTCTGAGAAACGCCAGCGCTAGCCACACAGCGTCGACTTCGTTGGCTAAACTAGCTAAAGTTACCAACAACTGGTGCAGCTAGCGGAATAACATTGATTAGCATTAGCATTAGTTTTCATGTCTCATTCTGATAACACTCTGACTTCACCCGAGTCTCCAGGTGAACACATCACAACAAAAACAAACAAACTAACCAAAACAACAAACAGACGAACTACAACAAACCAACTAACGAACCACAGCAATAAACAAATAAACCAAAACAACGCAAAACAATAAACAAATTAAACCACAACACACTGACAACAATAATAAACAATTAAACAAACTACAACAACAAACAAACGACACTAATAAACAAACAAACCACAACAATGAACAGGAACCAAACAACAACATATAAGCAAACCACAATCATAAGAAAGTGGGTATAGTTTTACTGTTACACAAAAAGGCTACGCTTGCTACAATAGCTTTCACTCTCTAGATTAGTTTCCAAACTACAGGTTAGCTTCTTGGTTTTCCTTTTGCTCACCCTTTCAGTTAGCTTTTGATTGCTAAAGTTACCTGTTGCTTATTTGCTTAGCTTCTGCTCACAAAGTTACAGTTATTTTGCTGTAAACCTGTTTTTATTTTACTGTAAGTGTGCTGAGTTATATTTCATAACATTTCAAAATATGTAACTTTCAAGGTTAATAGAAGATTTATTTAAGCTATCTTAGCCTAGCATTGATTACTATATGTTATATGTTTTGCTAGCATTTACTATTCACATTAGCATTCTCCTTAATTTACATGAACAGAGTGACCACTCATGTTGGATCACAGTTTTATATAAATCTCTGTGGGCAGGGTAAGTGATATTAGCCCTGTGACTGGTAAGGATTATGCAATATTTCATATTTCAGTTTTAGCTCTGCCCAACTTTACATCGGAAGGAAAAAAGGCAAACATGGCCAGGACCGGAAAAAGAGGTTAGCATTAGCATATTAGCTCTGTAATGCTAATACTAAGTCACTGACCTCAACCTCACAGCTTGTATGCTAATTTATGAATATTTTTTATGGATACATATGTAAATAGTTACATACGTTGTGTGTTATACATACTGTAATTACTTTAATTTGTTACTTGTGTGCACGTGTGTGTTACCTGAGTGTGTGACGGTGGCAGACCCTTGCGTCCGTACACTCCGACGAGTGCGTCTCTTTGCAGTGAGATGTTGAACTTGAGCGACTGTGGCTGATCGATGAAGATCTGAGAACGCCAGAACATTCCAGGAGGAACATCCTGCACTGCCCGTCTCCCCACATCCACCTCACCTGTGTCTATAGTGTTATTCTCCTGACCGTACACGCTCCCTTTACCTGCAAACACAAAAGAATTCATTTCATCAGAACAAATCTTACTGTAAGTCCCTGAAGAGAAAGACACAAGTCACAAAAGTACAAATTAATTAATCTCGACTGTGTTTCATAACTATCGTCTACAAGAATAGTCTATAATGTCACTGTGTAGTTTATAACTGTAATGTATAGTCTATAAGTGTAGTGTACAATTATAGTAAATAGTCTATAACTGCAGTGTATAACTAGTATATAGTGTTGGACTGTAGCGTATAACTGTAGTGTAAAATTGTATTTAATAGTCTATAACTGCAATGTATAACTAGTGTATAGAGTATGATTGTACGGTATAGTGTATGTCTTTAGTGTGTAACTATTAGTGTATTAGTATATGACTACAGTGTATAGTGTATAACTGTAGAGTATAGTGTATGACTGTATTATATAGTGTATAACTGTATAGTATAGTGTATGACTATTATATAGTGTATAACTGTAGAGTATAGTGTATGACTATTATATAGTGTATAACTGTATAGTATAGTGTATGACTGTATTATATAGTGTATAACTGTATAGTATAGTGTATGACTATTATATAGTGTATAACTGTAGAGTATAGTGTATGACTATTATATAGTGTATAACTGTATAGTATAGTGTATGACTGTATTATATAGTGTATAACTGTATAGTATAGTGTATGACTATTATATAGTGTATAACTGTAGAGTATAGTGTATGACT
>JAOVVF010000039.1:29618909-29622704 GCA_028565595.1 Duopalatinus emarginatus | reverse complement strand
CACACAAACCAAACACACAACACACACAACACACAAACCAAACACACAACACACAAACCAAACACACAACACACACATTCACACAAACCAAACACACAACACACAAACCAAACACACAACACACACATTCACACAAACCAAACACACAACTCACACATTCACACACAAACCAAACACACAACTCAAACATTTACACAAAACCAAACACACAACACACAAACCAAACACACAACTCACACATTCACACAACTCAATTGTACACAGTATATATGACTATATTTCAGATTAATTCACACGTCAGGAGAAACACACTGAAATAAAACATTAACATGAGTGAGTTGCTTTACTTTATGATTACAATTTATAATTTTCACTGTTCTCTGAAAAGCTCATGTTATCATTACACTAGTCATACAGAGGGAAAATAATATAATATAATATAACATAATATAATATAATATAATATAATATAATATAATATAACATAATATAATATAATATAATATATACAAAGAAAAATACTATTGATTATATAAATGAATAAGGATTTTTTTTTCTTGCTTAAATCTTTTAAATTATTTTTTTAATCCAATTTGTCAGTAGATGTTAAAATGAGGGTTGAGTCAAAAGTATGATATTTAAAAATCAGCACTGAACAAAATGTTTCAGTTGTGTTTGTTTTACATTTTATACACCAAATTACACATATTTGTTTTTCACAGTTTTAGTTCAAGTTAAAAAGGTTAAAAATAAAAAAAATTCAAAACACTTTTATTTCGATCCTCAGACTGTACCACTAATTATTTAATATTCTCAACATCGTGCTAATGTGTTTGAAGACGACCGGTAATCAAAACTGACCTTTCTTTCCTTGTTAGCTCATGTCCATCCTCAGACACTTCATGAGTCAATTCTTAAATGTCAAATTATTATCTTTTTTATTCTCGTTTTAAATACGTAACCTTCACTAAATGTTTAGATATGTGGGGAAAATAATTAAAAAATAAAATACTACAATATTAAAAAAACACATTTATTTATTAGTTTGTTAAAAAAAATTATAATAAAAATAAATAAATATATAGATAAACAGATAATCAGACAGATAAATATAGATAAATAAGCATTTAAAAGATGAATAAATAAATTAAATTAAAAATTAATTAGAGATTAATATTCATTGATGTATTCAAACCAAATAAATATATAAAATCTGATTCAGAATGCTGTTGGACTTTGGTTGCACATATTCAAGTTATGAATTACGTTTACTACTAATAATTTATTCATGAATTCATATGTAGAAAATAAAATTAATACATTATTTTGATTAAACATAACTGTGCAAATGATCAATTGTTCAATGATGAATTTTTTTAAATGTTACATTTTTTATGTAAATCCGACTTTTTTTCATTCTGAGATGCCCAAAAGTCGGTTTAATTCTTCTGTATAAAATCTGAAACCCTGCAGAAAAACACGGATCTCTGACTTTGAAATTCCAGAAGCTGTGAAACAAACACGTGTCTGAGTCTCTGAGTCTCCGAGTCTGTCTCACGGCCGCTCTCCGTGTAGTCTGTATAATAAATAGTGAATTAGCGAAGCAGCGTACAATTTCAGACACGACACATTTTTCACGCCGTCTCTCGCCTCATGTTCACCCGTTCATTCCGCTCTTTCTCATTCTATCCCTCTTCATCTGTCTCTCTTTCTGTTTCAGAGACATTAGTATGACGGTGATGTGATTTCTCAGCGTGCGTCTTGATGCTCCTCTAGTGTGATGTGTGTCTGAAGGAACATTAGTGTGTCTTTATGACTTTGTGAAACTCCCTCATGCTGAGTGTGTGTGTGTGTTCATTAATGTCAAAAGTTGAAGGAATGGCTGTCATCAGCCATTTAGATCAAACATCCCGTTCAGCACCGGTGCATTATGGGTAACGCTGGAGTGCACAATCTGGAAACTAGCTGTTACAGTGCATTATGGAATCGACTCATTTGATTTTCTGTCGTTCTTCCTCATAATGGATTGCATCAATATCAGGTATCAAAAAGTTGAATAAAGAATTTTTTTTTGTACATGAAAATCTACATTTTGGTGAGCCAGCCAGGAGGCAAACATTTTCACCCAAGAACATTCACCCAAGTTGCGACACCTCTAAAAGACGTTCCGACTTTATCAACAACATCCAGAGTTTGATGGTTTGAACAGACGAAATCCACAATCAAACATTGACTAAAATCTAACCGATGGTAATCCAGCAAGTAAAAAAACTGCAACTGTAAAAGACGGACAAAAAGAAAACAAAATCTTATATTAGTCAACCTCTAACCTGCCCTCAACCAGCCAGAATGGTGGTCCTTATATACCTAATATCTCATACCTCTGCAGTGGTGAGCCAGCCAGGAGGTCTAAATGATGAAAAACAAACACCAAAAATTGTTTATGATGCAACTATAAAAGACTGAGGATGATAGAAGTTAATCTAAGCTAATGCTCTTTAGACTCGAAATCCAGAATATACATAAACATCCATCAAATCTGACCATTGGCGAGCCAGCCAGGAGTTAGAAAAGACAAAGAGAGAGAGAGAGAGAGAGAGAGAGAGAGAGATCAATTAAAATAAACCTGACTACGTGAAGAGAAAGATGAATAACTTATCTTCTTACACACACACACACACACACACACAATGATGACACAAAGGGAATACTCATACATACACGGCACAGATAATGGATCTCTCTCTTTCTCTCTCACTCTCTCTCATTCTCTCTCTCTCTTTCTCGCGCTCTCGCTCCCTCTCTCTCTCATTCTCTCTCTCTCTCTCTGTCCTAATCATGATGGATTGATGTGTGGTTGAAGGCCGTTATGATGAGACTGCTTACCGTAACGTTTTAGCACTTAGCCTGACCGCTATCCACACAGCTGCCCTGATATATTACTGCATTTGACACTCTGTGTGTTTGTGTGTGTGTGTGTGTGTGTGTGTGTGTGTGTGTGCGCAAGCGTTTACCGTGCTCAGCTGATAGTGCAGTGACTCCGTTAGATGTTGTGCCGTCCGGTTTGACCTGTCCATTCTCAAAAGCGAAACTCTCCGTCTCCTGCAGCTGCCAGTTCAGTCCAAAGAGATGCATGGCTGAAAGACAGACAGACGGACAGAGAGGGAGAGAGAGAGAGAGAGAGAGAGAGAGAGAGAGAGAGAGAGAGAGAGAAGGAGACAGAGGTCAGAGTGGTCTTTAAGCTGCAGCCATGATTGATGGCGGATATTTTTGCTAATTATAAATAACAGCTAATCAAACCAGGCTTCCTGACAAGATTCTTTTTTAATTAGCTGACAATTAATTAACAAATTTGCAGCCTGTTGTCCGTAATGACTGCGTCTGAGTCAGCGCTGTTTAGGAGGAATGTCTGATAAAAATCCTGTCAAGCAAGAAAAAAATTGAAGCAACTAAAAAACTGAAAACCACACACAGGTTTTAGGGTCAGAAATTTGATTCATTTACAGACTTTCTTACCTTCTATTTTTTATTTCTCCATTTTTTCTTTTATTGCTTTCTGTTTTTTTCTCTCCTTTTTCTTGGCTTGAATAAGCCATTAAAATGCATTTATTTATGTATTAATATAAAAGAGAGTGAGCTGATATTTGTGCTGCTGGTCTCTGATCTCGAACATATAAACAGGATGCAAATAAATTATTTATGGGAAATTAAGATTAGTAGTTAGAAATAATGTTCTGTATGTGACAGGTCAGATACGGCCGGTCTTTTGCTTCACGTTGTTTACACGTGTTTAAA
>JAOVVF010000039.1:29611409-29616409 GCA_028565595.1 Duopalatinus emarginatus | reverse complement strand
AGAGAGAGAGAAAAAATGGTAAAAAAAAAAAAAGAAAAAATGGAAGAAGTGGAGAAAAAATAGATACAGACAGGAAGAAAAACAGAGTGACAAATAAAGAGAAGAGACTATAAAAATAACTACTGAAAGAGAAAGACAGGAAAAAAAGAGAAAAAGAAAAGAACGATAGAAACAAGGAGAGAGATCGCGAAAGGAAGAAATACAGAAAAGAAGATTCTTTTACACACTCTCGTTCTCTCCATTTCTCTCTCTCACACAAACACACACCTCTCCCTCATTCCTTTGCCTTCCCTGACCCCTCTCTCTTTTCCTCTCCATCTCTCTCCCACACTCTCTCCCTCTCTCTCTCTCCATCTGTCTCATTAAATTAGCGTCCCGCTGAGTTAGCTCTATAGCCGAGCTCCTGCTACTCAGCACTCTGACCCGGACTGAAGCAGGGGGTTATGGGTAACAGGCGGCATCGATACGTCCATCAAGGAGATAGCAAACCCCCTGCTGAGCGGATCGAGCCACACACACACTCACACACACACACACACACACACACACACACTCACACACACACACACACACTCACACACACACGTTGTTCCACAATCAAAAAGGAAAGAGAAGAAGTTTTTCTTCTCTAATGAAGTGCGGTATTGACTCTTCCTGCTCCGCTCAATTAGCCACACAAATATCTTCGAGTTCTGAGACAGAAGAAGAACGAAACACAAACACAAACATGGCTGACAAACTTGAGACAAAGCACAGGAGGAAATCACTGAGATCAAAGAAACACTTGATGCTATGCTAATTGCACTCGTTACCCCCATAGATAATACATCTCCTGCTCCGACGTGCCTTCCGCCATATGCTAGCGCAAATGATTAGTCTTCTGTTAGCATACGTCAAAGACATGTTTGAGTTTATTTATATTACACATAAAGTGCTAACAGGAGCGGTTAGCGCCGAGTTAGCATATGTCAAAAACTTACTTAAGGTTATACATTACACAGGCTTTGCTATAATGTAGTATATATTGCTTACAGGAATGCTTAGCACGGAGTTAGCAAACATCAAAGACTTGTTTGAATTTATACGTTATACACACTTTGCTATGATATAGTATATATATATATTAGCACTGAATTAGCATAGGTCAAAGACAGGTTTAACTTTATATAATACACATGCTACACGATACTAGCAGTACTTACTAGCTTAAATTTAGCATATATCACATTTGATTTCATATTATATATATATATATACACAAGATACATTATATATAATGCTAAAAGGAGCAATTAGCATCGAGTCAGGCAAGCTTGACTTTATATATTATGTATGCTATGATACATAATATAACAGTAATAAGCACAGAGTAAGGCACATGGTAAAGGTGTGTTTCAGCTTATATATTATACATATGTAATATATTATACATATTGCTAATGATAGAGATTAGCCTAGAGTTACTCTGTGGTGGAAGGTACTGCCAAAGTGATATAAATAATGCTAACAGTGCTAATTAGCAAGGCATAAAATATACATCACATGTATGACTAGCACAGAGTTAGCTTATATATTATACATATTATCAGATGTATTATACATATATCTAATGTTAAAAATAGCTTAGCAAACTGATGTAGCGTAGATCCTGCTAGCGGCAACAATTATCCAGGAGCTAGCATGTGGTCAAAGGTGCATTCAAGATTGTATATTGTGCATGCGAAACCTGTGCTAATAAATTAGCATAGATGTGGCAAAGACAGTGAAAGCTGATATATATCAGACTAGCAACTAGTTAGCATGTGGCGGTATGTATGTGTATGTGTTGTGTGTGTGTGTGTGTGTGTGTGTGTGGTAAATTAACATGTTGCATATGTTAGCTTGTCCTTTCCACTTTGCACTTCCTGTGCGTTTTTATTTATTTATTCAGCACAAAATCTGCACTCAACATGCTACTTTATGCTAACTAGAAGAAAGAAACCACTCACGTTTGCACTGAAGGTATGGATGGTGTTGTATTGGGACACATTTTGCTGGATCTGGGTAAAATTATGCTGGTAGGGTTAATTTTGTAAGAGCCACAGGCCTGACTGTCCTGAGGGCAGCTCGGCATATTGCTGACAGAAGTGATTAGCATACAAACTGCTAAGAGGAGCCGTAGCGGCTATAGCTGTTTGGTTTAATTTGAGGTTTTTGAGCCATGGCTGTTATTTCTAAAGCATTTCTACACATAAATCTAAAAAGGACAGTAAAAACTAGCTAAATAACATCAAGGTTGTACATGTGTGCACATCATTTATCAGGTTTGAGGGGAAAAACATTCGCTAAGCACATAAAGATGAACATAGAGGCACTTCACAGGACTTACTGCCATTTTTATGTTTCTTATTATAATGCCAGCATATTTTCCAGCATATCTGAGGTAAATGTTAATCATATCTATGAGTTTGTCTCTTTCTATCATTATTCTACCTTCACATTATCCACTTAAATGACTAGTCATGTACGTACACATTGTTTAGCCGCAGGGAAGCTTATTATTTGTGATTTTCCACCACATCTGCAGAAAATGTTGATATTCTCAATAAATGTGTCTTATTTTCAACATCACTGAGCAACTACACTGTGCTAATTACAGCAGAAAGGTTATAATAACCTCACTGGGCCTTTATATTGTCTGTCGAACACATGCTAGCTGTTCAAACTGTATTTTCTTACACAATACACAACACACAACTGCCAAGTGCTAAATTTAGTTACATTTGAACTGTAGTTGTATGAAGTACTTTATTAGTAATTTACTATCACACCTGAAGAAAATGTTGACATTCCCAATGATCCTGTTTTTATTTTAAAAAAGAGTTAAAAAAGCTACATGCTAATTAGAATTAGCATGATTTCTATTGTCACTGTTGCATTGCATTGTTTGTTTAAATGATATAAATGCTCAGTGCTAGCTGGCTAAATCAGGATGTAGCTAGAGGTTCCAGGCGGGTCTTTAATCAGTAATTTAACACCATATCTGAGGTAAATATCTGAGTTTGTCATGTTCTCAACACCATTGTAGTCTGTATTAAAAAACATACATTGTGATTATAGAGTCTTTTCACAGTAAAAATCAATGTCTCATTTTCACAATTTTTACTTCATGCTAACTAGCACAAGTTAAACTCTAGCAAGCTAAAGCTTGCCGTTCATACTCTAGTTGCCTAGCAGCAGTGATTTGTATATGGTTTGCTCACCTTCCCATTTAACACTGTACTATAAAAAGTTTTCATGATTTTATTTTATCTTGCATACTAATCTCCTCTAACATTTCCAGCATGGTTTTTTTCCCCCTTCCCGAGCCGATACTTATCACGACGATGATGTAAATATGAAACCTGTTCTGAGAAAGTGACAGATGGAGATACAAGCTTTCCTCTTGCTGTTGGCAGTTTGCTGTTAGCACCAAGCTAACTACAGATTGCAGTCAGCAAAAGGAGAGAAATTAGACAAGAAGATAGACACATTGAGATGACAGCGAGCTCAGACTCAAAAAAGGAAGAGTGGAAAAGCAGACAGGAAGTCCATAAGGCTAGGGAGGGAAAAAAAACAAACAAAATAAAACGGGGAGAAATAAAAGAAAAGAAGATGGAAAAAGAGGGCAAGAGGGGCAGTAAATAAATAAAGCGTGTGTCACGGCACTAAAAATACATCTGTGTGTGTGTCATGAGTGACTAATACGCTATGTGAACCAGTCAGGACTGTTGCTTTCTCAACGACATCATCTTAATATGACTAAGGATCTGTGTGTCTGCGTCACATGTGGGCAGCTGATTAACCTACAGCGTTCCATACACATGGCACCTTTTTTGTGTTATTATTCTAGGATTCTTCAAAATCCCACAATGCAGTGCAACTCTGATGGCTAATGTCCATTTAGCATAGCCGCGCTAAGTCACGAAATCCGCTTTTAACAGGATGCAGGGTGCCAAATCTCGTATGTACTTAGGCTAGCAACATAGCATTAGCATTATGTAAGCATTTTCATGTTAGCAAGCTCATTTCGTTTGTAGTTTGTTTGTATAGTAAATAAGTGACTCAGGGAATCCCACAGGAAAACTTAACACGCGACTCGACACAGCTTAATTTTTGTTTTGAGTTCAGGATTCAAAAGACCTCATTACAATCTGCCGTCTCGAAGGGCAGGACAATTTATTCCAAAGCGATTATCTATCAATCACCACGACATGTCTGTCAGTCTGATGATATGATTTTGCTCACGGCATGCCATTAGATGCTAAATGATACATCATTTTGAAGATTTGATTTCTTTGTCCTCCTTGAGTCAAGATTAACGTTCAGCTCTGAATCTGGAGGATTTAATTCCTTTCAGTGGAGGAACAGTCTGCTAAATAAGTACAAATGTTATTTCAAATCGTTCTGCTGTAGCAGCAAAGCTTCACGATGTTTACAAAGGGAACACTCTGCTCGTATAAAAGCTCGACTTGGGAAATAAAACTAAGTGGACAGACTGGATGTGTGTGTTTACTTCTCCTGAGTGTAGTGTATGCTGTAATAATGAAAACCCATCTAAAGAACCGTTGCTCGCTCGCTCTTTCACGTTCATTCAGATTTTCAGAGAACGAAAATCAGAGTTTCTGGTTTGCTATGTCATCTTAAAATACTGTAGACTACTTCTGATTCTGATGAGCTACACCTGCTACGGCTGAGGCACCAGGAGATACCAGCAACTCCAAGTTCTGATTCCTCCTGCTCCCCAAACCCTGCCTGATCCACTCTGACCCCCTCCTTATCTTCTTGGAGTCTCATCTGACCACCATGGACATGGACAGTCTACAATACACCATAATGGACCTCTCAAGGTTTCTTTACTTTGTCATTTCAGTGTTTCCTTGCCACTGTCACCACCGCAAGCACACTTCTTCGTTTCTTTATTACTTCCTTCCTTCCTTCTTCCCTTCCTCACTCCCTCCCTCCCTCCCCCCTCCTTCCTT
>JAOVVF010000039.1:29580115-29583752 GCA_028565595.1 Duopalatinus emarginatus | reverse complement strand
TCTCTCTGTCTCTCTCTCTCTCTCTCTCTCTCTCTCTGTCTCTCTCTCTCTCTGTCTCTCTCTCTCTCTCTCTCTCTCTCTCTGTGTGTGTGTGTGTGTGTATGTTGGCAGGGCACCTTGTGCACCTCAAGTAAATGTTACTGTAGTTCCTGTGCTGTAAAATTGCTACTTTCATGCTCAGTGATTTTGACAAAAGTGATCGAGGGGTGTGTGTGCATGTCTGTGTGTTCGTGCATGTGTGTGGAAGAGAAACAGAGAGAGAAAGAGAGACAGACAGAGAGAGAGAGAGAGAGAGAGAGAGAGAGAGAGAGACAGCCAAACGATAATCACTCTGAGCAGACGAGTCCCTGAGCTTCCTTAAATCTCTCTGTATTGTGCCATGTTTCATTTCCTTCACCTGATCCATTCTTAAATAAAACCCGAAACTCCACTGATTCATCGTTTATCTGATCAAATCAACCAAAAGTATCAGACTGATAAAGTGGCTAAAACACTAAATCATGTTAAAGGAGAATATTTTACTTGATATTTCTTCCTTTTTAAATAAATCTCCTTATTTATTTATTTATTTTAATTAAAAAAAATAAATTCATGCAAAGTCGACACCTGAAATCAACAAATAAGAGGTGTTCAGGTGGTTTGTCACAGGTGTCACAGGTGTATAATTTCAAACCACTAGCCATACAGTCTGTCTTTACAAACACACCCTGAGTTCTAGTCTGCTTCTGTACTAGGACCAGAATATCTCTAGATATTCCAAAATCAACTGTGTGTGGTTTTAATAAAACGTCTATAGTGTGTATAGTGTGTAAAAGTCACCAAAACACTGCTGACTTAATAACTGCAGAGTTCCAAACGTCCACTAGCATTAACATCAGCACAAAAACCGTGCACCAGGAGTTTCACCACATGAATTTCCATGGCAAAGTAGCTGCATGCAAGCTTTACGGCATCAGATGGAGTAGTGCACGCCATAACTAGACTCTGGAGACGTTCAGTAGAGTGATGAATCACGCTTTTCTATCAGGCAGTCAGATGGACGAGTCTGGGTTTGGTAAACACCAGGAGAACGTTAAATGCCAATTGCAGGTTTCATTATAAAACATTACTCTATGAAATAATAGCTTTAGGCCCCTTAGTTTTCTGTTCCAGCATGACTGAACCTGCCTCAACCTCATCAAACACCTCTGGAACAAACTAGAACAGAGATTAAGAGCCAAAGCCTCTCGTCCAACATCGGGGTCTGACCTTTTCTAAATTATTCTCAATTTTTATTTAATTTCTATTTTCATATTATTTTTAATTTCTATTCTTCTTTTTGACTTTTGACTTCTCTTTTTCTCTTAGCTTATTAGCAAAGTCACTGCTTTCCAAAGATGTGGGATTGATGATACATTAGCAAACAAACGTGTACAGACTCTATAAACAAAAATCTGGATTCATGTTGGTCTATGATATCATTTTTCTCTCCTATATTTTATTTCATTGTATTTTATTTTATTTACAAAAACAAAATAAATCAAAAGAGCTTTGGGATTTATTAATTATTATTTAGAGAAATTCACATTCATTAACACAATGTGAATTTAATAACTGTTCTGTCCTCTCTATTGTATTACTTTATTTTTTTTTCTATTTTGTCTATTTATTTACTTTTTTTAATTTCCTTTCCTTATGTTTGCTATAGTTAAGTCATGTAAAGCTGATGGGTGGTGAGTTAAAAAACAACAACAGCAACAACAACAAAATAACAAACAAACAAACAAATAAATAAATAAAAACTGGACGTTTTATGTTGAGGTTCATTTTAAACGCTTTTTCATATAATAAACCGATAAACAACTACAATAACAACTTTACGAAATGAAACACTTCAAGCGTTAATAAAACAATGTGTTTTAGTTTCAGGAGTCTTAATGTTTAATTAATGTTTAATTAATGTTTAATTATAGTCTGACGTTGTGATTAATTACATCGCCCCACAATAATTAGGCAACTAAATTTGTTTTCTTTCTAGTGACTCGATTAAACTAACTGGTGCATGTAGGTTTAAAAAAATCTAATTAATTCATTTAAATAATTAATAAAGAATCTGAACTATTTGTGTTTTAGGTGAAAATCTAAAGTAACAAAGTCAAACGAGTCACAAAATACAGCAGTACACACACACACACACACACACACACACACACACACACACACACATACACATACACACACACAGAAATTTAAATAAAGCAGCAGCAAACAAAGCAGGACGCTAAATTATTCTAAATTTTTAAATTACAATAAAATTACAATATTTAAAAAAATAAAGGAAGAGGATTTTTTTTATTGTTCAGTTAATACATTCCGATATTGAATGAGTTTAGTTTATTAGTTTTATTATAATATATATAACTCATACACTAAACTCATTGAATATCTGAATTTAATATAATATAAATATTAGGGTTTCTATGACTACTAAAAACCAAACAAACAAACAAACAAACAAACAAACAAATAAATAAAAGAGCCTGTATTTACTTGACACTTTACTGAAATAATTTTTAATATTTAGGTTTTTATGACCATTGGAAAAATATTGCTATATACAAACCAGCTGTTTTTATTATATTATATTATATTATATTATATTATATTATATTATATTATATTATATTATATTATATTACTCTTTCAGAATATCTATTTATTTATTTATTTATTTATTTTACATCCTCTGAAGCGCCACACACCAGAACAAAGAACACTGAATAATTTTACCTTGTTTAGCAGTAATAGGTTAAAAATATACAAGGATCAGTTCACACATATACCCACATGGTGTGTGTGTGTGTGTGTGTGTGTGTGTGTGTGTGTGTGTGTGTGTGTGTGTGTGTGTGCTGAGATTGTATCTATTGTATCTTTCACCTCTCACTTTATTTTAGTCTCACTTTTTTCTGCCTTTTTCTGTTTTTGCCAGATTTTAGATCGAGTCAGTGTGTGTGTGTGTGTGTGTGTGAGTGTGTGTGTGTGTGTGTGAGAGAGAGAGAGAGAGAGAGAGAGTTTAATATGGAGTTGAGTGTGTGCACTCTGAGTCAGTCAGTCTATTAAAGCCTGAATAATCCTTTTCTCTCTCTCTCTCTCTCTCTCTCCTCCTCCACCGCTCTCTTTGTATCTCTTTGTTTCTCCGTCCTTTCTCACCCCCCCCCCTTTTCTCCCTCGCTCTCTCTCATTCGCTCAGTGGTGATCTTACGCACGGCCAGTGATCGCTCGGAACAACCAGCTGTTACAGCTTCCCGATCATTGATCAATAACTCACACGCACACACACACCTATATACATACACACACCTATACACATACACACACACATACACACACACACACACACACCTAGGCCCGCATGTATGAGCAGAGCACTTAATGAAGCAGAGGCTGCCAGTAAGGTCGGGTTTGGAGCTGGAGCCTCGCTGGCCGTCACTGCACATGGCTATTAAGAAAAGGAGCCACTTTAGCTAAAAGCCTCTTCCATTATCAGGAAAACGACACAGATCTGGTTTAGATTGGAGACACACACATACATGAACATGTGCATGCACAAAACACACACACACACACACACACACAATGTGTATCAAGTTCCACTTTC
>JAOVVF010000039.1:29572615-29577615 GCA_028565595.1 Duopalatinus emarginatus | reverse complement strand
ATCTGTGTATCTGTTTGTTTGTCCATCCATCCATATATCTAACCAATCGATCCATCCACCAATCCATCCTAATATGAGATATAACCAGAGAAGTTATAATATTATAATATTAATCAGACTGGTTAGTTCTGTGTAATAGTGTTAGATTCGTTTTTTAAGAGGTCTTGATGTCTTTTGTACACTTTTCTGGAGACATTGAACTGAACAAAGAAAGTCATGTGATGTACATTCCTGAGGTTTGTTGACGTTGAAGGTTGACATTGTTGGTGAGATGAGGTTGGATATTAGTAAAAATCTCACGGTTTTGAAGATAGGAATAAACAAACATAACTGACTTGAAGATGAAATTAAAGTGTAATATTAAAATATATAACAGATTTTCAGCGTTGATTGACGAGATTGTCGAAATTCTCCAGAGGAATCTCAACTTTTGATTAAAAACGTCTGTCATGTTTTCTCAGCCGTTTTTTTTTAGAACATTGCTGCAATGCGTTTGATTGTAGAAGCGTCAACGTTCAGGCTTCATCACTCATTCAACATCATATCTGTCTTCAGTGGGGACGATTATAAAAACACACACTGAAATAAAGAACGCTGTAAACAGCACCGGAGGGACATCGACATTATATAAACATCACAAAAACATCTCAATGTGACGTCTGTCAACGTCAAAGTTCCAGATAAAGAATAAAACGTGTAAAATAGCACTTGATCCAGCACCTCTTATTATTATTATTATTATTATTATTATTATTATTAATATTATTGTATGTTTTATTGTGCACGTAACATCTGGAAATCCCAGGTGTGATGAAGTGATGAGGATCAGTGGAGTAAAATCTGATCTGAGTGTTTGATACCTGATGGAATAAAAACCAGTTCCTGGTAGTGGACTCAGACTTTTGGACCCCGCTGTAGTTACAGTAATGTTGTTGTATCAATCAGAGACGCTGCCAGACTTTCTGCCTCCGTTCATTCCAGTACAAAGCCACACACACACACACACACACACACACACACACACAGCAGAGTGCTTAACGTTGAGAGATGGGAAATAAAAACCCTGAAAATTTGTTTAAGGAAGATTTCAAAACACAAACCTTCACAGCTTCTCAAACAACACAGCATTCCGATGTGTGTGTGTGTGTGTGTGTGTGTGTGTGTGTGTGTGTGTGTGTGTGTGTGTGAAAAAGAGAGCAAGAGGAAAGAGGAATAGGTCACAGAGTGAAAAAAAGGAGAGAGAGAGAGAGAGAAAGAGAGAGAGAGAGAGAGAGACAGTAATGGAAATAGATATACAAGAAGAATCAGAGTGAACGACAGAGAGGAAGATGAAGAGAGATGGATAAACACAGAGATGAGAATGAAAAAGGAGGAGGAGCCAAAACGTCTATAGAGAAAATAGATAGATAGATAGATAGATAGATAGATAGATAGATAGATAGATAGATAGATAGATGTTAGGTTATTATGCTATTTTTAAAATAATATTTTAATAATTTATACAGTAATATTAAATATCAACATAAATAAGATTATTTAAATTGTTTATTTTTAACCATTAATAATTAATCAAATGTTTATAAATATATGGTTTTTTTGTTTGTTTTTTGGGGGTTTTTTTGCAGTGAAGAAAAAAAGTTTCAGTGTCCAAATCCTATTTTTTTCAAATGCAGCAATTGGAAATAAAAACTCCGCCCACCTCTGCAGTGACTGGTCAGTAGTAAGGTATAAATAATAATAATAATAATAATAATAATAATAATAATAATAGTATATAAGTATTACTTATATAAGTAATAATTATATTATTTAGTCACATACGTATTTGTTTGTTTGTAATCCTGGGAGCAGTGTACCAGAACAGAAGCGATCTGTATCATAGGATCAGGACAGAAGTAGGATGGGACAAGAATGGAATGAGTATTGGATCAGGATGGGAATCTGTATGGAATTATTACGGGAGCAGAATGGGATCGTTAGGATCCAGATAGGGATAGTATGGGTATCTATCTATCTATCTATTTATTTATTTATTTATTTATTTATTTATTTTTGGCTTGTGTATTCTACTTTAAACCAATTTAAAATCTGGTGTGGTAAATAAGTTGTTTCCATGGAAACACCAACCACAAATTAATGTGTGCTGAATTTGGAAGTGAAGTTTATAATTACTGTAATTCCAGTTTATTAATGACTCACTGACCATGTAAAACTGCAGCATGTACAGATGGGCTGATTCAGGTCTACCACTATGTCCTACTTATAACCACGCCCCCTCCAATGATAGACAGCTAAGCTCCTCCCATTGTTAAAAAATAGCATCAAAAGATTTTATAGGTCAAAGAGGTTAAAAGAGACGGGGAGGCAGAGATGGGTAGAGAAATATTGAGAGAGAGAGAGAAATTAGGAAGAAATAGACAGAGAAAGAGAGACAGAGAGAGAGAGAGAGAGAGAGAGAGAGAAAAAGAGAGAGACAGTCAGTCAGAGAGAGAGAGAGAGAGAGAGAGAGACAGTCAGTCAGAGAGAGAGAGAGACAGTCAGACAGAGAGAGAGAGAGACAGTCAGACAGAGAGAGAGAGAGACAGTCAGACAGAGAGAGAAGGAGAGATGACAGGATGTCTCTTCACCCTTACCATGGGCCGCAGTGTGTGTGTGCTCTCTGCAGTGAGTGTGTGTGAGCTCGTCGTCAGACTCGGACTCGGCGCTGCGGGGCGGAGGATGGAGTGAATGATCAGATGGACTGCAGAGAGGGGATGGCATGGGAGAACCTACAGAACACACACACATACACACACACACACATACACACACACAACGCAAATCAACATCAACGTTAAAAAAAAAAAAAGTAATACAAGAAATCAAACCGATTTGAAAGCGGAGAGCATGAGGACAGAAGCGGTGGATGGATAAGAAAATGAAGAACACACACACACACACACACCTCTGGACACATCTGTTACACTGTGTTTTTTTTAACACTGAGCCTGTAGTGAGTCACGTCAGGTCATCAAATCATCAAATCATCAAATCAGTGTTAATATAGGAACAGGGTGGGATTAATGTGGGATTATTATAGAATCATTACAGGATCAGTATGGGATGATCACAGGAGCTGTATGGAATCAGGATAGGAACAGAATAGGATCAGTATAGGATAATTTTAGGATCAGGACAGAAACAGGATGGGATCAGTATAGGAGTAGGACGGGATCTGTATGGGATCAGTATAGGAGCAGGATAGTATGGGATAATTATAGAATCTGGAAAGGAACAGGATGGGAACAGGATAGGAGCAAGATCGGAACAGGATGGGATCAGTATGGGATCAGGATAGAAGTAGGATGAGGATCGGATTTTATAGGATCACTATGGGGATCATTATAAGCCACAAAATACAGATCAGTATGGGAGCAGAATGGGATCAGTATGGGATAATTATAGGATCAGGACAGAAACAGGATGGGATCAATATAGGAGTAAGATGGGATCAGAACAGAAGCAGGATAGGATTTGTAGGGGATCATTATTGAATCTGGATAGGAACAGGATGGGATCAAGATAGGAGCAAGATGGGAACAAAATGGGATCAGTATGGGATCAGGACAGAAGCAGAATGAGGATCGTATTTTATAGGATCAGTTTGGGATCATTATAAGCCACAAAATACGGGTCAGTATGGGAGCAGGATGGGATTTAAGAAAGAAATAGGATTTGACCAGAACAGGATCAGTCATCAGGATGAGATCATTATGGGAACAGGACAGAAGCAGGATGGGATCTGTACGGAATTATGACGGGAGCGCAGTGGGATCAGTCCAGATCCATATCAGGTATCAGATCATTCTGATTTCACTACCGTATCCGAGACGGTTAATAATGGCACATTCTTGTTTTGCACCACAGAAGACACGGTTCTCAGGTGCCAGAACCGATGAGGTCAGATGCTTGGGAGTCTGAGTCACTGTGTCGCCATGGCAACAGCCAGAGTGACTGAGGTGATTAAGGACTGCAGTGGTGTGTATGATGGTGTCCATGCTGTTCGAGGTCTAATTTAATGTGGCGTAAAAAAAACCGAAGCCGTCCTCTAGATGGCGGTGCGTCAAGGCTACAACTCCGTTATGTTCACCAGTTCTTTAAAAGGTTCTCCGGAGAACCGAAGAACCGCATAAGTGGAACCAGACTGATGCCGTAGACCCTCGTGTTTTTCTGCTTCATGTACAATGCTTTATACAGTCATGTTAATGAAGCCTTGTGGAATTCAACTGTCTTTACAGGGGAAAAGAAAAGAAAGAGAGAGTAAACCAGCGTGTGTGTGTGTGTGTGTGTGTGTGTGTGTGTGTGTGTGTGTGTGTGCGACAGAACAGGGAGGGGAAAAACAACAACAAATCCTTTAATTCCCTTTAATTACTGGGTTGTGTTTGCAGAGTTGTGAAGGTCAGAGGAGAGTGAAACAGCCAAGCTCTCTCATGAGCGCTTACACACACACACACACACACACACACACACGCACACGCACACGCACGCACACACACACACCAGAGCATGGCGATTACCTGTGGATGCTGTGAGCTTGTGTAATTTCATACAGCGGTACCAGTTTCCATTATGCATTAAATGATTTATTCTTTTATAGTGAGGAATTATAAGCGCACATACACCACCCACACACACACTCGCACACACACAGACACACACACACACACACACACACACACACACACACACACGCTCACACACACACACGCTCACACACTGTCCAACAAGTGTAGACTTGTAAACCCAAGGCAAGAGGAAAGAATTAGGAAAATGAAATGTGTGTGTGTGTGTGTGTGTGTGTGTGTGTGTGTGTGTGTGTGTGTGTGTGTGACTAATCCACCGGTGTGTGTAATCTTGCTTTTGCCTTTTTCAAACTCATTTCCTGTCCACACACTCTCTTTTCCCTCCCTCAATTTCTCTCTCGGTGGCACGCAGGGGGGCGCCATCAGCACTCGGCTCTC
>JAOVVF010000039.1:29449038-29462066 GCA_028565595.1 Duopalatinus emarginatus | reverse complement strand
TATAGTTTTTTTCTTCAACCAAGTATTAGCCTAGCTAGACTGTCCCAAGCCACATTGTTTACTTCTAGTGGTTCTGGTTTTTAATAGTTTTTAGATTACGTTCTTAAACTTCGCACGTCGCCTGACCTCTTTTCATTATGATACTGGACTTTGCAAACTTGTTTAATGAACAGCCGCAGTTGTGTCTACACCCTGTTCTGGCCACCTTACAGCTGTTAAAAAAATAGAAAGATTTAATATATGACTAAAAACATGGGAAGCTCTAAAAATAATAATCTAGCAAGAGTCTAGACCACGGTAGTGTAGTGTCATCTCACCGAAAGACGATCTGGGTTTGATTCCCGGTCCAGGATGTTCTTTGTAGAGTTTGCATGTTCTTCCTGTGCTTGAGTGGGTTTCCTCTGGGTACTCTGGTTTTCTCCAACAGTCCAAAGACATGCACATTATGAGTATGTGTTGGCCATGTGATAGATTGGCAACCTCTCCATGGTGTACCCTGTCTTTGCCTATGATGCTGGGATTGGCTCAAGCCCCTGTGTGCCTGATTGGCACGTTGTGGCGGATAAGAAGAAGAAGGAAAGTCTAGTATATTGCCTGGTATATTTTTCTGCCTAAAGAGACCTAATTGTTTGATTTAACGATATGTCATTGTCTAGCAGCTTATAAAATAGCACTTGATCGAGCACACTCTATTATTCTATGCCACATAACAGAATTGATTGTGCAGTCATAGAATCTGGAATTTAATATTTTCTTATCAAACTTTTTTTTATTTATGAATTTATATTCAACACAGGAAACATGGTTTGAAGGATAAGCTGACCAAGTACTCATATGCTATACTTACAGCTCAGGTCAATTAAATTCATAACTTCATCTAGAAACAAATGTGGTCTCCGAGATAAGCCGTGTCTCTGAGTAAAACACGTCTTCATCTCAGATGTCAACAAAAATATTAGACTTTAAAGAAAAAAAACCCCATATTAACCCAAATTAACTAGAAGTCTCATGTTTATTTTATACCTAATGCTACTCATAATATATTGTATGAAAAAAATGAGCTTAAATCCAAGGTCAGAATTGCTTGTGGATATTGTAGGCAAAATCTAAAACATGACACGTGTAACTCTTGTATCGTCTAAATAGCTAATTAGCTATATCATCATTGTGGTTACCAGTATCATGTAATTAGTTAAACTTGACAACTTGGTTACTCTCAATATACTTAATAAGCTACTTTGTATAATAACTACAATCGTTCTGATATAATTTCTTTATAGTCCAATGGCAAGAATTGTCAACTAGCAAGTTTAGCTAGCTAGCATGGACGCTAGCAACTATTTCACTAACCACAACAAAAAACTGGTAAGGCAACAATGGTTTATTTTTGTTATCAGTACCATTAGCTAATGAATCACTTCACAACATTAATGGTGTTTTTGGATTAGTAATTTGATTGATTCTAGATTACCACCAAACAGGTCTAAGTATGAAAGTTAAACACATATTGACTACTGTATTTAACCCATCCGCGCAGTGAAACACACACACTAGTGAACACACACTAGGGGCCAGTGAACACACTTGCCCAGAGTGTTGGGCAACCCCTATCCATAGCACCAGGGAAGCAGCTGGGGGTTAGGTGCCTTGCTCAAGGGCACTACATTTGTGTCATGTTGTTTACAGAAAATTGAACTGGGGACATTTCGGTCACAAGGCTGGTTTCTTGACTACAAGTCATCCTATTATAACCTAACCTATATAATAACCTATTATATATTATGGTTATATTCAGAGGTAGCCAGAAATTGTACTAAGGTAAGAATATTATTACATATTATAGAATAATATGACTCAAGTAAAAGTAAAAAATCTTCACCTGATTAATTACTTGAGTAAGAGTAAAAAGTAGTAAGTGAAAAATCTACTTAAGTACTGAGTAACTGCTAAGTGACGTGTTTGTTTAATAATCAGGACGTCAAATAAAACACCTGAATGTACAAAAATATAAAAGAGCAATGAACAAAAGTGGAGAATATCTCTTGAACAACTAAAACTATAATAAATTAGATCTTTACAAGGTAACATCAATTAAATTCATTTCGGGTTGTTGCGAAACACACGCTGTTCTCTGCCATTGTACATGCGTTTGTGCTCTTTACCGCCTGTGTTTGCCGCGGGGATTTTGCGATTGCCGCGGAGATTCACGTCACGTCGGCTCTGTTTGATTGGTGAAACAGAGTCAAATGTCACTAGTGGCTACATTTGAGTGTTGAGACACAGTCATGTGACACAGCCTCTGTCGGACGTATCAAAAAAACAAAAAACAAAGAATTTGTGCACTGGACGGATCAATAAAGATCAAAAATTAGTAGCAAGCAAACGTAAACGTAAAAGTGCTACGTAGTAAATGCGTTGTTTGTTACTCTGGTTATAATTTATAATGAATATACTGTAGGAATAAGACGAATATTGAATAAGAAGATGCTATGCCATTTCTAAAAGTGTCTCAATTCTCTGGAGCTTCTCCAGAAAACAATATCAATGGCAAAGTAACATTTTGAAAATCTTCCCGAGCGTCAGAGGGCTAAATAAGCCTGAAAGTGAAATCGAATATATGGCGTTCATCAGAGCGAAGTCTTGACGAATGAGATTTGCCTTATTTCTGGGGACACGACCGGACATTAGATCTCATTCTGGGATCTTCATTGGTAGATTCAGTGATTCAGGTTGAGTATCTGATTCACCATGTGGCTGTGTTATTGTCTCCAAACTGCCTTCTCCAACATGTGCGGCGCAATCACATGCCTCACAGTCTTTATAGCTCCGCAAAATGAATCTATGTAGTCATAAAAAAAAAAGAGAGAGAGAGAGAGAGAGAGAAAAGACATCCAAGGAGTGTCAGCTGGAAATGATTAAATTGGTCGGAAAAAATTGGAGCTTCAATTAAAAGAAAAGCGAGTACGGGGAAGAAAAAGTTCAACTGAAGCACGTTGTTTTTGTGTAATGATGTTATTCATGCATGAAGCAAACTTTTCTAAACATCAGTGAATAATAAAATAATCACTCCCGTACTGCGAGGCCGACCTAGTAAATCATTTTCATCTCCTCAGCGCTTGTTTGTGGAGATGGTGCGTGTTTGGTGTGTGTGCGATTTCAATTTAAATGATGAAAGAACGCTTGGAAGTGTACGACGCGTTTTTTTTTTTTAATACTGATTCAAGTGAGTAAGTAGACAACTCATTATCTCAAAGTAATTATCAGAACAACTCGACTGATCAGCCGCGTATCTATTTTAAACAAACACGCACACACTGACACTGTAAAAGGGGAGGTTGTCTTCCTTGTGTTCATGTGTACGCCTTAGGGACGTGCTTTATCAGATCATCAAAACACAACGATTACGACAGAATGACTGGATTAAATGAAACTGGAGCTATTCTTCGGCCTACCTGTTATTCTATATCATCAAATTCATCATTGTCCCAGAAACCTTCACTGTAGTGGTTAAGTTTGGCCTCGAGGTTTACAGGATCATGTACTGTTGAACATCTACCATGAGGGCTGTAACACAATAACATTATCTGTCTGTATATGTTAGTGCTCCGAATTTGTATCAGTGTCAGCAACTGGATTTAACCATAAAGTGGTAGTAGCCAAAACGGGGACAAATGGGGACAAAGGTGGACACAGTTGCAGGTATGTTTATTAAGAGTCGATGTAAAAATGTGAGGGCCGGTGTAAGCTTGGGCTTGGGGTTAAGAAACCACCCTTGTGACATGACTGGAAGGTCCCCGGTTCAATCCTCGCACTGACTAAATGCACCAAATAGGGCACCTAAACCACAGCTGCTCCCTGGGTGCTGCGGATAGGGTTGCATACCACTCTGGGCAAGTCGCTGCCCCCAGTGCGTGTTTAGTATTGTGTGTCTGCACCGATGGGTCAGATTTCACTCTGTGTACAAGCACAGTGGTCAATGAGTACTTCACTTCACTTCACTTTACTTCGCTAAAAGTCCAGGAAAACTAACAGACAGAAAGTCTGGTGAGTGTCAGAGGCAAGGCACAAAACGAAGACGAAGTCTGTGAGCTAAATGTTGGTACAGGGGACATGAGGCTACGTAATATTTCGCTCAAGCAGATGAACTAAAACCAGGGGTAACTAAAAACATGTGACGCGAGACAGAAATAATTAGTGACAGAAAACAGGCATGAAAACACCAATAAGAACAGGTGCAAATAGGAGAGTTTGTGTCAGGGCGGCCATGTTGGGATGTGATGGGAATTCTGGGAAATTGAGTTTGACAGTAGTTGCCAAACTGGAGTGTGAAACATCTGAAGTGGTGCAGACGAGCCTATGCCAAATACATAGGTTAGTGGTTGCGACGTAAAGCTATGGGGTTTGTTTAGCTGGCATTACATGGGACCGCTGGTACATCTACAAACGTCTCTGACAGGTGAACACTAAGTGTGACACTAAGGGGGGGGGGGGGGGGCACATGGATGAGATGGGGTGGCTCCTCCCCCACAAATTTTTTAATTATTTAGATTTAGCCTTTTCTTGCATTTTGATGTATTTTTAACAGATTTAAATGATAGCTATCATTAAACTGATAGATCTCCTAACATTAATTAGCCCGCTAACTGCTCTAACATTTCTACTGAAAAAAAAATTGACTTACTTTCCACTTCTTTGTAAAGAATTTCCTTATGTCCATTGTGTCTGGGATAAATATTACAAACAACTGATCATCAACCAAGAACAGCCTGCTGTTACTTACAGTAAATAAGGCAAAGCGTTAAAGCGTTAAACCTAATATAGGATATTAATAAAGAGATTCCTGCACTTTTCCTGCAGCTTTTGACGCACTTGTCGGGAATAACGCACCTATTTAATTATTTTCATGTAGTTTTTAAATGAAATAAAGGTAGTCTCATATTATGTTCTCATTCTCTTTATTTTATTTATTTGGAATTACCTTTAGTCTATAGTCTATAATCCTGCAGTGTTTGTTTCCCGCCCGCAGATAAGTAAAAACCGCCCGTTCCCACCAGATTTGCGTCGTGTCCCGCGGGACCCAGCGGGAACCAATCCCAGTGCAGACCTCTGGCATGCACCTTAACTGTCTCTGTACTGAAGATTCACTTCACGGACATGTGGCAAAACCCGGAGTGGACTTCACTGTTATGTGTTTTCTCCTATCGATGAAGTGGAATGGATTCTTTCGCGAAGCAACAGAAACAGCGCTGGGTGAACTAATGTTTTATGGTAAATGTAGGGGGGAATTATGAAATGTGAAGGGGACACGTCCCCCTCAGATTGAATGGTGGCGACGCCCATAAGCCAATGAGAATTCAGCCCACACAACAGAAAGAAGTGTCTGGAAGGAATATCCAAGAAGTGCTTATCAGTTGCTTTCCGGAACAACTCAGATTACTGTGTTGAGCATTTCGATTGACAGGAGAGTAATCTAGAGGAACCTTGGGAACATTTTTCTGCTACTCTGTTATTTAGTGTGTTGAGATTTCTGCAACATATTACTTAAACTCACATTGTTCATGTTATTAATTATTGTTGTACTGCTTGCTTTGAGTGGATGATGCTGAATGGCCAACTTAAAGAGGAGTATCATGGAAATACAAACTGAATTCCCTGTTTGGTATAAACTGAATAGTTGTATAAAAAAGTATAAAGAGTGGTAGTTGTTTTACTCACCACTGTCATGTCTTGTCTTGATTGGGCCTGAAGAAACAGTTTCCACACTGCTTAAATACTGATTCAACTGGAGTGCTCTTCTTACCTTCTTTATACAGTTCTAAAAAAAACAGGTTGCAGACAAACAGAGTTCAAATTTCACTTGGTTTACCAAAATTCATATCTGAACATCAGATACTTCACTTGTACTTATTCTCAAATTTCATGACTGGAATATATTTACAAGCACCATAAACACTTCACTGCCTCTGCAGTGGGTTTGATCTTGCCAGATTTAACAGGTTAATCATTTTATATATATGTAGATGGCAAATGTGCCTCTACATCATATCTAAATCATAGTCATGCTTATTTGTAAAACCTTCACATTAACACACTCATAATTGTCAACTAAAATATAAACTGCATTGCCAGATTTATGTAGACACTTGCTTATCATATCCATACAGTGTGTAAGTCTTCTCACATGGTCGCCGCAACACTAGAAACACACTATTGTCTAGAATGCAGTTGTATGCTTTAACATTAACATTTCCTTTAACTGTAATTACATGACAACCGCAGCGAAGCAGAATTGACAGTAAAATGAGTTGAGCCATCAGCAGAAATGTCTAACAAAGCCTTGCCAAACATTTCCCAGATCTGGGACTGTACTTCTGGGTACAGATGACACTCTCCTGGGAGTACATGCTATCTCGGTAGCATGTTTGCTGCCCCATTGTACAGTTCTGGTGGGTGAAGTGCCCAAAATAAGCCTATTATAAGTCACCTAATATGGCAATAATGTAGATTGGTGTGCCTAAGGGGTTTCTCTTCATGGTGGAGAGAGTCACTGAACCTTGTGATACTGTGATATATAGTATCTTGATACATCTGACTATGACAATGTTGTCTATTGTGTCAGTGCTGCTAAGAATAACCTGTGGGGCCCTTGCATGGCCCCCAAGCCTTTAATCACATGAGCTAATTTATAGCTGGTTGTCTGATTAGTGCACTGTATAAAAAGGGGTGTGTTCATTATGTGTATTGTCAATGTAGCCTTGGTATGTACACTGAAGTGCTGGAAAAATTGGAAGACAAGTCTAATGCTTGTTAGCTCCACCACAGGGCGTGGACTCCACAATTTTGTAAAAAATATTCTGTAGTCAATAAACACCCTAATTCCTGCAGAACATTCCACAATTCTGGTGTATTCCGCGATGTAGGATTTCTGTCTTCAATAGCATGTTGTATAGCATCCCAGATGTGTTCAGTAACATTCTGTTCTGATGACTTGCAAACTTGCAGAAATGACAAAACCCCAAACTCACTTGAGTGTTTCTCTAACCATAATTTGGTGTCTCTAGACATGTGTGGTGGCACATTGTCCGGTTAGAAGAAGCCAAACCCATCAGAATGAATGCAGGAAATGAATGGATGGAACTCGCCAGAAAGGAGGTGCACATAGTGTTCAACTGTCAGAGACATTTGTAGATGTACCAGGGGTCCCATGGAAAGCTAGCTGTACAAACCCCACAATATTATGGAGCCATCATCCGCCTATGTGTATTCCATAGGCTTGTCTGTACTAGGTTTTCTGGTTCTTCAGTATATTATTAGTGTCTAGTTTACAACTTAGTGCAAATGTAATAAAAATTGCAGCTTGTCTAATCACACTCTCCAATCTCACTTGTGTGCTGATGCTAAGGTTTTGCCAACTCTGGTTGCTGCTTCTTTCTTCTTGCTGCTTCTTCCAGCTATGACATGGCTTTCTACACATGCCTACGTTTTATTTTAACTGGGTTGATTGTATGATTTTCCCTGTCCTTTGTAACGGTGAAACTGGTAGACTTAACTTTCTATCACTTAATTAGTTTTACCCACATACTTTCGGTATTTTGTGTAGATATTTGATTTGGTTTGGTGTGTGTGTGTGTGCGTGCCCCAGTTATTATCAGCCTGCGGTTTCTTATCTTGTGGTTTCTTATCATTTATTGTTGTAACTGGGACAATAAACACTCTTTTTCTTGGTGGAATCTTTTTCTTGGCTCTTTTTGGTATGATAAGCCTGTGTTCCTTTTCATAGTTTAAACTTCCCTGGTAGAGTGCTTTCTGTTTCTCTTGTATTGTTTTTATCACTCTTATCATTCTTATACGTTTGACGAATCACTGCCTTTCAGTTGCCACACCAAGATCAACTAATTATACAGGTGGAGTTGAGCTTCTTGGTTAGAATAAAAGCCTGAAGGTACACATGCCCTTTGCTGTTAAAATTGGATACCTCTGTTCCCCTAGTTCACTAAACCACCTTGGAGGTCTGGAACAAAAGGAAGCAGAAATGGAGTTTTACTCTATTCTGCCACAATTACTGCTAATTCAACCTAATTAAATTCTTATGAGGATATGGCATAGGTCTGAACTCCATTCACAAATTTACAGATGACAGACTTAACTCAGGAAAAAAAGACTGGAAAGACTTGGGACTAGTTTAAATCTAATTTTGAAGTTTGCCTGTACTTTCAAAACAAATGCCAAATGCCCCTTGAATTGAAATACATTCACTAGCCCAGAAGCCTAACCACTAATCCGCCACTGTCCTAGTTTAATGAATTCAAAAAAACCACACAAACAATTCAGATGTATTGAAAAACAGCCAGGGGGATGAACATTGCGGTAATACAGTTACCGGAAGCATGGAGGGACAGGTGGAATTCTCACAGAGTCGGGTGACACAGTGCAGGTAGAACATGGAGGCTGTCTTGTTCTGGGGCTCCACAAAATGAAAGGCCTCGAAGGAAAAGCGTGCTTCTTGAGATACGCCGTTTAGGTACACCACTGTCTGCCCATCATGTCTGCAGCTACAGTACAAAAAAAAGTAACTGCTGTTACTATATTGCTATAACACATTTTCTAGAATGATGTTTTTTGTTTTTTTTTCCTTGATTTATATTATACTCACCCAGAAAAAAGGTCATAATAAATTGTACTTGTTGGATAAGGATTTCTGGTTGTAAAGCAGCGTTCAAGCAGGACATTCAACCTTTAAAACATTGTTTCAAACAGAAATAGTTCAATAGAAATAGTAATAATGCCAAACATTTAGTTAGAGTGGTAACTTGTATGTAATAATTTTATCGGATCTGATATAAAAATATACCTGTTAATAAGATTTACTGCCTTGACCTGGACATAAATCCGAGTTTTCATTTGTAGCCCCTTTTCAGGTATTTTTAGAGGTTGTGTAAATTGTCGATTCTTAGGAATAAAAACAAAACCGTAATTATAACATCCAGCTGCAGTCATATCTGCCAATTTAGCATGCCGAATAAATGAAGCAATACTCTTACAGTGAAAAGATTCATATGGATTGCCCTGATAAAACTTGCTCTGTTCTCTCGGGCAGCTAGGGTCATGTCTGACCTGCCAACACACAAAGCAATGCTTCGGCAGGACCAGTATGGAGAATTTAAAATGCACACGACTTATAACAGTGACTCTGTACTCACACGTTTACTTTAGTGTCGTTGACCAAATACTGCAGCACATAGTGGCAGGAGAAATGATAAATAAGCTTTTGGTGGTATGTGAGGGGGATCCCGAGTGGTCCCCAAGAAATGATGCTTCCAGAAATGTTGACGAACTGGACTCTGGAGTCAGAGAGTTGTTCTGTGCCTGCCTCATCTGTAAGCTAATAAAAGACAAGACGTAAACACTTGTTCTGAACAACATAAGCTTTTTAAAAAGATAACAAAAAAAATCCTGGTATAATGTATAATCTATAATGAAGCCTGTATTTCATTTCTCAGAAAAAAAATCAGCTTAATATAAGGTCAAATGACTTTTTTTCCTCCAAGCATCATTGTTATTTGTATGGGAAAAGATATTTATAGTTCATACCTCAAGGGAATTGTCACAGAGGGACCTTTCCTCTGCAGAGATTAAGAACTTCAGGACAGGGGTACTAGCATTTAAGTCTGCAATTCCAAGGCAGGCTGAAGTGTTAAATTTTCCACTGAGGGCCATAAGAGATTCATTAAAGCCAGCATAGTAGATTGGACACAGCAGGATGCTGATATAGATACTGTCAAGTCCGCACGATATGGTGATGTCCCAGTCAGCTAAGAAAAAGACAGTTATTTATATCATCCAAATGTGGAGTGTTTTTTTTCCTCTAAGTTATAAAAAATAAATAAAAAATGATACGTCTTGTGCACAATTCCTGACCGAAGCAGTGGTAGAAATATACTAATTTACATTTAATAACAATTATGATGATGTTCTGTAACTGTTCAGGAAATAAAAAGCTCTATGGCTAAAATGGCTCTATGTGTCTACTGTACACATTTAAATAATGAGCCTAATATAATAATAGTTGGGATATGTTTGTAAAAATATGTACTGAGGCGTGATTAGAGTTAAAGATAAAGGCATCCCTGTCTACAATTTTACAATTTTTTTTGATGCCAAGAATAGTGTGTTAGAAGCGTATGTACAATACTGTGCGAATAAAATCACAACTTTTTTAAAAACGTTTTAAAAAAATAAATAGAATTTCAGTAGTGTGTTAACAGGATATTTAAATATATTTTAATCTTATTTACAGATCTCTCAAGCAGCTCAAATTAGCTTGTCTCAGGGTTTTAGTGGTGCATTCTGTAGTAAAGCAGTTTTGAGCAAATGATTACATTAAAATGGTTTGTTGCAGTAAAGGCGATACAGGTAAACATGGTATGTATTACAACTCTCAGTGGGAAAGCCCTTTACACAGGTGACACACAGTATGTATTACAAATCACAGTTTATTATTTCTATTGTCATATAATTTAAATGATATTAAAAATAAGTCAAGCAAACAGCAAAGCTTAATACTAACCTGCTTGCCTAAAGGTAGAGTGGTTTCTGCATATAGCAAAGCCTGTCTGAACCTCACAGTGCACAGTCAGGGTAGTCACACACACCAGCAATGCTCGCCACATTATCCTTAAAACACACCTTTTATTCATGCTGGTCGCACTAGCTAATCAACCAGAACCAGATCAGATATGTTACCAGTTTGCTTTGGTTGAACCAATATGGTCAGGGCAACAAATATGTCTAAAACACATTATAATCAAATTAACTAATTTAAATATTCCACAAATTGGATTTGCTACTTTGCTATGCTATACATATATATATTACTAGTACCAGGAGCGTAACAATATCTTACCTTATTCATTTAAAATCTCTCAGGCATGTGGCTGTTGGTTTCCCCCTTCCTTTATAACTGTTTGACACTTACAGAGCGAGCCTATTTATTACCACTGCTTTTGAGGTTAAGGGTGTGAAAATA
Organism: Duopalatinus emarginatus; assembly: GCA_028565595.1. Classification (NCBI taxonomy): domain Eukaryota; kingdom Metazoa; phylum Chordata; class Actinopteri; order Siluriformes; family Pimelodidae; genus Duopalatinus; species Duopalatinus emarginatus. The sequence continues at coordinate 29,451,040 of JAOVVF010000039.1, read as the reverse complement.
CAAAGGCGAGTGCAACTTGAAACTTTCGGTGATGTGCTCTAATGCAGAACCCATTCAAACTGGGCTGAGAAAATTATTTGCAAACAACATTGTAGCTATATTGTAGACAATAGTACCGGTTGAACTCGTAGGATGGTTTCCAACTATAGCTGGAAGCAACAGTTATATAAAGCTGTTAACATTGTCTGAAACCTCTAAAAAGCTTAATCAAAGTGCCATGCACTACTTATATGCAGTTTTCCAGTGTTTCTTTATTCTCTACTGGCTAGAGGTGTTTGTGTCTCCATCTTGTGGCACTGTTTCTATTTCTTAATCAGCCTCTTTGAATGTGAACTTTTTCTCCAGGACAGCGGTTCTCAACCTTTTGCAAGCTGGGCCCCCCCAAAGCTGGTTCATTGCAGTTGGGGTGATTTAGCTTCATGTATCGGCTGTTTTTAATGTTTGTATTTATGAGTTATAAAACTAAGCAGATGGCAACATTAGGCTAATGCAAAAATAATATCATATGTCATTTCGCTGTATACATCAGCTCCAGGGAAAGAAACAAACAGACAAGGAAAAAAAAACCGCTACATGTTCTTCTTATAAAGTTATCATCCTGCCGTCTGTGCCAGAACGGAGAGACAGGGGCGGAAACTTAATGTCTTTATCTGTATATGAAGGACAGAGCAGCCGCTGGCTACGTCCGCGACGTCGGCCGTCGTTATAAATGACTTCGTGGAAATAAACAAATTGGAAAATGGCTTGTGTAAATATTTACTCCATACCTGGGGGGTTATCTTCTAACTCGCTTTTGTGCAGCGTTAGCTAATATTTAATAGAGTGTAAGCTGTAACTCGGCCACTTATAAGAACGACGAGGCTTAAAGCTAACTTTGCGCACAGATGGTGCAATCAGTGCACAATTCAGCTCACCAGGCACTTAGGGAAAATACCTGATAAGCAGAATCAGGTGTGAACGGCAGACAAATAAATGTGCAGACGTATGGAAGCGGTGCAGTAAAGACAGAGAGCAGGAGCTTGGGTTCAGGCTCATAGCAAAACATCAGAATGAGGATCAGTTTAAATATTTATTAAAATCTCCAGGAATCTTCACACATCTCAAGAGCTTATGGTCAAATCTGACACTGGACCACCAGAAGAACCAGGAACCTGGAAGAACATGTCCAGGAACCCGGAAGAACATGTCCAGGAACCCAGAAGAACATGACCACCCAAGAACATGTCCAGGAACCCAGAAGATTTATGCGTATCAACCACTAAAACTATTTTAAAGCCCAAAAACCTCTCTAGGAACTCAATAACTATAGCCATATTTCCACCTTTCCAGAATATTTAGTCACATTTAGACCACCAGAACCTTTCAGTAATCCTAAATCCTCCAGCACATTTCCATTACCAGAACCTTTCTGGAAATTGTCTAAGAAGCAATTAAGAAGAAATAAGAAGAAGAGACAAAGATAAGAAGAAGAGACAAAGAACCACAAGCCACAATTTCACCTGGTTTTCCAAAAACCAGAAAGGCTACAATGACTAAAACAGGCACTCTGTAGAACTGTGGTGAGCAGAAAAGCATCTCAGAACACATTTAGACAGATGGGTTTCTATAGCAGAAGACCACGTCAGGTCCAACAAGAACAGGCTGAAGTCGGATACAGGGAAAGGCAACAGTAGCTTTGGTTAAGGGACCGTCAAAAAAGTGTCAATTTATCACTTCTGCTAAGGGAGTGTCTATAAAGTGTCACATTATTATTTCCTGTAAAAGAGTGTCTGGTAATGGATTATGTGCTATGGGGGCAGTCATGGCCTAGTGGTTAAGCAACCAGTCTCGTGACCAGAAGGTCGCAGGTTCGATTCCTGCTCAGGGCCAGACACGACTGAGGTGCCCTTGAGCAACGTTAGGTACTCCCCCAACTGCTTCACGAACACTGTGGTCTGGGGCTGCTCCCCTGCCCCGGGTAAGTAAACATTGAGCCCACTTTATAGAAAATAAAGAGATATAC
>JAOVVF010000039.1:29436538-29444038 GCA_028565595.1 Duopalatinus emarginatus | reverse complement strand
TGCTTAGCTTCAAAATATTGCTCTAGCTGCTCTATATACACCATCCACAGATCATTTTCTGGCCTGGATTCGTCTATTTTGACAAACTTGGCTATTGTACTCACTAGTACCGATGCTTATTGTTAAAATAATCCTCGTCACCAGTTAGATTATAGTGGTATATTATAATGTGGAGGCTTGGACTAAGTGGACAAACTTTACTGCCTATATTTCACATAGTGCAGAACAGAACCCAAGTGCATGTGCAACAGCATACAACTATTTGACTGTACCAACTGAGATAAATCATTGGGGGGTAAATAGACTGACTCCAATTAGACTGATTGGGCAATAAGAAGAGCAACTATCTGATAATTTATTTTTTTTCAGCATGAGTGAGAGTAAGATATTGGCCAGATTAAGTGTTTCGGGTAGACAGCCATTTTCAAATTATTCCGTATACATATTTGTGAGAGGTGTTATTACTAATTTGGCCATTTTCTTATAATATTCTGACCAGAACCCATCTGAGGCAAGAACCTCTGTAGTTTTGAATAGAACATAGCACTCTGTTTAAGAAGTCCAAATTCTTTAGTACAGATCTAGAAGAGGAGCATTTAAACTCCCTTTCTAAATCCAGAATGCAGCGTTCAAGCTCCAGCTAGTTTTCTAGCATCTCCCTTTTTACAGCCAAGGTGTAAAATATAACTAGAGTATCAAGTATTGTTAAAAATGTGGAGTTACTAAACATAGAACGATTCAGTCGCTAGTGAGAATATGTGGGGTCACGATAGAGGGGACAGAATTCTAAACTTATCATAGAGTGATTAGACAGAGCTGCTGCATTAAATGAATATTTTTTCACCCTATCTAATAAGTTTTTAGTAGAGCAGAAATAGTAAATCCTGGAGAATGTACCATGTGGTTTGGAGAAGAAAATAAAATCTTTCTCTTTAGGTTTCAATACTCTCCAGATGTCATACAGGTTAAGGTCACTGCAAAAACCCTCTCTGCCAGTTCAGGTCATGTGTTCTGAGTTAAGGCAACAGTTAAAATCTCCACCCAGCAGAATTAAGGATGATGTTCCAAAAGAAAGATCAGCAAGCAATTTAAAAATGAGGCCACATATGAATTAGGAGAATAAATAAACACCCGAGTTAGAGATCAGAACATATCTGCCTTCATTATCATTTATACACTATTATATATATATATATATATATATATAATATACTATATATTCCAGTTTAAAAGGGAGTTTTTTTGTGACATAAAACTGCCACTCCATGGCTCTTAGTATTAGGTGCAGGATTAAAAACATGTCCTACACAATCCCTTCTTAAATTAAGATGCTCAAGATCAGACAAATGTGTCTCCTGTAACATTGCAATATGCACCCTTTTTCTTGTTATGGAGTAAAAGAATCTCGTGCCTCATGTGCTATATAGCATGTGCTACGGTAGTTATTCACCCGAATACTGATTCTAGCATTCTAGACTCTAGATACATTAATAACATTATTATTATTATTATTAATATTAATAATAATAACAATACTTATAATAATGAATAACATATCATTAATAACATTGATAATAATATGTATGCTAATAATAATATCAATAATAATGTGAAATGGGTAATCTAGTATTTAAGTAAATTAGTAAATATGTAAATGTATGGTCAGATATTGATATTAGGCTGTGATATGATGATAAATGATGATGATACCGCACTGATCCTGGCAGGTATAAACATATTGGGCTTCTAGTGTACACCACTTTCTGTATTCCCCCAGGAATCAGGACAGTTTCTCATGGTTGGAAATGCTGATGAAGTTTGAAAATATGAGATTAATTTTATTCTCAGGTGTCTCAGGTGTGTTTTGGTGGCACTGTTGGCACAGTCTCTGATTTATTATGTCTGCCGGTTTTAGTCCATTTTATCCATCGAGGCTGTAATTGGTCAGGGGGTGTCTCAATTTAGGATCAGTCACTGTGAGCAAATGGACCAGTTGGATAAGGGGACTAGTGTATTTTGCTCAGCCCTTGGTACTGCAGAGCTTTATAATGATGCGAGTGTGGTTCGGGTCGCTCTCTTTCAGATGGTTCCACAATTTAATTTATTTTGATAATTAATGGTAAATAACTAATTCTGCTCTGCGTGTGTTATTTGTGGTGTGTCTGTGCCTTAAATGCCCTTAAAGATCGTTTAAGATCAAGTCCCATTTGTGGAATTGGTGATCAGTAAGTGGACCCCACACTTCACTGCCATACAGGGCGATCGGTTCAACTTCTACAGGGGTTTGATGTTTTATGGTGTAGAAGCTCTGCATGCTTTTTCTCTCAGTTCATTCACGGCCAGGTTGAAGTTTCCACTGGAACTAAATGTTAGTCCTAAATATGTGTAACTTTTAGCTTGCTGGATTTGATGTGGTCCTAATGTAAATGTGTGTTTTGTTCCTGAGAGCTGGATCTTTTCTGGAATGTGAGGACTTTAGTTTTCCTAAAGATAGCTGTCAGAGCCCAGGTCCAGGTTCTGCTGTAGCCCCCGAGCGGTGGGAGACAGCAGGACCAGGTCATCTGCATACAGCAGGAATTTAACCTCTGAATGGTGTAGAGTGAGGTCGGGTGCTGAATGGTGTAGAGTAGGGTCGGGTGCTGAATGGTGTAGAGTGAGGTCGGGTGCTAAATGGTGTAGAGTGAGGTCAGGTGCTGAATGGTGTAGAGTGAGGTCGGGTGCTGAATGGTGTAGAGTGAGGTTGGGTGCTAAATGGTGTAGAGTGAGGTCGGGTGATGGATGGTGTAGAGTGAGGTCGGGTGCTGAATGGTGTAGAGTGAGGTTGGGTGCTGAATGGTGTAGAGTGAGGTCGGGTGCTGAATGGTGTAGAGTGAGGTCGGGTGCTGAATGGTGTAGAGTGAGGTTGGGTGCTGAATGGTGTAGAGTGAGGCCGGGTGCTGAATGGTGTAGAGTGAGGCCGGGTGCTGAATGGTGTAGAGTAAGGCTGGGTGCTGAGTGGTGTAGAGTGAGGCTGGGTGCTGAGTGGTGTAGAGTAGGGTCGGGTGCTGAATGGTGTAGAGTGAGGTCGGGTGCTGAATGGTGTAGAGTGAGGTCAGGTGCTGAATGGTGTAGAGTGAGGTCGGGTGCTGAATGGTGTAGAGTGAGGTCGGGTGCTGAACAAATCTGACTTTTAGTGAAGACATTGTGTTTGATAAGGACGTTTAATAAATGTGAGTTGATTATACTACAGAGTAACTTCCCCAGATTACTGTTCACATGAATGCCTCTGTAATTATTAGGGTTGAATTTATTTCCACTTTTATAGATGTTTTAGATTTCAGGGAAAATCCCTACACTCAGAACCTCCTACTCTCTCCCTCTCTCCCTCCCTCTCTCTCTCTCTCTCTCTCTCTCTCTCTCTCTCTCTCTCTCTCTCTCGTGTTGCATGCTGGGAGGTCGCAGGAAGAATAGCATGTGTGTGAGAGCTGAGAGCTTTTCCCTCTATATTTTTGGGGCTTTACTGTGAAGCAATCATTGTGTAGTCTACTAAATAAAATATAAACATTTATTTTCGAATATAATATTAGCATCCAGGATGAATAAGGCTGTGGCTGTGTTTCTGAAGGAGAAGGACCTTGTACATCAGCTGACTGAGTAGGGAGAACAGTAAATAGAGTTTTACTCCATTACTCCACTGGGTAATACAATGAGAGTTACCGTCTCTAATACACCACCATTCATACCGGATGAGCTTATTGAACGGGAACTCTGTCGCTTCGGCTGGATAATGGGTGATATATGACTGGTAACTGTAAAACCCCTACACAGAGGCACGTCTTTTTTAAAATATTTCTGAATGAGACGGCTTTGGACATCTCATTCAGGATACAGTACGAGGGGAAGTTTTACATGCTGTTCGCCAGCACTGGCAGCACGAAATGTTTTGAATGTGGAGATGTTGGCCACAAGCAGTTTATCTGTTTGCATAGACTGCAGGATAGCCAAGTACCTTGGCCTAGTGGGGTCTGAGGGACAGGGGTGAGCGGTGCTGTAGAGTCAGCGCTAGACACTAACAAGCCCAGCGCCGAGGACAATGCATGGGAGAATAGTGGGCAGGGTGATAGTGTTCTGGTTAATGGTGGACAGGAGGGTGGGGGCAATAGTAGCATAGGAGCTGATAATCAGGCTGGTGAAGAACATAATAGTAATGAGAGTGATGGTAGTGAACAGGTCAGTGGACTGCCACTGGACTGGTCAGTGGTGAGCAGGTGAGGGGCGATGAGGAACATGGGGACCAGGTGAGTGGTGAAGAGGGAGAACTGGCTGGGATAGTTAATGGGTAGACCCAAAGCCCTGTACAGAACTGGTGGTACAGAATGGAGAGGGGATACAGGTACGGACAGAGGTTGGTGAGAGAAATGCCGGGTCTGTTTGCAGGGCAGAGATGGATAATGTGTCGGAAGACATTTTGGTAGGGATGGAAGAGGTGAGTTTTCATGGATCTTTAGATGATGATAATATGTCTTTGATGAAGCGTCTCTGATGTTGGGGGTGTAAAAACTTAATGATTTCCTGGATGACACGTTTAGTAACATGGGGGATAACGTTAACGTGGGGCATTTTTTACCTGACACTGAGAACTTTATAGCTTCTGTGGCTTATTTTTGTAAAAAATAAGAAGAGATTCCTTTTGAAGAATCACCTGACCAAACTGAAAAAAAAGAAAAGCTAATTAAAAAGAAATAACAGTGATCACAGCTCTCTGGGTGTCTTTCTCTCTTCCCACGGTTTTCTGCATCTGTGTTTTTCATTTCTCTGTTGATGGAGCATCTCAGGATAGGCTCCTTAAACATTAACAGAGGCAGGGAAAGGATAAAGAGGACAGTGGCTGGTGAAGGTTTCAGACATAAAACTTTAGATGTACTTTTCCCACGTAAGTCTCACAGTGACTGTGAGGGAGAGCTCTTCGTTAGTCGTGAAACCAACACTACTGCAGGTGTAGCTGTGCTGTTTAACACTCTTGTCACAGACTTCGAGCAGGGCAGGATTTTAATGATAAAAACAAAGATACGATCCATAGAGTTCCTTTTTGTAAGTGTCTAAGCAAAAACCCCGTGGTGGTGATGGAAGGGGACTGGAACTGCACCTTAGACTTCACAGTAGAAAGGAATGGGGAGGAACTACATAACTTTAGATTTTATTATATTTAATAAACAAAAAGAGAGCTTTTACTGGAGATTTAATTTTAAGTAAGTTTTTTACTGAACTTTTTAGGAGGAGTGGAGGCTCAGAAAGGCTCTGAGTACTGTTTTCCATGAAAAACACAAAAGCCATGCTAGAAACCACTTCTCCAGCATCAATGTTGAGGAACATCACTACAGACTTTTGCATGGACCTCTACAGAGCTGCTGAATGTGACCCTTCATGCAGAGAGGAGCTGTTGAGTGGCCTCCATAAGATTACTGGGGAACAGGTTGACCTCCTAGAAGCTGAACTAGATCTACAGGAGCTGAACACTGCTGTACAGCAGCTAATAACTGGCATTGATGGTCTTTCTGCTGAATTTTACAAGCACTTCTGGGAGACTATTGGAGAGGACTTGTTTGAGGTTTTAAAAAGTTGTTTTACTAAGAAAAGGTTGCCAGTGAGTTCTTCACAGGTAGTTTTATCACTACTACCGAAGTCTGAACACCTGGGACTTGGAGGCTTGAGGCCAGTAGTGTTGTTATGCTGTGACTTTAGCAAAAAGTCTTGCCAACATACTGCACACCTCGCTGGATAATAGACAGTTTGTTTTTGGTCCGGGACGTCATTGATTTGTACAACATTAAACACTTGATCAAGAGAAAGCGTTGTTGATCATGTTTTTGATCATGATCTGTGTTTTTACCTCTTGGATAAGTATTTTATACTCTAAAGCCTCTTTTATGTTCATGGTTGGTCTTAGTGCACCTTTTTTAGGAATAAGACTGTGATGCCCACTCTCACTGTACAGCCTGGCCATAGAACCTCTCCTGCATAGGCTCCAGAGCTGCAGGGCTTTTCTATAAAGGGGTCTACATGAGAGTGTGGTTCTCTCCAAATACTCTGATGACGTTATTGTCTTTTTAAAATCTCAGGCCAATGTTGGAGCTCTCATACATGTTTTAGATCTTTATACAGGAACCTCTTTAGCTGGAGGAAATTGGGGCAAATATGAGAGTTTTTTTAGTCAGGCAGTGGGAGAGAAATGGCCACCCTAATTTACTGGGCAATATGCAGTGGGGAAGAGATGGGAAGTACCTGGGAGTGTATCTGTATCTCAATTCCAGGCTAAGAACTGGGATGGAGTTGTAGAAAAGGTGTGTGCTAAGTTGTCTAGTTGGACCTGGTTGGACCTGGGTCCTGCCACAACTGTCCTATACGGGAAGGGTACTGGGCGCCTTGTGGCTTCTATGCTGTGGCACCGCCTGTCTGTTCTAGACCTTACTGCCTTACTCATCAAGGACATTCAGACAAAAATTGTCATTTGATTCTGGTCTGGACAGCACTGGATTCCAGAAGCGGCACTCTATCAAGCCAAATGAAGGCCTTTCATCTGCAGACAGTACAGAAGCTGATCCCTGGAGAAGGACTGGCATGGGCAGATACCTGCCTGTGTTCTACTAAGGTGTGCGGAGGGCCTGGACTATGACGCACATCTGTTCGTGCTGTGTGAATGATTTGATTTTGTCAGAGACATCACCCTTTTATCAGTCGGTATTGAGAGAATGGTCAATAGTGCTGAGCATTGACAGGGTTGATAAGTCGTTCACATTTGTTGAGGACAACCCATTGTTTTTTAACCCCCTCATTCAGTCACAAATGTTGGGATCAAGGTATATTCGACAGCACCTCCAGAGAGCTGGAGTCACCACTGTTGATGGACTGAGGTCAGATGGTGTTTGGAAGACCGCAGAGGAACTGTGTGTGGAGACTGGTGTTCTGTCTAGACGTCTGGTGGTGGTGACACTGACTAAGAGCCTGCATGTGTTTGGGCCGAAGTATACAGCCATACGGCGAAATATGTTTGTTCTATTAAACTTCATATTGGGTCAGGCCGAGCTAGCTGTATGGCTGCCCAGAAAAAATAAAATGAAGTGGTCCAGTTCTCAGGAGACAGGGGACATGTTGAAAACCATAGTAAAAAACAGGCTCAGGATTGAATTTGCTTTCTTTAGAATGAATCATAGACTCGATGAGTTCTGCTATATGTGGGCGCAGAGGAGGTTTTATGCTCTTTTCATGAGAATAATTTAGTCTTTCTTTTTTAAACTGATTTTGGGTTTGTGTGTGTGTGTGTGTGTGTGTGTGTGTGTGTGTGTGTGTGTGTGTGTTTTTACTTTTGTGTGCTGTAGGATTTAAAAAGAGTCAATAAGTTATTAAAAGTTTTATTACATTATATTCTACATTAAATCTCTTTCTCTCAATCTCTCTCTCACCCCCCCTCTCTGTCACTCGATCTCTCTCTCTCTCTCTCTCTCTCTCTCTCTCTCTCTCCCT
>JAOVVF010000039.1:29319689-29331678 GCA_028565595.1 Duopalatinus emarginatus | reverse complement strand
AATCCCACTCCTATCACTAATCCTAATCCTACCACTAACCCTAATCCTACCACTAACCCTAATCCTACCACTAATCCCAATCCTACCACTAATCCCAATCCTACCACTAATCCTACTCCTATCACTAATCCTAATCCTACCACTAACCCTAATCCTACCACTAATCCTAATCCTACCACTAATCCCACTCCTATCACTAATCCTAATCCTACCACTAACCCTAATCCTACCACTAACCCTAATCCTACCACTAATCCTACTCCTATCACTAATCCTAATCCTACCACTAATCCTAATCCTACCACTAATCCTAATCCTACCACTAATCCTACTCCTATCACTAATCCTAATCCTACCACTAATCCTACTCCTATCACTAATCCTAATCCTACCACTAATCCTAATCCTACCACTAACCGTAATTTAACTTTCTTAGTGAGGACCTGCGGAAATGTCCTCACAATCCTTAAAATGTCAAACACACTTTACACAAACACACACAGTCACACACACTTTTACACACACTGACACAACTGTCAGACACTGAATACAAACCACAGTGTGTGTGTGTGTCATATCCCATTGTGTTTTTAATGCAAAAAGAAAGAAAGGCCTTTATTACTGATTGCTTCTTTCTTCAATCAAAGATTATATCAGTTAATTTTCTAGAATTATGGAAATGGAATGTATAAAATTTTGTAATAAATATCTGCAAATGTAAGTCTTTTTTATTGGATACAGAAAAAATTATTATTAATTTACTGCCTAATTTGTGTTGTGTGTGTGTGTGTGTGTGTGTGTGTGTGTGTGTGTGTGTGTGTGTGTGTGTGTATGTGCGCATGTGCATGTTTAAGTGTGTGACAGCTTTATCCATCAGACAGCGTCTAATGACATCACTGCTTCCGGTGATGTGTGTTAGTGTGGGTGGTGTGTGTGTGTGTGTGTGTGTGTGTGTATCACTAGTGTTAGCGAATCTGAATACATACATAAGAACACATGTATGTGTGTGTGCATGGTGGGGGTGTGTAGTGTGTGAGTGTGTGATGGGTCTCAGTCTCAGCTGCATTAGCTGTGTGTGTGTGTGTGTGTGTGTGTGTGTGTGTGTGTGTGTAGAAGTGGGACACATCAACATCTCAATCAATACGCGAGAGTCAATTACAGAGGAAGCGCATGCTTAAGCAAGATCTGATTATTGGGTTCATGTTCAGTCCAGCAAATGGACCGAATCGATGAGGTGCTCTGTGTGTGTGTGTGTGTGTGTGTGTGTGTCATATATCTCTTTCCCGATGGACATGAGGGGACAATCACACACTCCTGACGCATGAGGAAGAGGAGGAGGAGGAGGAGGAATGTGTGTGTGTGTGTGTGTGTGTGTGTGTGTGTGTGTGTGTGTGTGCGTGTGTGTGAACAAGTCCACTGTGAAGATCAGAATGAAAGTAAACATGAAAAATACACTTTTTAATTGTATTGTTTTATATTAAGAATAATAGGAGGGTGGAGCTTAATTGGTTACAGCTTGAATTAGATTAGATTCACTTTAAGTAGCTCAGCTAACGTTTGATTTAAGCTCCGCCCATCAGGACCCCTTGAAGGTTGCGTCTGCGGCTTTATGTTCGAAACATCCATTCAAAACATCCCCAAATGTCCAGACGTCACACAGACGTGAAAGTGAAGTGACTGATTTACTGTCACTGAATTCTCTGGTGGTGTGAATCCTCTATCCATAGCGCCCGTGGAGCAGTTGGGGGGTGGGGGGGTGTTTGTAGGTGCTTTACTCAAGGACACTTCAGTCATGTTTTGTCCGTACAAGAGATCAAACTGGCAACCTTCCAGTCACGAGACCTCAGGTTTCTTAACATAGAGCTAGACGTCTACACTGGGATTGGGTCCTGCTGACCTGACGCAAATCTGGCGGGAACTGCGGGCGGGAATGGGCGGCTAAAACATTATAGACTATAGCCTAAAGGTAATTCCAACAAGTGCGTCAAAAGCTGCAGGCCAAGAAAACGAAACAAACCCCAAGAATCTCTTTATTAATATCCTATATTACGTTTTCTCCTGCGGGATGAAGAAGACACAAAATCACTGCATCTTTATCAATGTGCGGGAAAAATTCTCACAGCTTGGACATACACATAGCGGGAATGGGCGGACACCTGTACACACGTTATGGTCAGAAATTCGGTGGGAGCGGAATGAGAAAACAGTCCCACGCAGTTCTCTACCTTGAGCCATGTCTGCGCTCGACATGCTGATCGACTGCAGGAATTGAGCAGCTTTGTCTACATTGCACATGACTGCCTTTAGGTATGTTTAACCTTAGCTAGCAGAGCTAAGTAGCTAGCACTTACTTCTGTTAGCATCTTACCTGACAGTCCCACAAGCACCTGAGTAGTCCCCTTCACTGGACTTTTATAACCATGTCATTTCTCTGGGTAATGATGTCCTGGTGTTGGTTTCCCCTCAACAAAAGACAGGTAAAGACAGACGTCTAGTTGTTATGGGATGTTTAAAAGAAGATGATGGATGTAAGAATCTGATCGTTGCTTGTTGTGTCTTTGTTGAGTAAACAAAGATAGCCACTGCCTTGTAGTACTGTGGCCGAGAAAGTCCATTGCACTGCAAGATAAAAACGCGCTGCAAATTCTCAAACACGCCACAAATACTGAAAACACATGCAACTTCCAAAACACATGCAACTTCCAAAACACATGCAAAAGACTTACTGAAAGTGGACGGAACCATTCGAGAGCGATCTGCATGGACCTGGATGTAGAGCCAAGACAGCCCCAATCCCAGCAAAAGTAAATTAAATCTGTTTATTAATGAAGATTTGTTGAAAGGTTTCTTGTGTTTATATTTAATTCCTCCTTAAGAATTGTACAGTGAGTAGTTAAAACTAAGTCGAGCTGTCCATGCAGATCGCTCTCGAATGGTTCCGTCCACTTTCAGTAAGTCTTTTTCACGTTTTAGAACTTGCATGCGTTTTCAGTATTTGCGGCACGTTTGAGAATTCGCAGTGTGTGGAGAATTTATAGCGCGTTTTTAACTTGCAGTGCGATGGGATTTCTTGGCCACCGTATTGTAGTCATGGAAAACAAAGTAAATGGACAGTCGTAACTTCATCAGACTCTTTGTAGGCTTTGTATTGTTACTGTGAAAACCATAACCTATTAGAACAAGTATATTATTATTATTGTTATTATTACTATTAGTATTTTTTTAAATATTATTATTATTATTACTATTATTATAAACCTGCACTACTGTTACAGCTCTGATATATAGAACATTAATCAACACCTGACCACTGATCACAATCCAGGACTCGACACTGTATAAAGCTGTAAACCTGCTGCAGATCTGGCAACCCAGAGTATTAGATGTCACAGGGTACTAAAAGCTCTGCGATGTGTCCCGTAATGAAATGATAAAACGCCTCTCTGACTTTCCGAGCAGGACAGAAGTGAGTGAAGTCGTGGACCTGAGGGACAAACCTGCTGCTTTTAACCACATAAAAAATCTAAAACAATTCAATCTGAAGTCTGATTTCATCAGCGGCTTGGGTGAGACACGCGACCCTGCTGCTTTTACATCACTGCGTTTTACTGTGAGCTACTTAACACTCTCAGTACTGCAGTGCTCACACACACACACACACACAGACAGAGAGAGAGAGAGAGAGAGAGAGAGAGAGAGAGAGAGAGAGAGAGAGAGAGAGAGCATTAGTGATAGTGTAGATTTCCAGCCACTGACTCGGCTCAGAGAAATAAACAAGACTTCAGGAGGACATGCTGTTCACATCTCATCTGTAATCAATAATTAAGAGAACAGGCTTTTAACCATGCAGCACTGATCACTAATACACACACACACACACACACACACACACACACACACACATGTTTAACGCTGTGTTCGGTAACAGGTGTCCGTTTTTAAGCACCTCACATCCTGCAGTTATAGAACATTAATCAACGACAGTGGTAAAGATAAGGACTAACTGATACCGTTATCATCCCCGAGAGAGAGATGGACAGAATAATGGAGAGGTGAAGAAAGAAATACAGGTGAGTAAAAGGAAAAGGGATGAAAAAAAATGAACAGAGGAAAATAGAGTAAAAGAGAGCGTGGTAGAAATGAATAGAGAGAAAATGTGGAGGTTGGAGGAAGAATCAAGAAATTATATAAAGTAAGATGAAAGGAGAAAGGAGAGGTAAAGATGGATGTAGGGAGAGATTATGATGGAGGGATGGAGAAGTAGGGACAAGTGGAAGAGGAAATAAAGACGGATAAAGTCATTAAGAATGATAAAAGGAGAGATAAAGATAGATGGAGGGTGAGATGAAGACAAATGGATATGTAGATAAAGACTGATGGAGGGAGAGACAGATAGAAAGGACAGAGAGATGAAGGCAGATGGAAGGAGTGATTACAACAGATAAATGCAGAGATAGAGATAGATGGAGGGAGATATGAACATGGATGGTGGGATAAGAGAAGATGGATGGACATAGAGATAAATGCAGATGGAGGGAGAAATAAAGACTGGGAGAAGGGAGAAATGTAGACTGGTGTAGAGAGATAGATGAAGGGAGAGATGGAGACTGATGGAGGGAGAGATTGAGTGAGAGATGAAGATAAAAGGAAGGAGGGATATAGACAGATAAAGGAGGACATAAGGACAAATGGATGGGGAGATGGAGACTGATGGAGGGAGAGAGAGAAACAGGTGGAGGGAGAGGTGGAAACTAATGGTGAGAGAGGTGGAGAAAGATAGAGATATAAAGACTGATGGAGGGAGAGGTGGAGACTGATGGAGGGAGAGGCGGAGACTGGTGGAGACAGATCCAGGGAAAGGTGGAGACAGATGGAGGGAGAGGTGGAGACTGTTGAGACTGTTGAGAGACAGACAGATAGAGGAAGAGGTGGAGACTGTTAAGAGACAGACAGATGGAGGAGAGGTGGAGACTGTTGAGACTGTTGAGAGACAGACAGATAAAGGGAGAGGTGGAGACTGTTGAGAGACAGACAGATGGAGGAGAGGTGGAGACTGTTGAGACTGTTGAGACTGTTGAGAGAGACAGATAAAGGGAGAGGTGGAGACTGTTGAGAGACAGACAGATGGAGGAGAGGTGGAGACTGTTGAGAGACAGACAGATGGAGGAGAGGTGGAGACTGTTGAGAGACAGACAGATAGAGGGAGAGGTGGAGATTGATAGACGGAGAGCCCCAAACCACGGCACCTGGGGAGCAGTTGGGGGAGTTAGGTGTCTTGCTCAAGGGTACCTCAGTCATGTCTTGCCCTGGGCGGGGATCGAACCCTAAGCACTAGGCTGTCACTGAGTGTAATTAGTGGTTATAAAGTGGTAATAAAATGGTAATAAAGCAGTTATAAAGACTGTTTTAAAGCAGCAGTGCACTCAGAGACTTTTATTCTGTTTGTTCTTTACTCCTGTCATCCTGTCATGCCATCTCAGCAGGTGTGTGTGTGTGTGTGTGTGTGTTTGTGTGTGTGTGTGTGTGTGTGTGTGTGTGTGTTTCCATGCGGCCCTGCACGAATCATATTTATTTATTTCCTTTGCTGAAGAAGTAACGCTCAAAAGGAAGACACAATAAAGAGAAATAATGTAATAGAGGAGTGAAAAAAGAAATAAAAAAATGAAATCAATATCCAAGTATGGGGGGGAGGGGTATTTATCCATCTATTTATCTATCCACCTATTTATTTATTTATTTATTTATTTATTTATTTTCGTCTCATAAGCTGCCAAACATCACCAGTCAACTCCGAATGCTGCCAGAGGCTGAATCATAGAAATATCGATGTGATTATGTAAAAGCTCCAGCCAGACGTGCTGACATCTTCTCACCTCAAATCCCTCCTGCAAAAAGACACGAACAGACGAGTAAAAATGCCGTCCTGCATCAAGACGTTTTCGTTTTTTTTTATTCTCACCATCTTGGTTATTGTTAGAGCTCTGAGCTCCGGTGGTGAGGACGAACGAGACGAAGAGAGAAGACAGGAGAAAGAGAGACGGAAAGAGACAGAAAGACGGAGAACATTAGCGCCCTGATCTGTGGAGCCCTCTTCTGGAGTGTCACTCTAAATCTGTCCATCATCAGAGAGCCGAGAGTGTAGAAAGATGAAAGGAAAGTGAGTAAAAGAATGAATAAGCACACAAGAGTAAAGAAAGAGGATTAAAAAAAGAGGGATGGATGGAGGAAGGAAGAGAGCGAGAAGCTTGTGTAGCCTCCTACTCATCCACTCATCCCTCGTTCATTGACCTGCCAGATATAATACAGTGTAATTTTTTGTTCTTTTTCTCTATCACTCTCTTTCTCTCACTCACTCACACACACTGAGACAGCAGTGAGCAGATGAGTGTGTGTGAGTTGAGCCACAACACAACAACAAAACAAATTCGAAAACAAATAAAAAGATTGAGAGAGATATAGAGAAGAGAGAAAGGTGGGGTGATAGAAATGAATAGAGGGATGATGAGGAGGTGTTAGGAAGAATAAAGGTGGAGGAAGATTTGATGACATATTGATGAAGGGATGGAGAAGAGATGGAGGGAGAGATGGAGACTGGTGAGGGGAGAGGTGAATCTAGATGAAGGGAGAAGTAGAGACAGGTGGATGGAGAGAGAGATGAAGAAAAATGGAGCCACAGATAGAGGCAGATGTAGAGATAAAATGAGATGGATGGATAGAGACAACGGTGCCTGGGGAGCAGGTTGGGGGTTAGGCGCCTTGCTCAAGGGCCCTTCAGTCGTTTCTTGTCTGTTGTGGGGACACTAAACACACTACACACTGATCACATAATAAACATGCACTCATCACACACTAACAAAACACCAAATAGATACAACAGGCCAATCATACAATAAACACACACTAATCACCACAAACATGTACTAATCACGCAATATACTCATGTTAATCACACAATAAACACACAATAATCACACAGTAATCACACAGCAAACATACTAATCACATAGAATAAACACTTTAATCACACAGTGAACACACACTAATCACACAGTAAACATACAGTAATCAGACAGAAAACACACACTAATCACGCAGAAAAAACACACGAATCACAGAGTAAACACACACTAATCACGCAATATGCACAAGTTAATCGCACACAAATACACATTAATCACACAGTATACACACACTAATCACAGAGTAAACACGCTAATCACACAGTAAACACACACTAATCACACAGTATACACACACTAATCACAGAGTAAACACGCTAATCACACAGTAAACACACACTAATCACAGAGTAAACACACACTAATCACAGAGTAAACACGCTAATCACACAGTAAACACACACTAAACACAGAGTAAACACGCTAATCACACAGTAAACACACACTAATCACAGAGTAAACACGCTAATCACACAGTAAACACACACTAATCACAGAGTAAACACACGCTAATCACACAGTAAACACACACTAATCAAACAGTAAACACACACTAATCACACAGTAAACACACGCTAATCACACAGTAAACACACACTAATCACACAGTAAACACACACTAATCACACAGTAAACACACACTAATCACACAGTAAACACACGCTAATCACACAGTAAACACACACTAATCGCACAGTAAACACACACTAATCGCACAGTATACACACACTAATCACACAGTAAACACACACTAATCACACAGTATACACACACTAATCACACAGTATACACACACTAATCACACAGTAAACACACACTGATCACACAGTATACACACAGTAATGTGAGAATAATGGTGAGTGTGTAACATAAATCACACAATCTGATTGTCACACTAATAATTTAATCTCTGTGTCTACACCACAAGCCACGTCCCCAAGTGACAGCAGCGACCTTTGGACTGACTCAGGCTGATTAACATCCGTGAGTTCAGTGAAGAGAACACGCCTCAGCACTGACACACAACGTCTTCATTAACACACACTCTGCATGGCAAATGACCCTCTCTGTCCTGAATAAAGACAAGAGCTCTTCATTTAAAACCACACACACACACACACACACACACACACACGGCAGGTTCACATTAATCACATGTCATGCCAACATGTTGAACATGTTAATTATCAGTCAGTTTTCTGTTCATTATGATCATGTGGGTTAATTAATTACGGCAATTAAACAATTTAACTCTGTAATCTGAATGATGTCTCTGAGTTCAGTCACATGCCCACTGGACACCTGCTAGCTCTAACCATAACGATTAGCATACGATATCAGCACCACCTTTCGTTCGTTAGCACTTTACTAGCAAACATCAAAAGTCATTTTGGAAGTCGACTGTATTCAAACTTCCCAAAAGTGTAATCATCAGATCTATGACAGATGATTTCTTTTGTCTGAGTGAAGAATCGATAAAGGAGGAGCAGTTTGACCGTGGACCGGTGACGGATGGACGTTATGGACAGATCAAAACGCTAAAGACACACCATGTTCATTTATCATTAACACACACACTCGCACACACACACACTCTCTCCCTCTCTCTCTTTTAACAGTAATGTAGTTTAAGGTCCCAGTGGAACTGCATTACCCATGATGCCATCTATCTCATTGAATCAGCGCTGGTTTGAAGAGTGTGAGTCGTGGTTAAGTGACGTTAGTGCTGCTGTTAGTGTGTAATGAACTTTACTGCACAGGAAATGTGAGTGCTGGACCTTCACTCTGGGTCACACGGGCTCGTTAAACACACACACACACACACACACACACACATGGCCACTTACACTTAACACCCAGCACCATATTACAATTAAGAGTATATTCAGGTGTGTGTGTGTGTGTGTGTGTGCGTCCTGAGAAACACATTTATGACATTAATGATTTAAATGTATACTTTATTTACATCAAATAACACACAGATTAAATCTGATATGTATTTTAGCTTGACTTTACAATTAACTTACTAGCCATCACCGTTACCATGCTAGGCTAAGAAGCTAATTGAGTCATTCCATGAAAACGCCCTCTCTCGTCTTTAGGTGTATTTTATCTACTGGATCACAAAAATCTATATTTTAAAAACTTTACACATACATTGAAATATCTCCTTTAATACAGTGTAATTTGTTTTTATTTTATTTTATCTTTTTATAAGAAATTATGTTTATATATATATATAAATTATGTTTATTTATATACAAATTATGTTATATATATATATATGTCATGTCCCTCATGGCATTCAATAAAAGTTTACTTTGAATAAACCAAATACAACTATAAAACGTCAAACATTTTGATATGAACCTAAACATCGATCTGTGCTTTAATTGTTAGTGATAATTTTTTTAAATAATTAATTGATATTTATTTATTAAAATCACATTATTTTGTTTTGTCCCTGAGTAACCCCTCAACCTCTTTACACAAATACCCCCCCCCCCCCCATAAAAACGATATGAGCATGTACATTAGGAAGTGACATCACTCAGGTCTTTTGGACAACAGGACACCAAAGACAGACAAGTGGCTTCTTTCTTTACGTTAATTTTGGCCATTTATTTTGTGATATTGTGGTCGTCGAACTCAATGATTCAACAATGACTCAATGAAAAAAAGATTAAAAAAAACTATTACTTATAAAAAAGTTGTTTTTTTTTTGTTGCTCAGACTCAACCCCATCACACTCAACCCCAATTAAGCGTTTTATTGTAACCGGGTTGTGAGATTGTGACAGCGTTGAGATTTTAGTAAAAAATGTGACAATGTCAAAGCCCTATTTGAACCTATTTGAATTTCTTGTGGAATGACACAATTATCCATTACGATATAAGATTTAGTGGTTTTTACAAGTACACAGGCGTTCTGAACTGATCTTAAAAACATAAATCACTTATGTTATTAGATAAAGTAACATAACTTTAACATTATGCTAATTTAACAAACCTAAACTCCATGTTAGCTAAAAAGCCAATTAGTGATTAGCATATGAAGGTCCTTTAGATGAAACACACCCATGCTAATCACACACACAGCGAATTATAGATAAATCTTAGCCTAACTTTAAAACTGTTTTGGGGATTTTTGGTAAAATCCTGCTAGCTGAACAGCTAATCAATTAGCATATGAGATTAGCACTTTATATAATCCTAGATCTAGCATGTGTCAGCCAACTGGCTGAGACAAAGACAATCAGCTAAACCCTATCACAAACACAGCGATGCTAACGATATCTACGACTAATCAAAACAGGATGGATAAATCTCGAAAAGCCTACATAGGATTCTAGCTAGCTGTGCAGCTAATTAGCGATTAGCATACAAGATTCACACTTTATATACATGCACAGGAATACTGAAGATATCAAAAATAAAAGATGCCATAAAAGACAGTTTCTTTTTAATGATAAACTGGACATTATGTCTTGTCTAGGAGGAAAACGTTATGCTACAAATAACTGAAATACTAATCAGCGTATAATCGAACGCAACAGAATTAGCCGTTTATATAGTTGAAGAGTCGGACGGGGAAAGTCCGACAGAGGACACGGATTCTGGTGTGAAAATATATAATAATAAGGAATAAAGTGCTTTTTAAATCTCAGGAGAAAAGATAAGTGTGAGAAACGGCAGCGGTGATGAAAGTGAAAAACTGTCTTCTTTTGCTCTCTCTCTCTCTCTCTCTCTCTCTCTCTCTCTTTCTCAGGTAGGAAAATCACAAATCAGAGAGTAAGCTCGGGGCTTAAAGGCTCTTGATCCTCAGGTTTGGTGAAGAGCGAGGCTCGTAACGAGGGTTTAATATTTTAAGGGTTTTAAAACCTGACATACTTTTGTCATAAGGTCTGTGTATAAATCCCTGGCGGGCGTTTCCGCTGATCTGCTCCAGAAAATATGAGGTTCAGCAAAGGTGCAGAGAACGCTCGCTTACGCACCTTCGCAAAATTAAAAACCCCCGAAAGGAAAAAAACAAGCAGACTGTTTTTTTTTTTTTTTTTTTTTTTTTTTTTGACCCAGTCCTTCTCATATAAAGGAAATAAAAAGGCACTGTACGGACGGCTATAAACTCTGGATAATGACCTTAAGATGCCAAAGCAATATTCTTTCCTGCCTTTTAATTGCGGTTGCGTTCTCCCCTGCACTGTTTCATGTTGTGGAGTTGGAGTTTTGTTGCGTTTTTTTGTTTTTTTTTCCCGGCGCAGCTGCGAGGGAAGGGAAGGGAAGGGACGGTTTCCTCAGGCGAAGGAGTCGAGAAGGCTTTTTCACCGAGGACTTGGATTCATTAACCGCACGAGCAGCGCAAAAACATTACCTTAAATGGCAAAGCCACGATCTGGCGCAGAACCTCGACGCCTTGTTTCAATTAAATCCCAGGTATGCGCCGTACACAGTGTCTTTATTGATAGAAGAGAGAGAGAGAGAGAGAGAGAGAGAGAGAGAGAGAGAGGGAGAGTGAGAGAGAGAAATCCAATCTGCTTTGAAGCAGAAATTCTCCCATCATGTCACAGTAAAATGAATGAAAGAAAGACGTTTTGGCAATCGGACACACGTGTGGTAATAACGTCCATGTAAGCGTGACGTGTGTACATGGGAATTACAGGACATGCTCCTTTTTAAAAAGCAGGCCCGTCTGCTTCTCATTTGTCAGGAGTATTACAGCGTTAGCAGAGATTACACAGGATTAGCGCTGTCACTCCCTGCACGCTGTAGCGTTAGCCTCTTATCCACCCATCCCCTGTGTTCAGATTTCACATACACACACCTGATCCTTCAATGCTAAACCCAAACCACACCTAACCTGCCATCGAACCTGCCTACCGATTTAAGATAACACCGTTTACCTTGTGCTAATTAGCGCACTAGCGATGACAGATCCTGCGTTTGATTCTGCCGTAAAATAATTTACTTATCGTTAGCAATCGGCTCAGAAGGTAGAAACTGCTTTTAAAACTGGTGAACATCGAAATGATT
>JAOVVF010000039.1:29291509-29302339 GCA_028565595.1 Duopalatinus emarginatus | reverse complement strand
CCTATACCGCCGTATCGCTACATCACTACAATATTACTGTCCTATACCGCCGTATCACTACATCACTACAATATTACTGTCCTATACCGCCATATCACTACATCACTACAATATTACTGTCCTATACCACTGTATCGCTATATCACTACAATATTACTGTCCTATACCACTGTATCGCTACATCACTATAGTACTGTTTTGCTATATGAATATATTACTATTATACCTCATCGTTATATCACTATTATACTACTGTACTTTATTACTGTATCACCCCACCCCACCCCAGCAGGTGTGTTTACCAGTGTGTATGTTTTACTGCACAGACGGGTCTAATGCAAATGTCAGTCTTTTCACTTTCAATTTACATTTTATGACAATACTCTATTGCTGTGTTGGTGTAGCATAGTGTAGTATAGTGTAGTATAGTGTAGTATAGTGTAGTATAGTGTACAATATTCAAGGTTCTCTGTGGGGTTCAGGTCCAGTCAGTGGGCTGGTGAGAAGGAAATCAGTATCTCCATAAAGCTGGTCAGTAGTTGGAGACATGAAGTGCTCTAACATGTCCTGATAGACATCTGTGTTGACTTTGGACACAGTGGACCAACACCAGCAGATGACACAGGACCCTGAAACATCCCAGACTGTGGAGCCTTCACCCTAGACTCCATCATCTCCACCCTTTCTCCAGACTTTGACTTCCAAATGCAGTTAGTACATTTACAGCTTTCTCCCAACTGTTCCTTTAACTCTGTCACCTGACCTTGTTAGCGTCTGTCGTAAAAAAAAAAACAAGCTAACAGCTAACGGCTGAGCAGATCGATCTGATGATCAAAGTGAAATTAAATGAATGCTGAGCAGAAGCAGGAGGGACACACCGGGGTCCTGAGAGACCGCACGTCAAACAACAGGAGGAGGAACGGGGACATCTGAAAAGACCTCTGGGGCTCTGAATCCCTCATACACACACACACACACACACACACACACACACACACACACACACACACACACACACACACACACACATACTTTCATAGGACTAGATTTATGGAAATCCAGGTGTTTACCTTCATCCTCACTTTTATATAACAGTTCAAATATGACATTTTTTTTATGTGTCCCTGAAAAATATTATATTTGTAATATATAAATATAACATATTTATAATATGTATAATTATAATCAAATTTGTATTTTTTATATTATATTTATTATATTATAAATCTATTGGTATATGTTATAATATTTCTACTACTACCACTAATTATAGAAATAATAATAATAATAGTAATAATAATAATCATCATCATCATTATAATGTTTATAATTTTTTTTTTATTATTTGTTTTTTTTTTATCATGACATAAAATTTTGTTAAAATCTTTATAACATTTACACTTAAAAAATACAATTTATTATTTACTGTCTGTTTCAATTTTGTCCTAATGATTAATTCATGTTTATTATCATTCAATTATAATTCAAAAACTGTTTATTATCACATACACAATCCGACATGGTCTTTATTAACCGATATTAATGCTATTTTACATGTAATAAAATCATTTTCCACACATAATAACTGTATAATTATAAAGTCAAACTCTCAGTTAGCTTCAGAGGATTATTAGCATTGCTACCTTTGAACATGACCTTTAATGACCCTGAGTATCATCTCCGGACCAGGAATCGTTCTGATTATGATTAGTCGAGCAGAAAAGGGTTAAAGATTAAAAAAGGAGGCCGGTGTTGGGAGAGAGCGAGGTCGCCCTCGGCCTAATCAGGGCCGTGACATGACACGCTGTAGGTTCCACTCCTCCGTGTTAAATATTTATTCCGACTCCGCCACGCTGCCTTGATGGTTGTCAGGCCATTTGACACTTCTCTCTCATTCCCATTTCATTAAGATTCACTGGAGGGTCCATCAAACACACAAACTCACTCTCACACACTCGCTCCACAGAGAGAGAGAGAAAGGGAGAGAGAGAGAGAGAGACAGAGACAGAGACAGAGAGACAGAGAGACAGTCTATCTCTGTCTCTTTCTCTCTTTCTCCTTTTCTCAGCCGAGAATGAGAGTGAGAACCTTAAAGACTCAGACTAACCACCACCTCCACAGATTTATCCTCAGCTCATCCTTCAGCCTCTTCCTCCTAAATAGTGACCCTGCTGACGTCCTGCTGTTTACACCACTAAAGTCTATTACACACAATCTAATACACACTAAACTACAACTGACTATTTTAACACAACATCCTCAAGGAATTTATTCTTAAAAAAAAAGAAATGTAAAGAAATGTACAGAATGAAATAAAAATAAAGACAACACAAAAAATAAATGAACAGAAATGGAGAGAAAATAAAGAGAAACTGAACAGAAAAATTGAGATAAAACTGAGAGACAATGAGCAAATGAAGAGAAAATAGAGAGACACTGAGAAAAAAAAATAATTTAAAAAAACATTAAGAGAAAATGAAGAGAAATGTAAATATAAAATGAAATAAAAAAAAAAAAAAAAGAGAAAATGAACAAAAATGAAGAAAAGACAAAGGATTAAAAATTAAATATAAAGAAAAATGGAGAGAAAATAAAGAGAAAATAAATAGGAGTTAAAAAATAATGAAAATTAAATATTTAAAAAATTGAGAGAAAATGAGAAGATTTATAAAAAATGCAGAGAACATCAAGATAAATTAAGAAATAAAAACTAAATTATTAGGAATAAAAAAAAAACTGAAAATTAAATATAAAGAAAAAATGAGGAGAAGATTTATTTAAAAAAATTAAGGGGGAACATAAAGAGAAAATGGAGAAATAAAAAATAGAGAGAAATAGAGAAAATAATTAGGAATTTTAAAAAAAATAATGAAAATTAAATATAAAGAAAAAAATGAAGAGAAAATCAGGAGATAATATGAACTTAAAAATGGAGAGAACAAAAAAACATTTAGGCAATTTTCTGATGAATCTCAGTGTATTTAATTAAAGACTGAGGTTGGGATTTGATTTGTGTAATTGAAATGAAAAGCTAATCTGACTGTGAGTCCGGTTCCAGTTCCAGTGCGGATGATGGTGTACGGTGGTGGACATGTCGAGTCAGGTTACGGGGGATTAATCAGTGTCAGTGTGTGAAGTCAGTAAGACACAGATGGTCTGTGTTTCATTGCCCTACAGTGGCGGCTCCGTCCCGATCCTCATGCACCTGTCAGACTTGCTGCCTCGGTGAGGGCGGCCGCTCGGCTCCTCCCTGCTTGACCTATTATTTGATATTTGACCACTCGGTTGCGAGACACTTGCTCTTTGGAGCTGAAATGTCACCGGGCGTCTTGTCAAGTCTTCGACACCTCGGCTTGACAAGTGATTTTACTTTGGTGTGCTACGAGGCAGAAAATACAGCGAGCATCAGCCAGGGCGCCTTTAGGCTCCGCTTAGACCGCTCGCTCTGAGGAACAGGCTCCGTCCGATAACAAGCTCTGATAACATTCAGAACAACCCGACACATTCTCACGCTCTCGCACGCCCAAAGAATCCCTCTGAGGTGTGTGAAACCGTCACCGCTCGGAACTTTAATTATGACTTCATTCATATCAAATACACACAAATGTCTCTTACAGTCCATTCTTAAATAAAAGGTTCTTTAAAGGTTTTAGCCAAAAAAAAAACTGTTGTAACCAAACATTGTTTTACAGTAAAATCTGACAGGGTTCCACCAGAGGAACAAGCAAACAGCCTGATGGTTATATACACTGGATAACACAGAATAAATAAAAATCGCGGGTTCTCTGTTGGTTTTCAGGATCTGGAGAACTTCTAAATGGGTTCTCCAAAAGAGAACAGCGAACTCAAAGAACCTCTCTGTTGTAAAGTTCTACATCCACTCATAATTTCAATTCCTGTCTGACTCCTGAACCCAATTTCAGATCATTAATCGCAAAATTCGAATCCCAAACATAAACCCTAAATAATAAATAATCCCACCTCAAATCCTAATTTCAACCTCAAATCTTAATCCCAGACTCAATTCCAACCTCAAACCATAATCCCAAACGCAATCCCAACCTCAAACCTTAATCCCGAACTCAATCCCAACCCAAATTCCAACCTCAAACCTTAATCCCAAATTCAACCCCAACCCAAATCCCAACCTCAAACTTTAATCCCAAACTCAATCCCAAATTCCAACCTCAAACCTTAACCCCAAACTTAATCCCAAACTCAAACCTTAATCCCAAACTCAATGCCAAATCCTAACCTCAAATCGTAATCCCAACCCAATTTCCAACCTTTAACCTTAATCCCAAACTCAATCCCAAATCCCAACCTCCAACCTTAATCCCAACCTCAAACCTTAATCCCAAACTCAATAGCAAATCCCAACCTTAAACCTTAATCCCAAACTCAATCCCAACTCAAACCCCAATCTCAACCTCTAACCTAAACCCTTAGGTTCATTTCCAGCCTCTTAACCTAAACTTAACCTTAGACCCTAATCCCAAGTGCAAACCCCTCAACCATAAACCCCAGTCTGAAATCTCCAGCGGCGCTCAGTTCAAGTTCTGTTCCTCCCACTGGACCAAATCATGGGTCTTCACTTCCACACCAGCAGTTCTTCAGCTGCTCAGCTTCTCACCAACACCTTCACTAGGTTCCTGCAGTTCACTTCACCTCGAAACTCTTCGCCTCACTTCGAAAGTCTGTTAATAATCACGCTCCTTCTCATCATCTGAACTTCAACCTTTCCAGCCCATACGGACCCTCAGGCTCTCCAGGGTTGCTTTCTTCCATGTTTTCGACCTTTTGGCATCTTTGCTGCTCTTCTCTTTCTCTCTCTGGATCACTTTCCTTAAACTCTGACCATCTGCAGAACCTGAATCTTTAAATCTCACCTTAAAACTTAACTGTTTTCCTGTTGAGGCTTTTTAACTCTCCTGAGCGTAACCTCTACACTGACTGCACAACATCTTCACGTTCTTAACAAGTCTTAAACCACCATGCTGATGAAGGCTGGAAGTGGCGATTCATTTTTTATAACCATTGTTTCCATAGTAACAGAGCGTAACAAGCGGTTATTTATTTCTCTGTGCGTCCGGTGGCGTCCGGTTCTGTTGAAATTTAGCATTAAAAACAAATAAACAGTAAACATCTGTATGATGAAACCCTCAGAAATGATCCGCAGCCCACATCTGAGAAAGAAGAGGAAGAAATCTCTGATCTGGGTTTGAGTTTTCTATTTATAAAAGACTGATGTAGTTTTAATAGTGCATTTTATCAGGAAATGAAAAGGTTCGCTGCACTCGGGTTTGTTTGTTTCAGTATGAAAGTCTTTCTGGGTTTTTTTTTTTTCCTCACTCTGAGAAACTTTGGCCGAAATGCTGCAGAATGTAAAAGACTAAAGTAACAGATGCCTCTCGGAAATGTGGAGTAAAAATGTCAGGATTCAGATCCAGATCCAGGAGGAGTGAATAAAACATTTCTTACTTCATACTGACAGTAAAGATTTAATCTGGATTAGAAATGAAATGTTTCCTCTTCACGTCTCGATATAATAAACCGATCATCTGTTCACTTTTCACTGACGATTCACTGGATTACTTTTTTATTTTATTCTGTTTGTTATATTTATAGTAAAAACCAGGATGTGTTTGTTTTACTCTCTATTGCTTTTATTTATTTATTTGTTTGTTTTTTGATTGTTTGTTTGTGTGATTGTCATTCATTCATTTGTTCATCCTTTTTCTCTCAGTCTCTCTCACGTTCCTTCCTTTTTTACGTTTTTTGCATCTTTATATATTATTTATAGATATTTATATTATTTATAGATAATTAATAAAATCTATATGATTTATTTATAGATGTTGGTGATGAGTGTGTTATTTATACTGAGCTTTATTTTTGAGTGAATTTCTGATTTTTCTCTTTTTTGAATTCTCTGTGTTTATTTGATCTTTTTCTACTTTTTCCTTCATGTATCTATCTATTTATCTATCTATCTATCTATCTATCTATCTATCTATCTATCTATCTATCTATCTATCTATCTATCGATTCGTTTGTTTATTTGTTTGTTTGTTTGTTTGTTGGTTGCTTATTTATTTATTTATTTATTTATTTATTCATTAATTCATTTATTTACTATTTATTTATTTATTTATTTATCGATTATTTCATTCATTAGGTTTTTTTGTTTATTTGTTTATTTTCCTTCTGTCCTTTTCCTGTTTATTATTTTTATTTAAACGAGTTTATACTTCTTTAACTTTGACAGTAAAATGTTTTACACACAGACAGTTTACAGTTTACAGTTTACAGTTTACAGTTTTCTCCTCCACTGTAATTGATCCAAGAACTACTTGTTCACCGCTTGAAGAATGTTTTCGAGTGTAAATTATGACATGTTTAATACAGTCGACCTCTTATAAATAAAATTTACATGTACATTTATTTCTTTTTTATTCCACTCTCTCTTTATTTGTTACATTTCCTTCTTGGATCATTTTTATATTTAATTGTTATTTTATCCTGAACAGAAGAAATGCAGAGGCAGAATTGTACTGTTCAGTGTAACTGTTTACTGTGTGTATGACTATAAACTCTCTTCAACCTTTAAGTATTTGTGAATTCTTTATTTTTTTTGTTTACTTGCTTGTTTTATGTTTACTAATCCTTTCTTTCTTTTCTAAAATAAGGTTATTTATCTTTTTCTTTCTTACTGTAATAATAACTTTCTGTAATTATTAATATACTTTCTGTATTTTCTTTTACATGTATGTTTATTATGACGTTTTCTTTTATTCTTTCTTTCTTCTTTCTTTCTTTCTTTCTTTCTTTTTTCTTTCTTTCTTTCTCTCGCTCTTGTCTTCATTTCCTGTGTGTGTGTAATTCTCTTTCCTCCTGTATTTCCGGCTCTCTGTGTCAGTCTGGAGCTTCCTATAACTGTATAGATGTAGAAAAAACGACTTTGCGTCCATAATAATAAATAAATGTGTGTGTGTGTGTGTGTGTGTGTGTGTGTGTGTTCTTGGTGAAAATCTCAGATCTCAGATCTCCAGGGTTTGGAGATTTATTCCCGAGTAAACGTGTTCGAGTGACATGGCCGTGTTTAGGAGGGGGTGGAGGTATGGCGGGATGGGGTGAGGTGGGGTGTGCTGGGGGTTTAATATCAGTCACATCATTTCGGGTTTGTGCAAAAAAATGCTCCAAGTTTGCAACTAAGCGGCCGTCTTGCGTGGATCTGACAGGGGAGGAGCGGGCGCTCGCTGAAGCGTGGCATGGCTGCCATGAAATGACAGGAATCATTGGCATACATTTCAAACAGCTCGCGCCATCCCATTAAAGTGCCACGTCCTACGCCTTAACACAGACAAGAGGCAGTCCGCTCTGATAGATAGAGACTAAAATGGCTTATTGATTTCTTTCCTCACTGTCTCTCTCTCTTTCTCTCTTTCTTTCTCTCTCTCTCTTTGTTAGGAACTCACACTGAGAAACTTTTCTTGATGATTACCATATTCGCACCGAGTTTCCTAATGAGTTTCGTAAGTGAGCGGCCATATTGACGGACGATGCTGATTATTCTGTAAACGTATATTTCACGCTATAAAAATTCATAATTGTCGCCCGTGGATATAAACTCAGGTCAACACGTGCCACGTTAAACCTGCTAACCCTGTGCTAACCCGTGCGCTAACCCGTGCACTAACCCCTGCACTAACCCCGCTAACGTTTTACCATAAATAACAGCAACACCTTTAGGCCAAAAGCCAGGAGCAGTGCAGACTTCTCCGCAGAAACTCTCCTCATTATCTCCTCGCACGAAGAAAATGTGGGACGTGTCGATGCCTCTCAGCTCCTCCTGGATGGATTTAATGGATCTGTAAGCTTGTTAGCGGAGAGATATCACCACTTAGCATGAAGAGTTTTTTTTAAAAAAGTACATTTGGACAAAGCGAAGAATGGAAATCATATCCTCCTCCTCTTCCCCGTGATTGCGTTACGGAGTGAAGAGTGGATGTCGAAGATGGGAATTACCGTGAAGGACACTGAGACGGAGGAATGAAAAACGTCTTCCAGAGGAGAGCAGGAGCCGGAGAGAGCGCGACCATCCACAGACGATTCGATTTCTGTAAAAGAGTTAAAGGTTCATTTGGAGCAGCAGAACCGAAAGCTGCACTTTCACAGGCTCGATAAATGACAAACCGACTCGCGGCTCACATAACACACCTTAATTTATTTAATCACCTCGTTTCTCAGTCACACACCTATAAGGCTGTTTATTCCTGATTAAACACACACACACACACACACACACACACACACACACATGATCTGTCCAGTCTGGCTGCGTCTCACACCAGAGAAAAAAAAACTATCAAATAAAAACATATATATAAATTATTATAAAACACACACAACCAACATAGTCTATAAATAATCTGATTAAATAATCTGATCAAAATGTCTACTATTTCTTTTCTATATTTATTTATTTATTTCTCTGCTTGTTTGTTTATTTATTTATTTATATTTATCTTCATATATATATATATATATTTCATTTCATTCTTATTCATTCTTTCTTATTATTTCTTTTTAGGTCATCAGTGTTTAGTTCAGCATTCACAAAGTACATCACTCTTACTTACTTATTGTTTTTGTTTTTTTTGTGTTTTGTTTATTACTTTCAACTTTAGATAAACTCAAATGGAGTCAATACATGCAGCTGTATCCAGTCAAAACATGAAGCTGAATCAAGTCGTAGAGTTGAATGGGATGGTCGAATGGAGTCAAGTCAAGTCTGATGTGGTCGTGAGTTTGAGTGGAGTCAAGTGAACTCAGATCATGGATTTCAGTAGAAATGAGTCACATGGAGTCATCAGGTCATGAAGTCGAGTCAAGTTGAGTCTCAGGGGGTCAAGTCAAAAATGAGTGGAGGAGAGTGGTGTCAATTCATGGTCAAGTCAAGTCATGAGAGTCAGGGAGTTGAGTGGAGTCAAGTCGAGTCAATTAGAGTTCGGTCATGGAGTCTGTTGAAGTTGAATCCTTGAGTTGAAGTGAATTAAAGTGAATTAAAGTGCACAGATAGATCTGGAAGTTGAGTGGAGTCTAGTGTAGTCAAGTGAAGCTGAGTCACAGAGTTCAGTGGAATCAAGTTGTGCAGTCAAACAGAGTTGAGAGAAGTTAATTCATAAAGTCAAGTGGAGTCGAATAGACTCAGGTCAAGCTGAATCAGGGAGTCGAGTACAGTTGAGTCATGGAGGTGTCAGTAAATCATGTAGGTGAGTTGAGTCGTGGAGTCAATTGGAGTTGAGTGGAATTGGGTCAAATGGAGTCGAGGCGAGTCTCATAAAGTCATGGACTTCAATTTATGGCGTTGAGTAGAATTGGGTGAAGTGGACACAAGTCAGAGTCGAGTCATGGAAATGAGTGTAGTTGACTGGCATCGGCTTAAGTAGAGTTGTATTGAGTCATGTGATCAGGCAGGTTTGAGTCATTGAATCAAGTCATTCCAGTCATGGAGTTGAGAGTTGAGTTGTCGAGTCATGTGATCAGGCAGGTTTGAGTCATTGGATCAGGTCATTCCAGTCATGGAGTTGAGAGTTAAGTTGAGTTAGTTTGTTTAAATTTGTATAACACTTTTAATAATGCACATGACCACAATACAGATTTACAGAGACATGTAAATTCTATATATAATTCTGTGGAATTAAGTTGTGGAGTCGAGGCATGAAGTCTATTCATAGAGAAAAACCTCAGAGTTGAGTGAAGTCGAGGCACAGAGGCGAGGTACAGAGGCGCGGTACAGAGTCAGGCATTAATAACCTTGTGTTTTAGATGTTCAGGAGTAAATGTCACAGACCATCAGGATCATCAGGGCTCCATTATACATCCATACAGATACCCTTTATAATTATCATCATCATCATCACCACCTTCATCATCATCATCAACATCAACATCATCACCACCATCATCAGCAGCACACACCTCTCTGTCTCATACACACACAAAAAAACCTCTTTAAAACACAATGATCCTCACTCGGGTCGTGCTCCAATCCTCCCTCACTTACTACACACTTAATTAGTCCCCTTCACACCACTGACACCAACATCGCCTCTGACACACTGATGAAGATTAAATGTGAGACCTGGGAAGATAAATGGGCACCAGGAGAAGACACACACACAGACACACACACACACACACTGACACTAACACACACACACACACACACACACTCAACAACAGAAATGAAGAAGATTAATAATAATAATAATAATAATAATCATAATAATAATAATAATAATAATAATAATAATAATAATCATAATAATAATAATAATAATAATAATAATAATAATAATAATAATAATAATAATAATAGAGTAGAAAGAGAATGAAGAAATGAGGAAAAAAATCTATAGATATAAAGTAAGTGTGTGTGTGTGTGTGTGTGTGTGTGTGTGTGTGTTGTGCTGCTAGTAAACAGCTCTCTCTGTGTTCCCTCTGTAAGTGGGGCAGTTTCTCTGGGGGGGGAGGGGGTAAAGTTGGGGATGATTTGTGTGAATTTAGTGAAATATTGATCTGTGATGTCTGTATATTTAGTTCATTCACTGAGGAAGTGCAGCTCTGTCTCAGCTTTATTGAGCCTCTCTCTGTCTCTCTCTCTCTGTGGTCAGTGACAGCGCTCTCTCTGTCTCTCTCTCTCTCTCTCTCTCTCTCTGTCTCTCTCTCTCTGTGGTCAGTGACAGCGCTCTCTCTGTCTCTCTCTCTCTCTCTCTCTCTCTCTCTCTCTCTCTCTCTCTCTCTCTCTCTCTCTCTCTCTCTCTC
>JAOVVF010000039.1:29268770-29285096 GCA_028565595.1 Duopalatinus emarginatus | reverse complement strand
TAACATTACACTTAACTGTAAAACTAACCCTAACATTACACTTAACTGTAAAACTAACCCTAACATTACACTTAACCCTAACATTACACTTAACCCTAACATTACACATCTTGAACCTTGAATCTTGAAGTTTAATTAATTATTTCTTCTTATTTGTCATTACAAAATTAACTCTGTGTGTGTGTGTCTCTCTCTCTCTCTCTCTCTCTCTCTATCCCTCTCTCTCTCTGTGTTTCTGATTGTGGTGACTTGAAGTGCCTGGTCTAAAACAGAATCATCACGCTGTACAGAGAAGTGTGTGATCTGTGTGTGTGTCCATGTGTGTGTGAGTACAATAGAGAGAGAGAGAGAGAGAGAGAGAGAGAGAGAGATAGAGTTCCTCTCTATTAGGGATTCAGTAAGTCTGAGAGACACAGTGCGGACAAGCGGAGTGTGTTTGACCCCCGACAGTGCAGCAAGACTGTCTCTGTCTGTGTGTGTGTGTGTGTGTGTGTGTGTGTGTGTGTGTGTGTGTGTGTGTGTTGAAGCGTGTCAGAGCGCTTCAGAGGCTCGGCCATGTTTCCTCTCGCTCTGTCCTTCCTATTTTCTCCCCAGCGTCCGGCCGAGCTTCCAAACACATCCTCCTTAATAAGACTGAGTCGGAGCTCGCTGCTGTCTCAGCTATCCGAGTGTGACAGCACGTCAAACCACTTCCACTAGTGCCTGTCTACTGAGTGTGTGTGTGTGTGTGTGTGTGTGTGTGTGTGAGAGAGAGAGAGAGAGAGAGAGAGAGATAGGGCTGCAACAATACAATCAATTCCAAGTATGATAATCGTGAATAAATAATGGATATCAGCATTTCCACTACATCACACTTTTTACTCAGCAGCCATCTTGGAAATCCTGTCTCTATTAACACTGACTGACCTCACTCACAGGCCACGCCCCCCTAAACCACCACAAAGTTACTGTTACACTTAAAGTTGATAATTTTTTCTCTAACTATTACAACTTTTATTAAATCCACTCTTAAAACCACCCACTTGTGAAACAAGGGAAGTCGTGGCCTAGTGCTTAGGGAACCGGTCTCATGACTAGAAGGTTGCGGGTTCGATCCCTGCTCAGGGCAAGATGTTACTGAGGTGCCCTTGAGCACCTTGACACATAACTCCCCAAACTGCTCCCTGGGCACTGTGGTTTGGGGCTGCCCTCCCCCTGCTCCGGGCAAGTGTGTACACTGCCCCCTAGTGTTCACTGGTGTGTGTGGGTGTTTCGCTGCATGGATGGGTTAAATGTGGAGGTCACATTCCTCAGTAGGCAAGTAGTTCAATCTAGAGAACGCAAAGTAGAAGTGGCCGAAGGTCGAGGAGACAAAAGACTGTGTTGTTTGGTGGCCTCAGTAAGGCAGTAGCAACAAACGCAAACGCAAGTGGCTGCAGATTTTAATTTGAGTTTAATCTGTTGACCAATAATAAAATGTATATGATATATAATAATGTTTATATACAGCAACATGAAGCTGAAGTGGTGACTCACTTCAAACATGAAGTATCGGCCCGAGCTCGGCTGGTGTGTGTCGGAGTGTGTCGGAGTGAGTCGGCGTCGGCGCATTGGAATCGGACCGGATACGATTAAAGCTCATCGAGTGATGTGTCAGTAAAATGTATAAGAGTCGATTCCCACAGAGCTGATACGGTCTGAGTGAGCTTTTACAGATTCAGGCTGATTGTGTCATACGCTCGGCCATCACTTATAAATAAACTGTCTGTTGCACATATACATGTGGATATCAGATTATTAATTCATATTTGTTTTATTTTATGATATTACATCCTGATATTTGTACCAGAACATGTATAAATCTGTCCCTAATGTATCACTACTGTAGCAGGAAGCGCAGGCTGCAGATTCTGGATACTTCTACACCAGACGACACCAGACGACACCAGACGACACCAGACGACACCAGACGACACCAGACGACACCAGACGACTCGGTGACGAACGGTTTATCTGTGGTATAGTTTATCTAATACGTGTTACTTAAATATACTAAATATACCTACATCAATATTAGAAATAACTCAGACTGTAGTGAGGGTCAGATAAAAGTAAAATGTAAATAAAGTACAAAGTGAAAAACACAATCTAGTGTAAAAATAATACTTCATATTGTAGATATAAAGTAGAATAATATACAGCAAACATTGAAACTATAACGGCAGATAAAAATATTATACGAATATTTATATTAAATAGTGTTTAAAGAAATAAGTGCCAATCTTCTCTCTTAATATTGATTAATGTGGCACGAACTGATATCCATGAGGGTGGTCTCTCTCTCTCTCTCCTTCTCTCTCTCTCCTTCTCACTCTCTCTCTCTCTCTCTCTCCTTCTCTCTCTCTCCTTCTCTCTCTCTCCTTCTCTTCTTCTCTCTCTTTCTCTCTCTTTCTCTCTTTTAAAGGACTTTGAATGCCCCAAACTTTGCTACATGTATGTTTATTAAATCAAGTATTTCTTTATAAATCACAGTTTCTGCGTGAGAAATTGTGGCCCTTCAAAAGATTGCGGAGAGAGAGTGAGAGGGGGGGTGGGGGGTTGCTTTGTAAATGCGGCCCCTGATCTGATCAAAAAGACGCAAATGAAGAATAAAGTTACCCTCTCTTCTCTTTCTGTGTTTCTCTCTTTTCATCTCTCTTACTCTCTATCTTTCTCTCTCCCTGTTTCTTCCTCTGTCATCCTCTGTCTCTCTTCCTCTCTCTTTCCCTCCATCTCTCCCTGTCACTCTCTCTTCCCTCATCTCTCTCCATCCTCCATCTCTGTTTCTCTCTCCCTCCATCTCTCTCTACCTCTGTCTCCTCCATCTCTCCCTGTTTCTCTCTCTCTCTCTCTCTCTCTCTCTCTCTCTCTCCTTTCTCACTCCTGCCGTCTCTCTGTTATATTTTACAGAAGTATCAGTGACTGGTGTTTCCTGGACAATCAGAAAACCAAGGCTCTGATTTCAGGAGTCTGGAGTCTATTAAACTTCAATCAAACAGGAGAAACAACACCATCAGGGTTTAATACCGCCCTCCTCATCAGCACAGCTCCCCACAAACCCCTGAGAACGCTACAGCCTTAGGGAGAACCACGTCCTCCATCAAACCACACCTCTCTCTCTCTCTCTCCCTCTCTCCCACTCTCTCTCTTTCCTGCCCAATAATACCCTGCACATCTGTCAGGCCCCGTGGCAGACCAAACTTCTGCCCCATCGATCGCAGATATTGACCACGCAGCAGCCGCGGCTTCATAAACCGTATTGTGGTGTGGAGGAATCAGAACAAAGGCCCGTGGAGACTGTCTCCTCCTTTTCTGTCTTTATAACACACACACACACACACACACACACACAGAGCCCTGTACATCCACTGCTCATTTTCTCCATCAAACAAACACACTGAGAAACGCCTTGTAAACAAAAATGTAAACAAACACGAAACTCTAACAATGGTGTTGTCATAGCAACATAACTTTTAGTAAGGGTTCTAGATCATGTCTGGTTCTTCTCATGCTCATCATAGAAGATTCTTTCTAAGATTTACGGCTCCTAATTTTTATCCCTAGAGAAATTCCACCTGGAACCTGGTAGAATTGTCCTTCAAACCAAAAGTCTGACCAGTTTAACTAGATCTGCGTCTCCTCGTTGTTCCACGTTCTTTTAAAAAGGTCCTGTGAGATTTTTGAAAGAATTAATAGTTATCACACCTTTACTGAAGTCGGTGTACTCAGATCTGTCTGTGAAAATGAAACTCCAGGAGCTTTAAGAACTCCTTAAGAACTTAAAATATATCTTCATAGGGGTTCTAAAGGGTTCTCATTTAAACCTTATCTGAAAAAGGAACCATACCTGTACAAACTGAGAACCTTTCAGGTGGTTCTCTTTAAACCTGCAGTATTAAAGAAAAGGGTTCTGTAAAGGTTCCTGCCTCGTTAAAGACAGTTGGACTTTAAAGACTTTAAATCTGTATCTCATCCACACTTCCACCCTCTTTAACACAAGAGTTCCTTAATGAGTTTAATCTCCAAAACTCAGTTCTATGTTGGATGTCCTGGATGTTCTCTGGAAGAGAAACCTCATGTCCGGTTCTGCAAAGCAGCCACAGAAGGTTGAGTGTTTTTATTTCTTCGTAAACTTTTCTGTTTTACACTATATCTTTTCATTAATTTATTAGTAATAAAATAAATACATATTTATTTTTATTTTGTTATATTTTGTGGAACTTTAACCAAGAAACATTTAACCAACAAAATCTAATGAACTGAAATTGAATAATTAACTGAAAAACTTAAACAAACTGAAAATTCAATTTTAATTTTTAAGTTAAATAGAAAAAAAACAATAAAAATGTTCAAACATAAAATAAAACCAAATAAATAACTATGAATTAACTTAATTAAAAAAAAAATTAGCAATTAACTTAATTTAAGTTAATTGCTAATAAATATAAAAATATAACGTAGAAAATGCAAAATAATGTTTAATAAAATCTTAATAAAAATAAAATGCTCAAATATGTAGATAAAAAATAATTTAAACATACCATTTAAAACTAAATGCTAATAAAGTTACAATCATAATAAAATTAAATACTAATAAGATATTAATAATAATAGAAATGATTCATAATAAAACCATAATAAAATTAAATACTAATAAGATATTAATAATAATATAAATTATTCATAATAAAACCATAATAAGATTAAATGCTAATAAGATAATAAAATAATAATAATAATAATAATAATAGAAAATAGAAAAATATAAAATAAATGCTAATCAACTTGCAGTTAAAAATCTAATGCCAATAAACGTCACATCAGTGTTACGATGCAGACATCTTCCTCTTCTTCCTCTACCTCTTCCTCTTCTCCCTCTACCTCTTCTTCCTCTTCCTCTTCTTCCTCGTCCTCTTCTCCTCGTCTCATGTCTCAGGTGTGATCATTATGAAGATGTACAGTAGATAAATGTCTGTTTTTGTATCTGTTTTGAGTGTTTATATTCACAGTGCTGTGATATTACAGTCCAGACCATAACTCTCCCTTTAGATTCAGGGAGAAGAGAACCGAGACGATCCATCGCGCAGAACTCTGACGCACAGACGCTTCCAGCAGCGTGCAGCTTTAAACTTTAATGTGAAAGCCTGCTAGGATTAAACAGGGTTACACTCGGAGCCCAGACCATCCAGAACCAACACAGGGGCTTTTTTTTTTACAGCTCCGCTCCAATCTCGGAGGATGCTGCGGGCTTCCTTCTCAGGCATGTATACACACTGGCTGTTTTGTTCCAGCGTTCTCGTCTTCGTTTGTTTTTTTTTTCCTGTTGTTTGGGGCCGTGGAGGGAAACGAGGCCTGGTAAGGAGGTTTGTCATTTAAATTGTATGAAACTGCTGAAGACGAGCAGCAGAGCTGAAGACGGGACGGAGCTCATTCTGTATTCACTGCCCTCAAGCTGCACACATGAAACTCCAGCAGCACACCACCGGTCTGGTTCTCTCTCTCACACACACACACACACACACACACACACACACACACACACTCACACATACACACACACACACACTCAATCCACTCTGAGGGTCAGATACAGCACTTTAACCATTACTCATGCTTTTCACACTGTACAGAGATGCGGTTCTGTGTCATTTCATATCTACATGTTAGATCTTCCATTTTCTTAAATAAATGTTGCTTAATACAGAACAGAATCTAGTACTGAACTTCTTCAGAGGCGTCCTCCCCCGGTTAGGGCTTAGTACCTACCGAAGGTGGTCCAGGAAAGGGCAAACGGTGAACCGATGACAGGGTCATGGAAGACCAGGACTCACGGATGTGTGTAGGGGTGAAGACTAGACCGTTTGGTCCGACACCTCAAAATATCCACAGAAGGAGTCAGATACCACAGAACACCTCAAGAGGTCTTGTGGAGTGCAGGTCTCAAATGGTCAGGTGGTGTTAATGTGTCAGACTGTGATCTGAGTTATTTCCATAAATGGTAAATAAATATTTCCTGAAAACAATTGGAAGGAGCGTCCACTGTACACATCTGTGTGAATGAATGTTACTATGGAAACAATAAAATATTAGAATGAGTGTATTAATGTAAACATGCACTACTGTCAGAGATGCTGTTCTAGAGAATTAACAACTGACGCCCCAATACCAATTATTTTTCATTTTTATTATTTGTAATTATTATTATGAATAATAAAAATAATAATTTATAATTATTTTTCAGAATTATAATTTAGTCTTCATCCGTCACGGTTATTATTATTATTATTATTATTATTATTATTATTATTATTATTATTATTATTGATGCCATAGAATGCATGATTTACATTTACACATTCATTCATAATCTTATGATTCAACACTAGAATTAAACCATTTTTCTAACAGTGACTTCATTAACATGTTAATGAGCTCCGCACTGAGAGCCGTTTCCAATCAGCTCCAAGAAACTAGTTAGTCGTTTCTTATTGATAAAAAAAAGTAAATTAGAGACTGACCTGATAAAGGGATTGACAAAGATGTGTCTTATCTTGTAAATGTATAGGACAACAGGGGCTATTTCTAAGACACTGTGTTAGTTTGGGGGGGGGGGCATCCGTGGGCTTAAACTGTAAGGTTTCTGGTTCGATCCCCTCAACCAACATGACTTGACTAAAGTGCCCTTGAGCAGGGCAACTAAAAGAAAAGACATATCCTGAGCGACAACTTCTTAATGTTGTCCAAAAAACCCAGGGGCAGCTGTGGACTAGTGGTTAGGGAAGTGGTTTTGTGACCAGAAGGTTGTGGGTTCAATCCTCACCAAGGGCAAAACATGATTGATGAGCCCTTGAGC
This sequence comes from Duopalatinus emarginatus, assembly GCA_028565595.1. Classification (NCBI taxonomy): domain Eukaryota; kingdom Metazoa; phylum Chordata; class Actinopteri; order Siluriformes; family Pimelodidae; genus Duopalatinus; species Duopalatinus emarginatus. The sequence goes on along the minus strand of JAOVVF010000039.1, from coordinate 29,278,225 downwards.
AAGGCACCTAACTCCTCCTACTGCTCCCTTGGCGCTGTAGTTTGGGGCTGCCCCCTGCTCCGGGCAAGTGTGTTCACTGCCTCCTAGTGTAGTCACACAGTAGGCAAATAGCTCACTTTTTTTAGAAACTGTTCAATAGCTACAATTTAAATTGTCCAGGATCCTGTTAAAGATAAATATCATGCAGGTCTGGTGACAGTTCAGCTCATTAAGAAGAGTCTGAAGTGCAGCACATTTCTGCACATATCTGTCATTTTTGTAGTTGCGGCTCCATTGTGATGGTTTTATTCTTTATAGTACCTGCAGAACTGTGGAACGTTCGTCTGTGCAAGTCCATGGTAAAATCACCTGAGCTGAAACGTAGGCTGGTGTATGTATATATCAGAGGTGTGAATATTAATTTCATGAGTCACGAATGTTATGAAACAATTTTCGCCTGTTTTACTGCCCTATTTGGATATGTAGGACATTCAGATGACAGTGTTTGAGGTTAACGGAATGACAGGTCCACATACTAACTTAAACTTATTGAAGTAAATGAAGGTATGACCTTGACCTTTTCCATTCTGTGCCACCTTTAAAAAGAAAAAGGTTTAATGCAGCACATTTTCACCACCTGGGTCGGTTAGCTGTGTTACTGTGCCAGAAGCCAGTAGAGGACAATGAAGGGGAATTGAGAGTGGCCACGTAAGGGAAGTCAAAATCCCAGATTCCTCTGCATTGAAGGAAACTGTTCCACCTGTGTAGGTGGTTACGTAAGTGTTTTTTCCTACGTCACACCACGCTGTGTCCTTTGTTTGCCAACAACAGACCAAACATTCAGACATGATTTTTATCACCGCTGGAGACCCTAACCAGGTCAACTTCAGGACTGTTCTGGCAAAATTGCATCAATATCTTGATTTACCCAGAGGACAGACGTAAACACCTAAGAGCATGCCTACTCAAGTATAAAACCTCTCCCTGCCTCAACCTGGTGCAGTCCAACCACATGCCTCAGATCCTACACTCTTCATCAGCAGAACCGCCATACGACCCACCATAGGAACAATACAGACATGGCCCAGAGGGTGCATTCAGACAGCTCCAGGGCTGTTTTATCTGTATATTCCTGCAGCAGGCCACACATGGAGAACGGACATAAAGGAACACATAACCTCAGTGCTTGCCTACATCAAGTACATCTTCCCCAACCAGAACCCATGAGTGAACTGTAAGGTCTGAAATCTGCTGAGTGTGAAGGATGCAGCCTACAGCTGTGGCCATGAAGCAGCTTCCAAGTAATAATTGACAACTAATACTCCACAATGTGCTTGGCAGTCCATCCACTCGATCGTCAACCCAAACAGCAACAGTACAACTTCCACTACTAGCAGAGGAACTTTAATTCTTTAACAGAAGCAAAAGGATGCAATATCAAGATTACAGATCACGACGTCAAAGCTACAACTGCCACTACAGACACATGATGTGAGGTGAATTCTCAGCAGTGTAAACACCAGGAAAACAACAGACCCTAATGGAAACCCTGGACATGTGCTGTAAGGCTTGGGCAGAGGTCGGGTAGTCATTCTCTAATCCGCTAATCTGATTGGTTTGTTCAGAGCGGCGGGTACAGCCCATATTCACTACCATTTTTCTGTTCAAGGCTTTTGACTATGACCAAGAAAGGTCTAGGTTTGATTACCTGGCCAGGTGAGTCCTGCCATGTTCTCACCATATGTGTGTGTGTGTGTGTGTGTGTGTGTGTGTGTGTGTGTGTGTGTGTTTTTTTCCAGGAGAACCAGATTTTTCCCAAGTATATGCAGTTAGGTTAATTGGAGATACTAAACAATACTAAATAAATGTATGTGTGTGTATGTTTGCATCTGCCCTGTGATGGACTGGTGACCTGTTCAGGGTGTTTTTCTGTCTTCCACCCGATGAGTGCTCCAGTATTCCTGTGACCAAGCAGTTTGATAAGCAGGTAAGGTAATGAACTTGACTGCAATGACAATAAACGTATTTATATTTGTAATGACATGACTGACACTGGTATCACTGTCATTGGTGTTGTCTTTACTGGTGATTACCATTTATGACATTTGCACTGACACCTTTAATGTGATTGGGATTGCTGTCATTGGCATCGTCATTCCTGTGATTTAGATGACCTAGATTGCCATTACTCTGATTGGCATTTACATTTACATTTATGGCATTTGGCAGACACACTTATCCAGAGTGACTTACAAGGTTACTGATATTACAAGTAGGCCAACATAGCGTTAGGAGTCTTGCCCAAGGACCCATATTGGTGTAGTACAGATTGGTTGCCCAGACCGGGAATCGAATCCAGGGAGCATCTTACATGGGAGCCAATGATGTTACCACTGTACGACACCAACCACTTAACATTATTAGGATTGCGGTCATTGGCATTGCCCCTCGCTGGCATTACTGTGTTTTAAATGACTCACATTGCCATTACTCTGATTGGCATTAACGTTATTAGGATTGCTGTCATTGGCATTACTGTAATTACTGTGACTGGTTTCACCATTTTCAGTGTTACTGCAAGTATTAATAAGTTAGATTTTTGATGGCCTCATGTTTTGTATCTATTGTCTAGTCTTGTCATATGTTTATTCTTGATTAACAGTAACAGATAATAGATGTTTACAATTATCAGGGGGTCCAAACAGTGAAGCTGCTGGACTCTAAATGTCTGTGCAGACAAAAGTGTCTGTTTTAGAGCAACTAAATTTGGCAGCTAGGTTCCTATGGCCACCCACTACTCAGGTTAGTAAAATGACCCTGATTAGCCACACCGTGGCGCCATAGTAAGCCAAAAAATGTTGGCAAATGGGCTGTAACTCTTGAACCATTTGGCCTAAAATCGTTTTTTAACAGACTTTTCACTGTAGACAAACAAAAAGCTCTTGGACACGACGTTCAGCCAATTGTATCAACCTCTGAATGCAGTCTTCAATTATCACAATGTTGCAGTAGGTTTCTAGGTGATGAGGCTTAAGCTTACAAATCTGGTCTAAAACCATCTATTTTTAAATAGAAATCTGTACAAAAATTTCTCCAGGTGTCCCAGCAGTGACGCTATAGAGCATTGTGAAATATGTGCAGATTTAAAAGGTCACAACACTTCTTCAGAAACGTGCTTTAAATGTTATATAAAAAAAGTTGCTAATAAACTTGCCTGCAGTAAGCCAATGGATTTTTTTATAATGAGGCCTAAATCCAAAAACGTCTGATCATTACAAAACCTTAGGACAAAAAAGATGACAAAATTTAGTTTAAATCTATCAATAAAGTGAAAGGTTTGCCTAGTGTGCTTACACACAGAGGAATGTGACCTCTGCATTTAACCGGCCGTGCAGTGAAACACCCACACACACCAGTGAACACTAGGGAGCAGTGTACACACTTGCCCGGAGCGGGGGCACCCGGGGAGCAGTTGGGGGAGTTGGGTGTCTTGCCCTGGGCGGGGATCGAACCCGCAACCTTCCGGTCTCGAGATCGGTTCCCTAATCACTAGGCCATTAGGCTTCCCCCTAGGTGGTAGGTGGTGCTGTAGCAGTGAAATTCTGTAAAAATAGTCCCTATGATGGTTCTACAGACTAACCTGAGAAGATCTGAGAACTTCTGACCTTTTTGCTCAGTACACCTGACCTGCTGTTCTCTGTTTTCTTATTTTACTTTTTCGTTCCTGTTCATTTTTTCCCACCACAGATAATAAAGATGAGATTTTAGATCCTGATGGAGTCACAACCGAGACCCAGACAATCTTAACATTGATGTTTCAGATTTTTACTGAAAGTGGAACGATACTGAAAATGAGTTTTCCAGCACAAACCTTTAAGTGCTTGGCTCGGTTCCTCTAAAAAACATGAGCAGTCATTTTGAAAAATCAAAGCCCCATCACAGAGACGTTCAACTCCGTGTGAGACGACAGGAGAAACTAAACCGTCTGCTTGTAGATATGTTTAGTGATTAATTTATTACAAATGATTTAAGTATAACAGTTTCAGTGTCCTTACTTTATGACATAAAGACTGGAGACAGAGAGGGACATTGGGACTGAACATTGCTAAGTGGTGACCAGCGTTAATAATTACATCCACTTGCAGACAAAAACATTGTCAGAGTCCTGCTGTAACACCTCATAATTCTCGTCTACTGAAAGATTTTTTTTTCAAACTCGGCGGCGATGGAAAGGGCAGCAGGAGCCGTGAATCACATTCGGGCCTGCTGTGTGTCAGTGCTGTCATTACAGACACAGAGCAATGAGCTACAGCAGGGAATTATTAGCAGGACATAATGTCACCATGTTGATGACTCGGCACTGAGGCTCCGTGTCTTTTCCACATCGTTGAGGTTTTGTGAACTCTCAAGAATTTTATGGCTCAGTCCTGGGAAGTCTTGTGGGGTTTTTTTTTCTTCTGTTGCTGGACATGGTAATGTCTCACACAGTGTGTGTGTGTGTGTGTGTGTGTGTGTGTGTGTGCTTTAACTTAACGTCTTTTCTTTGGCTCCTCAGTGATAATATTTCAGCTCCATGTCGCCGTCATGCTAAAGCAGGGCCTCCAAACACTGTACTCCTGAGAGGAAGAGGCGGCTAAATGAAGTTCCTGCTGTAATTCCACACCATGCAGGAGACTTTTGGTTAAAAACGGTTATTTAAACGTTTAGGTTGCGGCTTGAAAATGCATGTGTGGTCCAATAAAAAAAAAAGGTCTTTACAACATTAACACACACCTTCAAAAACCTTCTCACGTTAACGGAACTGAACGATAGTAATAATAAAAATGGAGTCTGTTTCTGTATTGGAACCATGCGGCTAATGTAGCTAATGGCTAACAAACACCCGATTATCTGTTCTGCAGGTAAGAGGTGGAAGGCTACAGCTTCCCAAATATGGCCAAGAATAAAATAATATACTTGTTGAATTTGAAGGTTGAAGGTTTGCTCACCTTCCCTTAGTTAGTAGCAATAGATTGCTGGCTAGTTCAAGGTGAACTATTTAATTTTACCCTACAGTTCTGTTGAATTCTGGATTGTGATTGGTTTAACAGGTGTGAAGTGAAAGTAAACTATTTGCCTACTGTGTTTGCACTCACACACACACTCACACACACACCAGTGAACACTAGGGGGCAGTGAACAAACTTGCCCAGAGTGGGGGGCAGCCCCAAACCACAGCAACCGGGGAGCGGTTGGAGGAGTTAGGTGCCTTGCTCAAAGGCACCTCAGTTGTGTCTTGCCCTAGGGATCGAACCCACAACCTTCCGGTCATAAAACCAGTTTCCTAACCACTAGGTGGCTCCCGTGCAAGTGACTCTGCTGTACAGAGATCAAGGGTAAGTTCATTTTACCACCTTGGTGCCAGAACACAGAAGAGTCTGGATGTTTGCCTCCCATCTGACTTGGATGATGGTGGGTCAAGTCGGGCCATATTTGATGCACGAAGAGCTGTAGGTGTCACCTGGCCTTAACCATTGCCATCAAGTATGAGGGAGCTGGAACGTTTTTGGCTTTGCAGGCCAGTATCAGGGTTTTATATCTGATACGAGCTTCTACAGGAAGCTGAGGGTTTTGGAGCGAGGGGGTGGAATGGCTAAACTCGGGGAGGTTGAAAACGAGTCTAGCTGCTGCATTCTGAATCAGTTGCAGGGGCCTGATGGCACGCATGGAAAGACCAGCCAAGAGAGAGTTGCAGTAGTCCAGTCTTGAGTTGACAAGAGACTGGACTAGTACCTGAGCAGCTTCCATTGAGAGAAACGGCCGAGTTCTCTGAATGTTTCTCTTCAAACCTGCTGCAGCTCTGACAGTGGTGCAGGTTTATGGTATATTAATGCACTTATTCTAATCTGTTATGGTTTCTATAGTAACTGATCATTCGCAGAGACATACAGACAAGACGTCTGGGGTTTTTGTTGATGTTTGTTGTTGTATTTCTAACTATAAACAGATTGTCATCTTTGAAATTGGCCCTTTGATCTTTTTTAAGAGGAATAAAAGACTTGTATGTGCTCGACTAAAGACGGAGGATTTACACCATGCTAACCTGGTGGCTATAATGATGTATTTGTTAGTTCCTTGTTAGCTACTTTTGTTAGCCTTGTAGCTTCCATGCAAAACACATCTCAGCAGATAGACTGCATTCAGGAAGAACAGAATATTGTAGATGTTCTACTTGTGGCCTCGTGGCTCCTTAAAAAAAAGAAAAAAAAGAAAGAAAGAAAAGTGTCACCCGCAAATTTGGAAGCAGAGCACCACTACATCACGGAGGCGAGCGGGGAAAAGAACCAATAAGGCAAAAGAGCAATCCAACAAATCAGCATTTTTTTAAAGCCGCTTGTCACCTCGTAATGTCCTCAACAGGACAAAGTGCTGACCTCGGGGAAAGAAGAGACGACTTCCAGAAATCCCTCCAATGTCCTGACGTATTTCTGCACCATTCCAAACGAAACACATATAAATCTGTCCACACACAGTTCTCCAAAACCTCACACACTCTGGAGACACACACACACACACACACACACACACACACACACACGTCCCTTCAGCCACAAAACACAATGGCCTGCTGCTTGACTATGACTTATTAACCCTTCTGTTCTGTTCTGGTCGACATTTTACTAAAAGTGGAAGAATTGTGAAAGTCTAAAAATAAAACCGTATTGACTTTATTATCATGGCTAAAAACTAAAGAGTGTTTAGTTTAATGCTCTGTTTCCGTCACTGAGGGAATTTTATAATAACTATTACAGCTGGGTCGGTATAAAAATCTGAGAAAAAGAGAAAAGGGGATTAAGTGTTAAACCAAATCACCAAGGAAACACTTCCCAGATCCAAGATGGCCTCCAGAATAAGGTTCCAGTGATCAAATAGGGTGACATTTATTCAATAACATAAAGGTGAACTTCTTAATGAAATAAAAAAAATTACAATTCTGTTTGTATTTTTTTATTTTACACTTTTTATTTGACACACTTTTAATACATATTTATTGAATGATAAATTCTAAGTAACACATCATAACATTTATCTCTAAACCCAAACAAACCTCCCTCAGCTATAAAACTGTGCAGATTTACAGCATATAAAATATAGTAATACAAAACTTTACAGATATAACATGACAAAATATTACAACTTGACAACACACAGTTACAAGGTTTACAGCGTAATATAAATCTACTAAAAATTATTAAAAATCTGCAACCTAAGCATGTTAAGTATAACGCTTTACAGATTCACTACATAATACAAACCTTAAAAACTTTACGAGATATAATTTTACAACAAAATCAATTTTGCAACATGATACAAAGCTCAGCACTGAGATTTTTAAGCTTTGCAACATAATACAAAATTTTACATGTACTCATGCACATGTAAACTTTAGGACATAACTTAAACCTTTACAACATAATATACTGTATGATGCTTTACAAATTTACTACCTAATACAAAACTTAAAAACTTTACGAGATAAAATTTTTACAACAAAATACAATTTGAGAACATAATACAAAGCCTAGCGCTGAAATGTTCAACTTTGCAACATAGTAAAAAAATTACATGTACTCATGCACATGTAAACTTTACGACATAACTCAAACCTTTACAACCTAATATACTGCATGACGCTTTACAAATTTACTACGTAATACAAAGCTTCAAAACTTTACGAGATAAAATTTTTACAACAAAATACAATTTTGCAACATAATACAAATCTTAGCGCCGAAATGTTCAACTTTGCAACATAATACAAATGTAAACTTTACGACATAATCCAAACCTTTACAGCATAATATACTTACAACTTTACAACAGAATTCACGAAACTTTTTGCACTTTTGTAAAATTTACAATGTAAAATACTGTACATCATATCACAACAAAATTATAATATACAAGAACAGAACCGCACAATTTCACAACACAATAGGATGCTGATGTAATAAATCATGTTGGTTAAAATCGGTGAACTTGTCTGTTAGAGATTTACTCAGAAATGAAAAAAGCACTTTAGGTACAAAAGGTGCTTTCGCAACATGTTAAGAATGAAAGTCAAAGATCATTGTACACAATGCCTTCAGAGAAAGTCTGAGGCAGATTTTACGGCTTAAGAATTTTAGGTTATACAGAGTGCTGTTGTTTTTTAGCCACTTTAGCATCGTAGCTCCTGTACAAAGCCAAAAATGCAAATATTAGACAGGGAACTGTCTTTAACTGTTTGACTAGATTTGATTTAAATTTCTTTTTTGCCAAACTGTTCCCTTAAGCCAAGCTACCCTTCTGTAGGGCAGATGTGAGCTGTACATGCGGATTTATATGTTTAAGCACTTTTGTCCGCAGTGGTTCTCCCCTGTGGAATGACTGGGCTTCAGGAGCTCAACAGCAGCAGGACTTCCTGAGCCAGAGGCAGGGTTTCAATGGCTGAACTATAATTATAACCTCCAGCACCAGGAGCACAATTTGAGTAGGAAGTCTGTCTGCGGTCCAGAAATTACCATCTTCTGCATTTTCATTAGATGGGAAAGGTTCCTGGAGTTCTCCAAGCTCACCGCTGCTCGGTCTAAAGGTCTGGATGCAGAGGAACAGGAGCTGTTTTTATTTTCATCATTTATTAAACACTAATGTGAGATTTTCTTCAGTCTCAGATGAATTATTGAAAAATACACGATTTACATGATACATCGCAGGTTCTTTTTTACTTGTTTGAGAAACTTAACAAAATGTCGCAATTCCGTTTGATAATCAGTGATGATAATTTTTACGTTTTTGTTAATTGTTGAGTATTTTAAAGCTCATGTATAGGCACAGCTTGTTTATTTTCGCTGACAGTTTTATTATCTGCCCTTTTTTTTTGTTTCTTAATGTGTAGTCATACGATGTTGTGCCTGGTAACCGTGGCAACGTGCAGCAATTGGACACTAGAGGAATCGCTAGTGACTGTGTGAAGCGTTTTGAAAAAGAAACGCTCGACCCTCGAGAGACGGTGTTAAGTAGACGTGTTTGGGACGGATCCTGAATTTTGTACTTTAGTAAACATGAAGAATTGGTTCTGGACAGGGACGGGGTATGAGTGGGAGGGGGGCGGTTGTCAGGGGAGGGGCGGGTGTGTGTTGTGTACGGGGGTGTGAATATTTACGAGCCCCGTGTAGCTCGTTTCACATCTCATTGCTGTGATTTGTGTTTTATTTACTGTCCTTGTGGCCTCTCGCTGCTCCTCGTGGTGTGTTTGTTTGTTTGGGTGAAGAGTACGGGCTGAAGCTCAACGAGCAAGAGAGAAGACCGAAAAGAAAGGACAAGAGAGAGAGAGTGAAAGAAATAGAGAGAGAGAGAGAGACGGATAGAAAGAGAGACAGAGAGAGAGAGAGAGAGAGAGAGAGAGAGAGAGAGAGAGAGAGAGAGAGAGAGGGAGAGAGAGAGAGAGAGAGAGA
>JAOVVF010000039.1:29244755-29260245 GCA_028565595.1 Duopalatinus emarginatus | reverse complement strand
ACACACCTGCCAAACTAATTAGCACAGGTGTCTGCAATTGCTTTCAGTGATATAAAGAGCCCTGACACACATCACCACCAAAGTTTAACTGACAAACAAAAAAATTACCTTACCACTCCTAAACACTTTTTGCATAATAATTTGGAACACAGTGTACATACTACTTTTAGGCAGATTTAGTATGAAAGTAGTATGTAGTATACCATTTCCCATACAGCCAGTGTTTATTACGACATGGAGCCATGGTCCATATCGCGTATTCGGTTCCTTACATTGGAATTTGAATTTGATTGGAACTTCCAAATATTAACAAAAAAAGAGAAGAGAAATAAAATGATTAAACTGCATAAATGTACAAGGGAGTACTGTTTTGTTTTTAAATCTGACCAGGGGTCGTAGTATAGCTAATAATGTATGTTGTCAGTGACGACTGCGGTATTTCGCCTACTTGAAAGCGGTATTGTAGCCGGTGGATGGATGGGCAATGGGCCGTTTTCAAACCCGGTGTAGAACTGGTTCACTGGAGCAGCCGTGGCCTAGTGGCTATGGAACCGGTCACATGACTGGAAGATCCCAGGTTCGATCCTTGCAGAGGGCAAGACACGACTGAGGTGGCCTTGAGCAAGGCACCTAACTCCCCCATCTCCTCCCCGGGTGCCGTGGTTTGGGGCTACTTGGGGCAAGTGTGTTCACTGCCCCTAGTGTTCACTGGTGTGTGTGTGTGTGTGTGTGTGTGTGTGTGTTTTACTGCACAGATGGGTTAAATGTGGAGGTCACGTTCCTCTGTGTGTAAGTCCAGTTTACTTAATGACCAGTTAATGACAGTCTCCAGGCACTGATGAATACATTAGGGCTTCATTACAGCACTTCACTTTTTGCTTTATTTTCACCAAACAAAACCTAGAATCATAAATAAGAAGAATAACGGTAATGATTATAGTAGTAATAATCTGGTAAGTTTATAAATTGTCAGAGGCGGTGAGGGGGTGGGGTGTGTGGAGAGTCTAAAAGCTCCCTCCCTCCCCACACACACACACACACACACACACACACACACACACCTGCCCTCCCTCAGTCCAGAAATAGACAGCTGTTTTAAAGGCAAACACACTATCGGCTCTTATCAGTGTTCACAGGTTTAACGTCCTCTAACGTATCACACTGGTGTGTGTGTGTGTGTGTGTGTGTGTGTGTGTGTGTGATTATTCAGCTAAACAAGTGAGCAGAACAACTTTTTTTTTCATTTCTTCTGTAAATGTTGTTTTTGTTGAGGTTTTTATTTTAACTCGCAGCTCTACACTGAGATGGTTGTGTGAGATCTGCTATTTGGTAATGGCCTGAAAAACACAACGAAGGGTTTAAGGTGTTGTCCTGACCTCCAAATGTCCCTGAACACCATCCTGTGACCGCCCACTGGATATGCTGGAACGTGGCCGGTGTAGTTATCCAGTCATGGGGCAGGAAAACTAAGCCTTTAACCTTCAACATTAACAAACATTCACATCAAACATCAGAAACGGCCTGATTTTCACATCTAATTTTCACACGGTTGTTTGGGTATAATAGAACCTGATCTGGAAGTCACCAGACCTCGACGTTATCGGATGCAGAAATCCTACACGACATGACTGTGAACTGTTCTGCATGATGTTCGGATTTAGAAATACTTTAGTAATCTCAGAGGAAAAAATGCAGTTATTACAGGTGCAACCATTTGTGTGTTTTAAGAATAAACACGCTAATAATATATATAAAAAAAAAAACCTACCAGGTATTAGACCAGTGTACCACCAGCGTTAAATGGCACCCCAGATGTGTGCGATAACATCGAGGTCTGGTGACTTGAGTGTGAATGGCGTAACCTCGAACTCAGATGAGTGTTCCTCTGACTGTAATTTGGTGTCTCTAGACGTGTGTGGTGGACTACTCGTGACTGAAATTAGGGCTCCAGCAATTAACAATTAAATTAAAACTAAAAAAAAAGAAAAATGTTGATCGGACTTTTTTGTGTTTGTGTGTGTGTAGGTGTGTTCCCAGTTGGGGTGCAGCTGGATGAAGAGGCGGGGTCAGTGTACGATGAGGAGCTCATTGATAACGAGGTGAACGGGAACTGGACTCCGCAGGAAAAGGCTCTTCATGAGGCCCGTCTCAAAGCGAAGGCTAAACGCCGCCTCAGGAAGTCTTCCTCGTCGCGGGACTCCACCCGAGATTCTCTGTCCGAGTGTGTGAGCGGAGATGTTTCTGACCCTCACAGCCCTAAAGGAAAAACACAGTCAAATGACAGGAAGTCCCGCATGGGGAAAGGACGAGGACTGCCTAAGAAAGGTAAACGACCGCGCCAGTGCTAAGACACACACGTGCACACGCGCACACACACAAAAAAAAAAAAACCAGACACACACACACACACAATGATAAAACACTGAGCCTTTAGTTTTAGTTTTAGTCCATTCTGTGTCATGTTATGTTTTGGTGTCACCAAGATTAGAGGTCAGATAATTGGTTGGAATTTAGGAAGATTAAGAAGTGTGTGTGTGTGTGTGTGTGTGTGTGTGTGTGTGTGTGTGTGTGTGTGTGTGTGTGTGTGTGTAGGTGGAGCTGGGGGGAAGGGTGTGTGGGGAGCTGCCGGTTTGGTGTATGAGATGGAGGAGCCAGACTGTAAAGATCCGAACTATGATGAGTCTGTACAGGTGAGTCTACAACATCAGTCTAGCTTTGGTAATCAAGACCTTCAATTATAGTGTGTGTGTGTGTGTGTGTGTGTGTGTGTGTGTGTGTGTGTGTGTGTGTGTGTGTGTGTGTGTAGGGCGACACGGTATACGCCACAGTGGTTCCTGAGCTGGAGGAAGGAGAGCTGGAGAAAGTCATGAACCCCATCATACAAGAGTACTTTGAACACGGAGACACTAAAGAGGTGGAGGTGAGATTCTGTCACACACCTACACCTGTATTAGGAGAGCTGGATCCACTGGAGCTGCATGTCCTAACACGCAGGAAATGTGGGACTCGGAGAACTTCCTGTCGTGGGGTCTGTGGTTCAGTTGGATTTCATGCCCGGGTCCACTTTGACACGGTCACCGGCACTCATGCTACGTTCAAACCGTCCACAGACTGCATCGCACTTAACTTCCTCTTAGCGACGTTTGTATTTCCTGTCTTCCTCTTTCACTAACGGGCAGTATGTTATGTAATAATGTCTCACTCTTAATCTGGACGTGTAGTGCAGAGGAATTCACAGTAAAATCTGTGTCTTAGATGCTCCTGAAGGACCTGAACCTGGGACCCCGCCAGTGTGTCTTCCCATCCTTGGCTGTGTGTTTGTCTCTGGAGTGTAAAGCCAGTCAGCGCGAGCTCACCTCCCGCCTGCTGTCCGATCTCATTGCGAAACAAGTTCTTAACGAGGGTGACATGACGACCGCCTTCAAGCGCACACTGGCACAGCTGCCCGAGCTCATCTTGGATACACCTGATGCTCCACAGGTAACGCTCACCCACGCACATGCACTTGTACAGCTAACTGAGCTCATCATGAATACTCTTGACTGTCTGTAGGTCTTATGCACGGACACACACATGCACAGCATCATGCGGTGTGTAGTGTGTAGGCGAGGTCTTTGTTCGACCCTGTCCAGCGAGTTTTTCACACCGTGTTTATGCATCTCTCTCTCTCTCTCACTCTCTCTCCACCCCAGATGCTGGGTCAGTTTATTGCCAGAGCCATCGCTGACCACGCCCTTCCCATGGACTTCCTGGATCAGTACAAAGGAAAAGTGGACTGTGACCATGCCCGGTATGAGTCTGTGTATCTGTACACAGGACTGCTGTGTGTGTGTGTGTGTGTGTGTGTGTGTGTGTGTGTGTGTGTGTGTGTGTTAAATGGTGTTGGATCAGAAAAAACGGTTATATCATGGGAAACGTGGGTTGTCTGTGTTTCAGGGCCGCTCTAGACCGTGCGTCAGTCTTGCTGTCCATGAAGAGAGAGACCGTGCGATTGGATAACGTGTGGGGAGTGGGCGGTGGACAGAGACCTGTCAAACTCCTCATCAAAGAGGTTTGAGGGGGACATGTCTACATCTTGACGTTATTAGATCTCCTTTATTATCGTAGCAAAATTCAAGGTGTAAACCTAGTTCAATAATTACATTGCATTGCATGTCATACGGCTTTCACTGCTTCACATGATAAAATTATTCAGCATCCAGTGTCTAATGTCCTTTACACATTCGTCACCTTGACTAAACTGGTGTCTTTCATCTGGATTTGCATCAGCATAACAGTGGAAGCTAATGCCATATTTACAATGATATTACCCACAGGTAGCATATGTAAAGTAAACAGTAACAGACCTAAAACAGAACCTTGTGAACACCAAACTTTACCTTGTACAAATGGAGAAGGCAACATTTACATCTACAAACTAATAAGGGCCTGTCAAAAAACATGAGCAAGGACAGGGCTGTCCCTTTAACTCCAGCAGTAATCCATGTGCAGATATAAGCTTAACTGCAGTGCTACAAATATTTCTAAAATCTGGGAGATTAAGGGGAGGTGTGGTACTGATCTGTAGTTAGACAATTGGCAGGGATTAAAGTTGGATTTACTGGTATGTGTGTGTGTGTGAGTATGTATGTATGTGTGTGTGTGTGTGCGCGTGTGTATGTGCGTGTGTGCGTGTGAAACTCTAGAATACCTGCACACCTATACCAGTATTTATCCGTACGGTAGTATGCGCTTAGATTTGCCTGCAGCCACACACACACACACACACACACATTTCTTACAAGAATTATTTACTTAATCTTTTTTTGTATGTAGATGAATCTGCTTTTAAAGGAGTACCTGGTCTCAGGTGAGCTGTTGGAGGCAGAACGTTGCCTGCGTGACCTCGAGGTTCCACACTTCCACCATGAGCTGGTCTATGAGGTTTGTGTGTGTGTGTGTGTGTGTGTGTGTGTGTGTGTGTGTATAAATGTGTGTATAGATAACATTGAAAAGGTAAAATTAAGATGTGTTGTTAGCCCAATATTAACCTAACAGTGTTGTTAACCACTTGACAAGCTTAGAAGTCAATATGTGTGTTGCAATGGTAGCTGTCACGCCTCCCTGTATTCGTAAAAACTGTAGGCTTGCATTTTATCTATTTACAAATAATGTCTTTAGTTTACTTTTGTATCCAACACACGCATTTATTTCTTTAATAATCTGAATACACAAGGAGTCATCATACCTGTGCTAATGTCTTATCGTGTGTGTAATTGTGTGTGTGATTGTCTTTGATTGTGTGTGTGTGTGTGTGTGTAGGCAGTGTTGATGGTGTTGGAATCTAATGGAGATGCAGCGATTCAGTCAATGGTGAAACTGCTGCAGTCATTTTGGAAGTCTGGACTCATCACACTTGACCAGATGAACCGGGTAATATAACATTATCAGTGAAGCTGTACTAATGGTGCTCTCTGTGGTCCACACAGCAGTGAGTAATATTTAGGTGATGAGACTCCAGACTGAAGTAGGGCATAAGAATTTGTGGCGGGTAGTTCCGGGGCGTCAGTATTTTCTGCTCTCTCAGAAATAATTTTTTTACAAATATCAATGTTTAAATCTTGGTACAAGGTCTCAAAAAGAGCTTTTGCATTTTATGCAAATTAGCTGCAAATCTAAGGTGGAGCCAACTGGTTCCTTAGTTTGTTTTTTTTTGTTTGTTTGTTTTTTGTTTTGAAAAATTAGGAATTTTATTAGTATTTACTCAACTACAACTAACACAAAGAGGATCATCACTTGACATAATAATAATAATTATAATAATAATAATAATAATAAAGTGGGTGTGGGTCTGTGTAGGGCTTCCAGCGTGTGTATGATGAGCTCCCGGAAATCAGCCTGGATGTTCCTCATGCTCACACCATTATGGACACGTTTGTGGATGTTTGTCATCAGCAGTCTGTCATCACCAAGCAGCTCAGAGATGCCTGCTCCTCCAGGTACACACTCATTTACATCTGCAGTATGCACCAGTGTTCACCAGCAGTGTGTCTGTGATTTGGGATCTGATTGGTAAAGATCGAGTTCATAATGAGGATAAAATGTATAAGACCTTAATTAAAAGCCTTGTATGGCTTGAAATCATGCAGTAATGCAAAGCCCGCTTTGTCTAAGCTCCACGTCTTCAGGAGCAACCTAAAACAACATAAAATATAAACATCATAAACATCATAAGTTCAATGTTTTACACGATCTCAATCCAAATCCAGCAGAAGGCAGTCAGAGCTGTGTTTCTAATGTCCCACTAACACACTGTGTAGTGCATCAGTCTTCTAAAAAAGTGAATTCCTCTACAAAATCACACACACACACACACACAGTCCTGCTCACTATTATTGGCACCCCTTCATTTTTTTGCATAACCTGTACAATATCTTAAAATTCATATTTATATAATCCTATTTATTTAATGTCTAAAGTAATAGAACAAATAACAAATAGTTTTTCAGCTTACATGTTGTTTTAAAAGAAGAAACACAAAGAAATGCCACAGGCAGTAATTAAGGGCCCCTTTAGTATCCTTAGTATTTGCTTGCCCACCTTCTGGCAGTGATGACGGTCTCCAAACGTTTCTTGTGCAGGAAGCTTATAGATGGCTACTTCTCAGCTGGTATTTCCTCCCACTCTTCCTTTGCAGTTTGTTCAAGCTCCTGAATGTTTGCAGGGTTCTTTTCACCAACGGCAGACTTCAGCTCACCCAAAAATTATTTTCAATGGGATTGAGTTCAGGACTCATTGCAGGCCATTTATTTATTAATTGTAACTTCTTTTTTAATTTTTAACCATTTCTGCTTGCTTCTGGATGTGCACGTTGTCTTTGTCTTGTGGGAGGACCCATGATCTTTGACTCAAACCAAGTTTTCTTACGCTGGGTAGGACATTTCAATCTGAAATCTCATGATAATTCAGATTTTGTGATTCCTGTGATACGGTCAAGGCCTCCAGAACCAGACGCAGCAAAGCAGCCTCACGGCATTATCGATCCTTCACCATGCGTCACTGTAGGCATAGTGTTCTGTTCCTTGTACACTTCATTGCACCGTCTGTAAACAAACTGTTGGTGTTGGCAAAAAAAGCTTTTTTGTTTTTGTTTCATCTGTCCACAGAAGATTTTCGTCGTTCCTTTTTATGTCTTTTCTTTAGCTTTGGCCTTTGGCCGTAAAGCTCTGCTTGGTTTAGTGTGCACCGTATGAAACTTGTTGAAACCATGACCCGAGACTGTTCCAGGTTGGCCTGCCTTCAGGTCTGTGGATGTTTGACACGTTTTTTTTTTTTCTTCTCCAACCTTCGAAGACATTTCTCATTCATCTTCCTCTTCCCTCAATGTCCAGGGAGGATCTTGACTGTTTCATTCTTGGCAAACTTCTTAATAACATTGCAGACTGTTGAAACAGGGATCCTGAGGTCTTCTGTTTTCTAATAAAGGCACTTCTGATGTCCTCAGAAAGCTCTTTTTTCACCATTGCGACCAAGGAACAGGGAATAGTGTGGCTTTTTAAAACATTAAAGTCATCTTTGATTGTGCAGTTCATGTCACATGGGCACTGACAATTTATCACAGGTGATTCTCATTTGTGATTTTGCATTGGTGAGTCACATTAAGCTTTTTTTTTAATTTTTTTTTTTATCATCAAACATGAGTTCAATATTCCACATCGTGTACTTAAACTTCATGGGTGCCAGTTATAAGTGTGTG
This sequence comes from Duopalatinus emarginatus, assembly GCA_028565595.1. Taxonomy (NCBI): domain Eukaryota; kingdom Metazoa; phylum Chordata; class Actinopteri; order Siluriformes; family Pimelodidae; genus Duopalatinus; species Duopalatinus emarginatus. The sequence continues at coordinate 29,252,510 of JAOVVF010000039.1, read as the reverse complement.
TGGTGTTTCGTGTTTGCTGTTTCGTGTGTGTGTGTGTGTGTGTAACACACCTTTAGTGTCTACCAAACAGTAGCTCCTTTAGCAGCTCCTTTACTTCTCTGCCTTAGCAGGAGGGTTTTGGTATTATTTGTACTCCAACACCTTCCAGTTCTGAGAGTGTAGTTCAGACCCCTGGACAGAGGTTGAGGCACTCCTCAGAGACAGGCTGTCTGTTTTCATACACACTGTAAATACACACTTGATTGCCCTTTTAGAGTGAGTGAGGGTAAAGTGGATGCTGTAATGTACCAATTTTTTTTATTTGTCCAGCAGGGGGAGGAAGCGCTTTGTGAGTGAAGGAGACGGCGGGATCATTAAGAGCTGAAAATAGAGCAGAGAGAACACACACACACACACACACACACACACACACACACACACAAAAAAGAGTAAGACTGGATGTAAGTATGTGGGCGAATCTTTGTTCACACCGTTCGTTTGCATAAAAAAAAAAAAGCTCGTAAAAACACACTGTTCACACACACTGTCATGATACTCAGTGCGTGTTTAAAAAAAAAAAAAAAACTTTTGGTCTTGGCATTAAAATCACATGTGTTTACACTGTGTATTACAAATAAAATAAAGATATGCATTTTCTTTTTTGTGTTTCGCATTAAATCAATCTGTGTGTGTGTGTGTGTGCGAGAGAGAGAGAGAGAGAGAGAGAGAGACCACATGCCAAGTTTAAAGTTTATTTATTGGGATAAATTTTATTTAGCTTTTTGCTGCATCATTCATTTAAATTTATTACATTAAAATGACTGATGTGGTGAAAGGAAGTAAAGATCTTCAACCTGTGGAGGGTAATAAAAAATATGTTTTACCAACTGAATATTCTTTTATTATTATTATTAATTTTACAGTTTTAATTTGTGAAGAAAATTTACCACAGTTTCAGCGTTGACCAGAAACTGGAGTAGATGCCTCTTCGTTCACCTGATAAGTGAGAAACACAGATCAACCCTTTCTCTCTCTGTATGTGTGAGAGTGTGTGAGAGTGTGCGAGTGTGTAAGAGAGAGATGGAGAACCCTAAGCCTTTACAACAGGCAGGAGGTATTTTTTAAAATCTTTTGTCCTAAGATCTGGCGCCGGCCTGCAGGCAGATTTAAACTGGTGCTCTTGACTTGAACTGGTCTGCCTCAGAGTCCTGCCAACACAGTGTAGTGTTTCATTTCATCTAAAACGATAGGCATCATTGTGCTCATGACTCCATTGTTTTCCTGTGTAGAGGGCACTGCCCCTGCACCTGCACCTGCCCTATGTGACATGCACCACTCTGATTTGTACCTTTGCTACTCGGTTTGACCTTTCCAAAGTGCAGCCTATGAGACAAAGTGTTTTTTTTTTTTTATATGACATGGTGAAGTGACTCAGGCTGTAGGAAGCTTAGGGGGGAAAACAAAACTGATTCTCATCACTTCTTAGTCTGATTTCAGAGCTTTAGAACATCTGGATAAGGAGAGATTTCCCCAGATGTGAACACACCACAAGAATACTGAGATTATTCACCTCCATGTACATTTGTAACAGGAATCTGTGTGTGTGTGTGTGTGTGCACGTGTGTGTGTGTGTGTATACCATGCGTGTAAACAGCCCATCACCCACTGAATGCTGTTGGAACAGATAGAAAACATATTACTGTAGAATATTTACACATTTCAGGACAATATTTTGTTCAGTTTTAATTACTTAGCATTTCTTAGCATTTTAACCAACTGAATATCTCTAACAAGCAAACTGGGGGCAACAGTGCCGAGCCAAGCTTTCCTCAGATGAAGACTTCTGCGGAGTGACTGATCCACAGAAGTAGACTATAAAGTCAAACAGGACGGACCTTGTGATGCATAATGTACTGAATAACAAATCTGTATGAATTTGACATGAGACCGTTTCAGTGATGAGTTTCAGGGTCTTCCTGTCATACCCTCCACACATGGATATTCACAGGATCATGTGTGGGAAAAGTGCAGCCCTCTTAACATGCAGTCAAATAAAATGCTCTGTTCAGATTATTTCTACATTCATCACAAGCCTTAGTGGTGTATAAAACCTCACCATATAACCATTTAGACCAGTGTTCAATGTTTAATAACATTTAATCTGAATGTGTTATATAGGTTACTGTACAGGTTTTAATGACATATAAGATTAGTTCAACTATAATGCTAATAAAGTACTAATATTCCACTTGGAGTCTGATTTATAATTACTAAGACATGTTTAAGTATGGGTCTAAAATACAATCAGATTTGAGTTTAACACTTAAACCTGAGTGTTATTGTATTGAGTTTGAAGTCATTTAATGTCACAGGAGAGAAGACCGACTACACCGGGTTTAATCATCAGTATGAGGATGTAAACAGTGGATCAGTCTATTTGCACATTCTTTTTTTTCCCTGACATGTTGACTAACATTTCTAATATCCAAATACAATTACATATCCTGTTACCCACCTGATTCCTGTTTATTTATTTTATTTGCTAGAGAAATAAACTGATTGGTTAAGATTAACTGTAGACTATTTAGACTGGATGTATCAAGGTATTTTCATAGTGATTTAATTACACAGTGATGAACAATGCTGGAATTTAGAGCACTTTTGTCACTTCTACCCTGTAGAGGGATATAGGGTGACTCTGCTGGATTAACCTGCTGTGGCTGTAATGAGGCAGGTTGAAGAGGGAGGGACAGGGACTCGTGGTCTTGGAGAATTAAAACTTAAATGCTGTTGTCTGCGACAGCATGATTGAAATTGAATCTTAATGGCATGGGTTAAAATTTCTAAATGAAAAAAAAGGCAGAGTGTACCACCCGGGGTTCATCTGTGTACATGTATTCCTCCATGGCCAATAATAAACCCTTTATAATCATATTTATTATATAACAACCATCACACATTCAATTAAAATCTATTATTATTATTATTATTATTATTATTATTATCACTGCACCTTTACTCGTGGTTTTCCTGCAGCTGCCCCCTGCTGGCCATTTAGAGCAACAACAGGAACCAACTGCAAAACACACAATGTTATGTTGTATATTTCAGACTCAACACTAACATTTCTACATTTCTTGGTGTTTTTACCTGAACTGCTTGTGTGTTCTGTAATTGTTGCAGTAAAGCTAAAACTGGAACCATCTAGAAATTAAACCGGTAAAAAGGATTTATTTACAACAGTCAGTTGTTTTTTTTTATAAACAATAATATTAGGATAGTCATAGTTATAAACATGGTTATGAAGTGGTAAATAAACTCACAGGTAAATTAGCCTGCGCCTGAGCGTTAGGAGCTCCAGCCTGCTGCTGAACAGTAAGTACCACAGGAAGTCCTGCCCCCTGGTTATTATTTGCCCCAGTGGGAGCAGGAACCTGTTGAATGAGCAGCAACTAGAAAAGAAAAGGTGTAAGTATATATATATGTGTGTGTGTGTGTGTGTGTGTGTGTGTATGTATGAATATATTACTGTCTGTTTAGAATGCAGCTCACACACACATACATGTGGGACAACCATGTTGTTCATTCCTCCAGCTGCATTTTGTCCTGCACCACCATTCACACCACCTGCAGCCTAGACACACACACACAGACACACACACACACACACACACACACACAGTGATTAAACACTATAACATATTTTTATAATTCTTTTTTTTATGATAGAAAATGAAAAATTGGGAGTAAAAAGGAAACAGTGGAAATTATAATAAGTACTAGGAAAACAGATATAAATCAAATATAAATCAATGTAATTCATGGACCTTGTTATTTTGTTCGCATGTTACACATTTTACATTGTTTATGATATAAGCACAGTGTATACATATGTGAGCCTGCAAATTGAATTTTATTATAATTTTCTCTTTATCTTTAAAGCACTTTCTGGTTATACGCCACCATATATCATAGCTGTATTCATTAAAAAGAACATTTCTCAGAGAACTTCTCACGCTTGCTTTTAGCCTCACTGGACCAGCAGGCTGGAAACTACTACAGGGTACTGTAAATTTCCTCCCACTGGTGCCACATGATCATTTTAAACTATTTCTAACCACCTCTGTAGAAGCTGTAATTGTTTTATTTAATACTAGTTGGTAATTGATGTCTCTTTACCTTTACCTGTTAATTTTCCATAAGTCTTTTTTTATTATAATATTATGGTTTTTAATAAAGATTATTATTATTCTTTTGTCATTTTTGTTATGTTATATGGTGTTTTTTTCCTTGGGTAATGTTCACTGCTTTAACTGTCATTTTAATTAGATTTCTCTCCCAGAGTGGAAATATCATTTATTTTAGTTGTCTTTATACCAACTTGCATTAATCATAAAACACACACCGTACTGCTTTTAACCAATCAAAACACACACTGCACTGCTCTCAATTAATCAAAATACAATATACTGCTCTTAACCAATTAAAATACACTGATTATAGTAATTAGTTTTACCTCTGCACTTCCTGATAAAGCTCCTCCTCTCACCTAAACACAAATAAAACCTGTTACAGTGGGAATAGGGGAAAATGCAAGAAATATTAGTTTGACTCATCTTACCACGAGGAAAACTGTTTTGAAGATAATCCACCACAGACAGATCATTTCCTACACACACACACACACACACACACAGAGAGAGAGAGAGAGAGAGAGAGAGAGAGAGAGAGTCACTATATACATACACACACATAAATATATAGATATATATGTATATATATATATATATGTAGGATATACATATATGTATATATCCTACAGAAAATCAGGACATAATTAGAATAAATACTACACCGTGTCTGTGTCTCAGTCCTCACGTCGTAACAGCCGTCTGTGTGTGTGTGTGTGTGTGTGTGTGTGTGTGTGTGTGTGTGTGTTCATGGCAGAGCAGCCCAAGGTTTATAAATAATAAAACACACTGACGTCAGGTTATGGTTTTAAGTAATTACACACCTTGTCAAATGATGTAGTATGTTATGACATTTAATTACAGAGAAATAATACGAAACAGACCTCAGCACCCACAGCCCTCAATTACACACACACACACACACACACACACTTATCACTGATGAAGAATGACATATCCACAATGATGCATATTACAGCCTCACATTAATAGAGCTCTAATCTGTATTCCTTGATTTCTATACATCAGCAGGTTATTTGCAGGGACATGCAGGGTTAGAGGAGAGATCCAGACTTTATAGAGAGTCACTAAGAGTAGTATCTGTGGGGGAAAGTCTGGATGACTTAGGTGGAGTTAGCAATCTCCCTTCTCCAGCATTTGAGCCCTCACAGTGGGGCGAGTGGGTGACGACGCGGTGGCATCGTAGCCACAGCTAACACTAAGGCTTGACAGGAGCACGATTCCTGCTAAACACAGTCACCTGAAAATAAAAATTTATTTGTTTTCTTTTCTTATTTACTGAATAATAAACCATCACACGTCACTTCCAACAGTAAAAAAAAAAGACACAGTGTTAGTGTGTCCTGCTGGAGTCTGAAATCATCACACCATGGAATGATGTCATGTCAGTGTGGAAACCCACAGCAGAGTCACAAACACTCAGAGGTCAGAAAATATCTGTAATGATATGTCTGTATGATGCCGACACACAGAGACAGACACTGTGTGTGTGTGTGTGTGGGGGGGGTGTAAATATCTAAATATTTTTAATTAATTACGCTAAATGTGTAAAAACCTGAAAGTTTGCATCAGGTTAGTTGCACCAAGAGAGTAGTTAAAAAAAATCAAAACTCTTAAAAATTATGATCAAAACTTTGGTTAAAAATACCTAACCTTGACCCCTGCCAGCTGTCTAATTACAGACCAATATTTTCTCTATATCTGCTACCTCTGGGTAATATTCTTTGTAGCAGCTTTCACTGTTATGCTGATGATAAACAGTTACATGTGTCAGGAAATTTAGAAGAGAGATACCAGTTTGGTAGAGTTGAGGAATTCTCTCAGTTTCCCTGAGGGAACCCTTCCAGAGATCAATAAAGTTCAATCTAATCTAATCTAATCTAATCTAATCTAATCTAATTCTGATAAAAACAGAAGTACTAGTATTAGGACCACAGGCAGCTAGAGGTAAACTTTTTGATTACATAGTAACTCTGGATGGTCTAACAGTTACATCATGTACAGCCGTTAAAGACCTTGGTGTGATTATTAATTCCTGTCTCTTATCTGCCATGCCTACTTTGATCAAAGGTGCAGGCTATTTGCTGATACTTCGAATTATGAGGGCTACAGCAGGGGGCAGATCCTTCTCTTATAGAGCCTTACATCTATAGAAGAGCCTTCTAATTATAAATTGGGACTTAGACAATCTGAGTCTTTAAGTCTAGGCTGAAAACTTTTTTGTTTAGTCAAGCATATTCTTCATAGTTTTTATAGTTAAAGGTAAAGTGCTGGAGGGTTCATGGTTATAGTGTTTTGGTAAACTGGGATGTTTGGATGCTGTTGACCTGTTGACCCCCCAGGTCAAATGTGACCATTACATAAAAGAGCATACCTAACTCTCTGTATTCTCTTCTCTACCCTCTCTCTTTACCTCCCATTTGCATTAGCTACACCCAAAACATCTGAGGCACCTGGAGATGCCAGCGACCCCAATTTCTTATTCCTCCTGTCTCCCCAACCTGCCTGGTCCACTCTGCCCCCCCCCCCTTTCCCCCTTATTTTCTTGGAGTCTCATCTAACCCAACATGGATATAGACTGTCTACAGAACACCATAATGGACAGATGTAGAAACCATGAATCAGATTACAGACATATGAGTATAATTAATTCTCTGTTTACTTACACTTTTTATTCATAATTGCTCTATCCGTGTCACCCAAATGAGGATGTGTTCCCTTATGAATCTGGTTCCTCTCACGGTTTCTTACTCTTGTCATCTTAGGGAGGGTTAAAGGGGTTTGAGGGGGTCTAAAAAAGTGGGATGAGAAGTGTTCAAGGAGTGTGATGCTAGGAATAAACATGTCAATAGACTGCCACCCTCACACTCTCTCCCAGCACACACATACCAGGGGCCAAAACAGTTAAATCAGTTAAAGTATAGCAGTATACACATAAACCTAAACTAATATATATATGTATATCTGCATTGTTGGGTATGGCATATCGCATCTTCCTCTTCACAATACCCGATAGATTTTCCATGGGGTTAAGCTCAGGCGAGTTTGCTGGCCAATTAAGATCAGGGATACCATGGTCCTTAAACCTGGTACTGGTAGCTTTGGCACTGTGTGCAGGTGCCAAGTCCGGTTGGAAAATGAAATCTGCATCTCCATAAAGTTGGTCAGCAGCAGGAAGCAGGAAGTGCTCTAAAGCTTCCTGGTAGACAACTGCATTGACCTTGGACCTCAAAAAACACAGTGGACCAACACCAGCAGATAACATGGCGCACCTAAACCATCACTGACTGTGGAAACTTTACACTGGACCTCAAGCAACATGGATTCTGTGCCTCTCCTCTCTTCCTCCTGACTCTGGAACCTTGATTTTCAAAGAAAATGCAAAATTTACTTTTATCAGACAACATAACTTTGGACCACTCAGCAGCAGTTTTGTCTTTAGCCCAGACAAGACGTTTCTGACGCTGTCTCTTGTTCACGAGTGGCTTGAGTCTCTGCTTGCTCTCTGCACTCCTTGTATTTAATGACCATTACATAAAGACCATACTTAACTCTCGGTTTTCTC
>JAOVVF010000039.1:29231462-29244655 GCA_028565595.1 Duopalatinus emarginatus | reverse complement strand
TGCTGAATTCTCCATTGGCAAACTTCAGTGATACACTAAAAGTGCTGAACTTCACCTATGAGAGTATGTTTTCTTTATTTATCACACATTACAGTAACAACTATTCACCTTATTGTTTTGTTAGTAATACTTTATAATAACACTTTTTTATAAAACATTTATATGTTTTTAATTAGTAATTAATTTATCATGAAGTAATGATGTATTTACACCTCTCAATCATTAATTTGTATATTAGCAACAATTTATAACATAATTTTTAGCTTATTTCATAATTACAGTATGTACTACAAAAAAGTACCATTCTTTTTTTTATTTTTTATTTTTCTAATTCAGAAGATGCAGAATAAAGCATATACCATCATTTATGGTTATTACTGTTATTATTTCTCTTTTCATAATGCATGTTATTACCGAAATGATAATATATATATAAATAATATGTAATCACAATTAATACACTGATCTAGGAATATCTTTCTTAATACAGATCAAAAATAGGAGCTAACGTGTGTCTTGTAATGTGTTGCTAATATACTAATTTATGATTAACATATGTAAGTCAATCATTAATTCATGATTAGTTTGTTATGAATTAAAAACATCATAAAATGTGTTACCATCTCATAGGTATGAGATCTAAACCATTCTAATTGTTTATTCCACAGTTATTTCAGACATTTCCTATGCAGTCATCTTCACAATCGACATCAGTGACATCAGCATGCCGGAGAACCCTGAACTCAGGAATGACACCTACAACCAACTGGAGATCTTAGTCAATAATGCTGTGAGTTTACATGTTAAATGCAATTTGTGTTGGCTGTAGAATCCTGGAACTTTGGGACAAGTATTTGATTGATTTCATGCATTCTGTATTCTGAAAACATACAACAATAAAACTTATTGAGGTGGCCATGTACACAGCAAGGTATGTTCATCTGATCAGACATTAAGTCAGTATTAAATTACCTAAAAGTATGTGATATTCTATCAGTACAGCCAACTATTAGCTTGTCTTTCAAGTGAGGCATACAAAAAACCCTCCATTTGGGTCTCAGTCCTTACTTGGGCTGCCATTTAGTGGGATGTGTGTGACAGAGCTTTATCTGTCGCCAAACAATGAATATTTTTATAATTTTCCCAAAGAACCAAAACTGGCTGTGCTCCATTTGGAAGAGCAGTGGGTCTACTTCTGGCTTTATTCATAAATAGCCACATCTATTGTACACCAAATCAACCACAGCCTCATTTTGATATGTGTGTGTTTGGTCAACACATAGAAAACATACTGTAAAAACAACTACTAAATTTTGAACCTCTAAAGATGTGCAGTTTATATTGCTGCATAATTTCTCAGTTAAATATTTACATTCCCCAGCTAAACACAATTCTCAATGGACCGGACATAGAACCATTTACACCAAAGAGCGCTAACTTCACGTGAGTTGCAAGCAGCATTGATTTCTGTTTTGATAATACTTCATGGTCCATATACCCATTTTTCTTAATTTTTTCGCTTTTTAAATAGGAGTTTCGAAATGACGATTGATGGCATCATTGAGTACAGCTTCCACTATGGAGATTCTGATACACCCGTCATATTCCTCAGCCAAGTGAATATAATGTATGCAAAAATCTCAGTTGTATATTTTATAGGAATTAATGGGTTTGGTCAACTATTCTCTAAAAATGTCATTTTTATTATATGTGTCTTTAGATCTGGTTCAGCTGTGGTTCAGACCACACTGGTGATAGACTCATTCAGTCTCATTCTCAGTGAGAGTTTGGTCCTCAGTACCATCACATCTCTGCTAAACACTCAACTCACAAATTTCAGCGATTCAGTACATGTCCTGAACTTCACCTATCAGAGTAAGCTTTCTCTATTTAATGCAATATAGTTAAAACCCTTTAAACAATTGTACCTTTTAAGATCTATTTTATACTAATTAACATTTTTTTTTTTATTTCACAGATATTTCAGATATCTCTCGCGCAGTCATAATTACATTCAATGTTAGTTATGTCAGCATGCCAGAGAATCCTAATCTCCGGAATGACACCTACAACCAAGTAGAGAGTACCATCAATAATGCTGTGAGTGTACATGAGTTCTGTTTTATTGTGGTTTATCAGACCACACTTTGTGAGACATGAACACTCCTGGTATTTTAAACAATTATTTCTGTCAGAGTTATTATTATAAATGGTCAAGTCCCTTTCTTAAATGGCACAAGCACAAATGGACACAATAGCTTTCATTGTAACGGTGACATAAAACTTTATTACAGAGTTTCTGACATTGACTACTATGGAGTAAAATCAGAGACTGGTGGCTGGTAATATTATAAACCTCCAGAAACATAGATATTGTGTTATAAGGGATGGGGATAGGTCAGACTCTTAATATACACCGAAAGTTAAAGTGAAAGGGAGTACTATTCTGACCGTTATGCAATGGAATTCACCTCCACATTTAATTAATCCTTGCAGTGAAACACACACATACACACTATTGAGCACACATCTTGCTCAAGGGCACTTCAGTTGAGTCTTGGCGGGTGAGGGGCTCAACTTTTGGGACCTGAAGTACCATAAAAAACAGGTTAGGGTTAGACTTGGGCATAGGGTTAGGCATTTATTAGCTACATTTATGTCTATGGAAAGTCCTGACATAAATAGTGAAACATCATGTGTGTGATAGTGATAAATAGTGAAACATATCTTTGTAGGGACCACAGTATAAGAATAAAATATTGTTTCTTAAAGTAAAAAAAAATGTTTATATAATATTAGTTTGCTGTCAGTATGTTTGTTGTGCAAATAATATAATCATTTAACATTCTTTTTTTCATTAGCTTACCATTATTCTGGGTTATCCATGGAATTCTACTTTGCATCCTCAAAAAACCAATTTCACGTATGTAACCGGCTAACTTGTAAAATTTAACTTTGGTAACATACGGGTGAAATGCACAGATTAAATACTAAATTATCTAATTTACAGGAGCATAACAAATCAGATTGTTGGGGAAATGCTGTACAATTTCCAAGGGGATACACTAACCAGCTTCCTGAATCTTTTAAATACACATGGTATATACACACACACACATACATATATACATAAGACATACATATATATATATACATATACATATATACATTATATGTATATATATATATAAAATGTATATAAGACATCTTACATTTTTTTTTTCATGTTTGACAGCAACCACTTCACCTCCATCTGTGTAAGTGCTTTTATCCATATTTTTATGGTGCACTATTAATCCTTGTCTTATTATGAAGTGTCTACTAAATCAAGTCCTGGTTATTGTTTATCAAAGTTGTGTAGTAACTAGTGCAGATTTCCACACATTAAATAATGTAAATGTTAGTTTATCCTAAAATGCTGTATAACATCAGGCACATTTAAGTTATGTGAAACATCTTCAGCTACAGTAAACCTATAACATTCAGCAGGCTACCATGGGGAAAAAATTACTTACAAATTTAACAAAATAATAATTAATCATTATTTTATATAAACAAAACGCTAAAACCCACCCAACCCAATTCAGAGATTATAGTCCGACTACCCCTTTTGTAAATTCAAAGTTGCCAGGAGAACAGATTTATACTTTTCATATCAGAACCTAAAAGTAAAAGGTGTCTAAACTTAAAAAGTCTGAAGTAATTTTTACTGCATATGTGAAAAAAAACAGAGAAATGACAACACGTTAATACCTTTCCTGTTTCAGACTGGGGACTGTGGTGATTTTTATCCGTTTAGTGTTTAAGAACTTGACAAATGTACCAAGTGAGGCTGATGTTATCAAAGCTGCCACTGCTCTGCTGGACTCAAGTGTCAGATTAGCACGAGCTACTGAAACAGTAAGACTGGAAAACCCTGTCAGCATCCAGAATGTCACCTACCAGAGTGAGTCTCTTTTCTTATTAAGCAGTTTTGGAAATAATATAAAGATGTAGTGACATTTTAGAGTTTTCATCCCTTACATTTACTTTCTAGAATTTGGCAATAACTCTTACATCATATACTTCGGATTTGAAATTTCCCGAGTGAACATTGCTATAAACACTGAACTACGGAATGACACATATGATTTAATCCAAAACACAATAAATGGTCTGGTGAGTATTCCCAGTCTTGCAGAATAATCTTAGGTCATTTCATTAAAAAAAACTGCATTAAAAAAAAAATATTTTTGCAAAATTATAAGTGTAAATATTTATGTTTATATTCAGCTTAACAGAATTCTGAATTCTCCAAATGCTAAACCATTTGTTTTTCCAAGAGCTAACTATAAGTAAGTAATTACTCAAACCCCCATTAAAATAGATTTATATGTAAAAAGTTATTAAATTGACCTTTACAATGTCATCAAATCTTATTTAATGTTGTCTCATTCTATTTTAGGAGTAACTCTACCACGATTGTGGCCAATTCAGAATATGTCTTTACGGAAGGTGACCTCAGCTTTGCACCCAGTGGATTTCTTGCGCAGATACTCGTAGTTAGTGGTCTGCTTGAGCCAACCTCTACCACCATTTTGCCTACAATCTCTGTGACTGCGGTACCAACCTCCACTGAGGAAGGGCTTCCAGAATGGGCACTGCCCATCATTGTCCTCTGCAGTATGGCCATTTTTCTCATACCATGCTGGATTCTACTTTGTGTAAGTGCCAGCAAAATGTTAAAGTTTAATAGCAGTATTAGGATACTATTTCAAATACTGAATGTTTTTAGTTTTATTTAACAAATGAAATAGATAAGAAATGTCAGCAACAGCTCTCTCTCTCTCTCTCTCTCTCTCTCTCTCTCTCTCTCTCTGTCTCTCTCTCAGTGTATGCTCTGTGGCTGCTGTGCTGCTTTAAGAAGACGCTACAGTCGAAGAAGGTCCTACAATGTTCAATACACAACACGGAATGGACTCTTTTAAACACAGACTGAAAGCAAACATAGATCTTCCCAGAATAAATTGCAATTTTTCACAAATCTAATTTGATATAAAAAAACTGATATCATTTATATAATTAACTGATTCATACTTTGCATTTTAATTGATTATTCGTATTCCACAAAATCAATGCATTTCCTAAATCTTCATAGGCAGATATTTTATAAAAAGATATATTTTTCTAAGCTGAAATGAATGAACTGTTAAATGAACTAGTAAATAATACTTTCCATTTAAATTTAATTTATTCTTTAAATTAATGTCTTGAAAATAAATGTATACCAATACAAAAACAGTGTTTAGTCCTTTTTCCCCCTTTAGCCTGGCCAATCGTTTAGAATGCAACATAAACTTCTTTATATTGCTTTACAGTGTGCTTCACAAGTATTTGGATACTTAATGCATCAATGCATGTTAGGATTTTTGGTTGTGCAGCAAGAGAGTAAAGTGTCTGGTTGAGATTCATCTCCTCCTTAATACACAAGATCAAAAGTTACTGGCAATAAGGATAGTCAGCTAAGAGAGGGTACAATGTTTCACACAGGCTCACTGGGTGAGTTTGCTCAAAATACGGAATCCTTTTTAGTCTACATTAAATCCTTGGGGCAGTTTCTTGTGGCTAATGATATAGCTAAGGATAAGCAAGTAGCCACCTTGCTAAGCATTATGGGAGTGCCGGCCTATGGATTGCTAATGATTTAGTGTAGCCACAAAAGCCATAAGACAAACATTATAAACATATTGCTGGTACATTAACAGGACATTTTGAGCCTAAGACATTGATTATTGCTGAAAATTTTAATTATTTAATTAAATTTTAATTAAACCAAACCAAACTGCAACCAATGCCAGAAGAAACACACAGTATGCTACCAAGTTGAAGCAGTGTGCAGCAGGTATTATGGCAAAAACCATAGCTCAAATATGTTATTTTTAAAAATACAAAGTGTGGAACAATTGTGGAAAGACAGACCATATAAAGAAAGCTTGTAGAGTAAAGGTTCCACATAACAAAGGCAAATGACAGGTGGAGGAAAAAGTATGTTGAGGCAAAATTGCTGATGTTTTCCCTAAAAAGTGGCAAGAATTTCCAAAATTCAAACTAGTGAAGTTTCTAGTTGATGAGAAAGATTCAGAAATGAATGTAGACAAAGGGGCTGCCATAACCATAATGCCATAATATCATTTTAGAGTTTTTCAAACAGCATTCTGAAGAAAAGTACAGGGTAGTTTATGTAAGGGAATGCTCAGACACGGATGCAGGAAGCAAGGGCAGATTTATTTCCAATAAACACGGCTAAACAAGGGTGCCCAAAAAAATGAAACTGGCGCAGACTGTGGAGAGAGAGAGAGAGCTGAGGGACAAAACGAAACTAAAAGACAAAACGGGGAACAACGCTTGTTCGGGGAACCTTACGTTCTCCAGTCTCTTTTGCGGCCCTCAGTGGCTGCTGGCGTGACAGTTCATGCCTGATTGGGGCCAATTCCATGCTATAGTGAACTAAGAAAAGCAAAGGAAGCAGCTACCTCTGATTGTTGTAAAAGTTGTAAAAGATTCACCTTGAATTAGGAAGAAATAGAGCATGTGAGCCAAGTGGCAGAACCCATATTATCACACAAGTGAACCACAGTGAATGGGCAGGACTATGGGCAGGGCCAGTTGTAAAAACATGTCAATCCAATTAGCTTGTATAGATGTAACCAAATATTTAAATAGGTATTCCTAAATAAAGAGATAGTTTGTAGTGAGTGGAACATTTTTAGGGTCCGGTAGAAGTTTACTACCTCTATCCAGTCTTTTTATTGGACTGTAGCATATTTTAGACCTTCACCATCACTATACAGCACACAGGGATGTCTCCAGGCTGTAAAGCCAAGAATGTCAGCTTGTTAACAATCAGTCTCAATAGATCATTGAGAGGCCACACGATTTGGGCATAATGTCAAACAAACCTGCGATAATATCCAGTATACCTAAGCCCATGAACAGTCTGTGGACTGGGCCAGATTTTGATCATTGAGAGGCCACACTGATATACAAATAAAAATAAAACCAAATTGAATTACAATTTAAAGACTTTGATAGGTGACGTTCTGTATGCTCACAGGATTATGCAGTTTCTTTGTTGCAAGAGGTCATGCTCTTCTGACATTTGAGTCCAACAGAGTGTTAGCAGCACTGAGAACATCAGCCTCACTAGGTATTCTAGTGAAGTTCTTAAAAACTAGATGACTATACATGAAGACATTTTCCCATCTGCAGTAGGAAAAAAGATACAGCATAATTAATACAACTCATCAAAAATAAGAGGGAGATACAGAAGAGTAGTAAGTCACTCATTGGGTAAAAATCTTGGAGCATTTAACACACAGTGTGAGAACACACTGACTAAAATGAAACCTTGTAAAATCAGGACAGTTACATGGGTTTAAGATTATTCAGGAAGGCTGTGTCACGTCTATGCCCGCCAGAGGCCGCCAGATTCGACCTGTGGGAGAACTCATGGACCGAACTGCATCTCCCACAGGGCATAAAAAATCGGGCGCACCTGCTGGCGGCCATGTTTGATTGCTTATCTAGCCGCCCTGAGGAGTACAAAAAGGGCTTGTTTTAACTCCTCAGGGCGGATCAACAAACTGGCTACACTTTCCATGTCAGTCATAGCCACGATGGTTCCAGATCCGTCTCTAAGTTAAGTATTCCTGTCTCGATTCCCCACATAGTTTCCATTTCGTTTTGTTGCTCTCGTATTCGCTAGTGATTCATCTTCTTTTTGTTTATGTTTCAGAGTTTCCCTCGCCAGAGCGTGGAGTGTTCCTAACCCTCACCTGTTTGCTCTTGGAAACTTCTGTGCTTTGGATCATCTTGTGTTTTGTTTGCTCCCTCCACAATCCAGTCGTTTTTTGTTGTTTGACTTTCCTGAAGTCTTTTAGACTGTGTTTTTGCCTTTTGGGTTTGCACCTGTTTAATGAACTGTGCACCTGTTGTTCGCACTGCGATAAATAAATACCCTGCGCTTGACTCCCCGTTGTGTGGGTTCGTAACAGGCTGCTCCTAAACTCCTGTTAAAAGTTGGCATAGGGTTGGAAGGCTTCTGCACCAGGATTATTCAGAAGTGTGTTTAGCTGGAGAGAGAAAGATAATTAATCAGAATTAATAATTTTATTGTTCAATTTGCATAACTATTTACAAGTTACAGATGAAAATGTTTTCACTATGATAGACCATGTGCCAAAATGTAAGTTTGAACACAGGAAATGAATGGGCACTGTCTGTACTTCTCACACTGACCACAGGAGATTACCATCACCTGAATTCTGGACTGGTTTGCACACCCAATGCTATTTTGCCCTTATGTCTCCATTAATATAACAATTTTAATGTGTGTCACTGTGAAGTCTCATCAGCATCCCTGTTATGGATTACTGACCATATCTGATATCCTGTTGTGGTCCAATATTTGAACGTACTGTATTCTGAATTACTGTTACTTTTAGTTTTTCCTTACACAGATCAGCACTGTTCATGAAATCTAAACTTTCTACAGCTTGACTTAACCTAAAAGCTAACAGCGAGGGGTGCTTCTGCTCTAATGCGTGTTTAGTAAACATTGTTTTTAATCCATTAATCTCATTCAGGAAGGCCATGTATTACATACACAGGGGAGCATGCTTCTACATAATATATACAATGCTTGACTTTTGCCACTGTGTAGATTTTTAGAAATAATTTTCAGTGTAAAAGTTGAGTACATCTAGTAATTTGTAAATTCACTGTATGTGAATGGATATGTTGGTCTACAGTACATACTCAACAAAGGAATGTAAGAGCTACTACCACCAACCACAGGAGGTCACCCTTACCTGAATTCTGAACTTCTGTGACTACGTTTATGTTTATTGCTACTTTTTGGATAAAGCTTTGCAAATGAATCGATTTAGGGCATTTAGAATACTGTTACTGTACACACAACATTATAGATGAAGCTCTCCACTTGCTTGTAGGTGTCGTACTTGAGATCAGGATTCTCTGGAATGTTACCGATGTTGATTGTAAAGATGACTGCATAGGAGGTATATAAAATTTATATGAAATAAATCAAATGTCCATAGGATCTTTTGGTTCTTATGTGGATAGGACAACCATACGAAGAGTTGTAGCTATGATGTGTCATTAGTAAAGGAAACATACTCTTATACGTGACGTTTTAGAGAGTCAGCATTGTTTAATAGTCAAGCACTCGGAAGAGTCTGGGTTGCACTGAGGACTAAACTCTCACTGGGAACAGGAGAGGAGCAATTGAAGTCCATCCTGGCCTGAACTACCAGATCTGATCAAGTTAAGCATCATATGTTAATTCCCAATCACAATTCAGTAATAATATTTAATTCTTTACATACATTACTGATGTTCGCAGTCTGAGAATTCGGAGACTGTGTTGTGAACTTTATACTAGTAAATATTTCACCTGATGTTGACTGTAAAGTTTTTTTTATTGATGTGGTGGAATTTTCTCCTGTAGATATTGAGGTTTTTAAAGTTGTTTGTGGTGTATTAGTTGTAGAGGCATTTATTTCTCCTGTTGTTAGTCCTGTGGTTGTTGTAGCTTGTAGAGTTGATAGAGTGGTACTGGACAGCTCTGTTGTTGGTGTTATAGGTAGTACAATTGTTGTTGTTTCCTCTCCAGTTCTTGATTCTCTAGTACTAGTGGTAGTATTTGGTGCTCCAGTTCTCATAAATACTGTTGTTTCTTCAGTGGTTGGTTGCATGGCTGTTATAGCATGTTTAGTGAACACAGTGCTAGTAAGTTCTGTTGCTTGTGATTGTGTTTTTAATGGTTCAAAGGCAGCTGCATATGTTTTTATCTGTAGATGTTGGTTTAACACTTTCAGTAGTTGGACCTAAAGTAGTTGTAGATACAGTTGTTTTTATTGTTTCTGCTCCTGTGCTTGCTGTAGCCTGTGTAGTTGATGCATAGCTTTTCTGTCTCCTGTTGGTTCTTTGTTTGTTGTGGCTTGTATTAGATAGTTAGATAGTTAGACCTGGAATAGTTGTAGATGCAGATGGTTCCACTATTGTTGGTCCTGTGTGTTTTAGCCTGTGTACTTGATACAGTGCATTTGTCAGTTCTATTGTTGGTGTTGTGGATGGTATTACTGTGGTCATTTTTTCTGCAGTTGCAGTGGTTTGAGCTTGAGTTTTCAAAGATGCAGTTGTTTCTTCTTCTGTCGTCTTGGCTGTGTGGCTGCAATAGCCTGTGTTGTGGACATAGCAGTTATAGTATTTACGGCTATAGTTGAAGTTGTTTCCAGTGTTGTTGGTTTTCTTTTTGTTGCCGGTATGCCTGTTATATCCTGTGATACCCTTGTGAACACAGCAGTACTGGACAGTTCTATTGTTTGTGTTGTCAGTTGTAGCTGTGGTTGTTTCCTTTTTAGTTGTTGGTTACTTATATGTAGTGTTGGAGCCTGTGTAGGTATCACAGTGGTGCTGGTCAATTCTGTTTTTGTTGATGGTACAGATGTAGCTCTGGTTGTTTCCTCTGACATCACTGGTTTAACCTGCAGTACTTGGAACTTGAATAGATGTAAATGCGGATGTTTCTACAGTTGTTGAAAACATTTTCTCACTATTGATTATCACAAGTTAGGTATTCAAATTCCTCTGTATTTATGTGTCTGACACTTTTGTATTAGGTTGTGCTTGGCCTTTAATGACAAGAGCTCTGTCTTGATGAATTAATCCAACAGTTAAGTGGCTTTATAAGGAGTGGTTGTAGGTGTAACTCTTAAGGCTATTTTTAGGCAAGCTGACAGTAATGGGTGTTTCTTCATACAGATATGATAAGAAATAGAATGACTTAAACAGTCCTTCACCAGTTTACCGCATCACAAACAATGCAAAGGTCATAATCTTGATGGTGTATTCACCTTTTATATTTAATGTAGTCCAGACTTGATTTTAAAACTGACTCAGTTTAACAGTGATGATTTTCTGTAAACAGTTTCAAATGTTAATAGACTGCATGTAAAAGCTGCTTTATGACCATGTATATTATTAAAGTGTATTTAAATTGACTAAAATAAAATATAAAATAAAATGCAGTTTACAAATACTGAAAAAAAAATCAATTTTAAAACATATCTATACATAATAATAATAATAATAATAATAATAATAATAATATATTGTTTGAATTATTAAAACGTTTATCATTATCTAGAAAATACAATTTAAATGGTAAGATGTGGAAATGAATTAACATTGAAACGTAACATATTAAGAATAAAATGTAAACAACAATGGGTAAAACTAACCAACATTCTAACCCAGAAAATATACAATATATGGACACTTTATTATTACCCTTTATATATGGGACTTTCTCAAACTGGTACCACAACATTTGAAGCACAAAAGTGTCACAATTTCTTTGGGCCCTAAATTGTTTCACAGTGATACTGCCCCTGTACACAAAATGAGGTTCAGGTAATGGTTTGCCAAAGTTGAAAGAATGAGAGTGACCTTTATAGAATGCTACCCTCAACTTCACTGAACACCTTTGGCCTGAGTTGGACGAATGACTGTGTGCCAGTCCCTCTCCTACAACTCCAGTGCTTAACATATTGCATACTGCTTAAAATAGCAAAAAGTGTGTATGGCAAATAATGTGATTTATATATTTGTTTACAAAATCAAGAAATGGAACTAAGAGGAAAAACCAGGAAATGATTATAGAAGACTATTGGTGAAATAAATGAAAAAAATCAGAAAGATGTATGCAAAATGTGAATACCCACCAAAACTCTAATTGCATTAGTTGAGGAAGTGGAACTGCGTCACTGGTTTATACACCGTGTTTTCAGTACAAATTATAAATGATTCACCCATACTAGAATGCTATTAATGTGTCAGACATTATTTCTGTTTGTCTGTGAGTCAGACATAGACACACACACAACAAAGAAGACAAACACGAAAAGTATCTTAATAATGCAGTAATCAATAGATGTTGTTCAGGGTGGGTCCAGATGCCAAACCTTTCTCTTTTACTCACACTGGCACATCTATACCCATTCACACACTCAGGCATAAATAGTACTTAACAACATAAATCCTTTCCTGGAAAAGGGAGGAGGTGACACCTGTGTATATGTGTGAAAAGTGCTTTATATCATTATATGACACATGATAGATTCTACTTAAATTACATTATTTCTAATAAATAAATAAATAAATGTATTAAATTATTTCATTATGTGTTTTATTTATACTGAAATAGTACTAAACATTTCCTAACATCAACAGTTTCACTGATCAATATCAGTGAAGAACTGAGTCAAAAATGCAACAATGAATAATGTTTTCAAGAACCAGGTTATGTAGTTAATTTACTTTAAACTTTAGAAAGAAAAATACTTATAGTGTGTGTGTTAGTTAATGGATGTAGTGTAAATAGATTATTTCACAATACTGTTTCATGCAAACAAGGCTGAAGTGAAATTGGTGCTTTAGATAAGGGTGTGTCAAGTAGAATGAATGCAACTCTCTCTGACACATGCATACATGCCCTTTCTAAACCCAACAGTAATATAATGGAGATCCTCAATTATGCATTAAAATAGTACACAAGGCTTTTACTTTGATTACTTTGTCATCGATTACTTGTCATAATCACGTAATTAGGATGACAAATTGCCCAAAGTCAACATACCATTGCCACACATATGTCCTACCCCTGGCCTCTGCTGTCTGTCCCCGTGCTTTGTTGCTTGACCTTAGTGACCTTTTTGACACGTTTGATCACACTGTTCTTTTTTTATAGAATGGAAAATGTTGCTTAATTATCAGTTTGGAGTTGCAAATAGAGACTTTTAACGAATACCAGGGTAATTGTTGGCATGCTACCGTTTTCTGTTCTAGGCCCTCTTCCTCTGCTTTTTCTTTTATATATGCTACGTCAGGACAGACAGACGAGGACCCAAGAGCGCAAGTTCAAGTTCTTTTATTGAAAGGGAGTTGGGGCCGGCTCGGGAATCGAACCCGGGTCGCTGGCTTGGCAGGTAGGTGTGTAAACCCACTGTGCTACGGTCCAGGTGCCTGTGTGTGTGTGTTCCCCAGTGGCTGAGCGGCGTCTCGTGTAGGAGGAGGTGGTAGGTCTGGGCTCACTCACCACCGGGCTGGAAGTCCTGGGGGAAACACACACA
>JAOVVF010000039.1:29208692-29220186 GCA_028565595.1 Duopalatinus emarginatus | reverse complement strand
TTTGGAATAAGGCTGTAACGTAACAAAATGTGGAAAAAGTGAAGCGCTGTGAATACTTTCCGGATGCACTGTATATTGCCCAGCCATGCACCGCAGTAGGGATCTTATAACCAGGGTATTGTGGTAATGTTATGGTTATGGTCCCAGCCGTAACACAGCAGGGTGCTGAATTCAGCACATCACCTGTCTCTGATGACTGATTGGCTGAGCCATGTAATTACCAGTGGAATAAACAAAGTCATATCAGCTTTTTATAAAAACTTTAACTTTAATTTTACTGAGATCATATCACACAGATGAGCCCATGGGGAAGAACCAGTTATTATAAATGTATAAATTGAATGAACTACTCATCGTGCTGTATATAAAAGCAGTAAGGAATGAGAGAGAGAGAGAGAGAGAGAGAGAGAGAGAGAATTATCATTATTAGATCACAGGTAAACTGCATAATAATTTATTTATTTACCTGCTTGTATGTTTGCCTATTTATTATTAGCCTGTTTATATATTTACTGTCCTATTTATTCATTTATTTACCAAGCTACAGAGATCCTGCAAGTAATCCATCAGTAACAATTTAATAATAATATTAAAATCTGAGTAAAACTGAGTAATACAGAAAATATGAAAAAACACAGGCATAAGTCAGTAAAGTGTTACATGGTTTAAAAACTGTAAATACGCTTCAGTCTGGACAGAGAGTGTCCGTGTGGATGAGCCTCATGTCAGTTATTTTATAGACCCAACCAGTGCCCCTTCACCCGCCCCCTCTGAGAGAAAATGATCAGAGCTCTGATCAGGCTGTGGAATAAAAAAAAACACTTTAGGATATAAAATGTAGTAAGAGTATGAACCGCAATAGTGCTTTTCCATCTGTACAGGTCTGTGTCTGTAAATACACTTTAAACTGGTCCAGTTTTTACTTCCCAGAGTGCCAGGTAAGGAGAGTCTTTTAGATGAACCTCCTGGAAATGTATGTAATGTTAGATACCTATGTAATTAATAATAACTAATAATAATAACTAGTAACTAATAATATTGCTTTAATTTCTCTGATTTTTATTCCTTCTGATATCACTTTATATCTCCTACAGCTTTAGAGATTTCAGCATGGGATCAACTTCTTTTTCACTGCTGTAATTTGATCAGTTTTTGAGCCAGAACTGCACACTGAGCCTCCTCACATCAAATTACAGACAGATCACACTCATCCTTCTCTTTCGATCACTTTTTCAATATCATTTGATTAGGAGTAGTGAGTCACACTTTACTCTATCTCTGATAGATATCTTTATCTGGTAGAGATATTTTACTGAAAATAATATTGTAGTTTGACTATTTCCTGAGTTATGACGATCTGGTTAAAGGATACAGAATCATTAGTCTGGGTACAGCTCAATAACTAGCCTGGTTGCGTAACAGTCTGTTATGGGGCTTTGTCGCTCTGGTAGATTAAAGAACAGAAAACCGAGATGGAGGATAAAGAAAGTCAGACTGGAGGTGCAAAAGAGAGGAGCTGTGTCTGCCCTGTGTCTGTGGACCAAAGTACTTATTATATATTGCAGCTTGTCGAGCCGCTGTTGTTAACGCTCGCAACTCACTCCATCACCTCAGCGGAAGACATGCAGGAGTACCAAGAATGTATTTAATTACAGTCAACCAGTAGTGCAGGGTGTTATTAAAGTCAGACAGGAAGATGTGTGATTTGTGATTTTATTTAGTTTAAGTTCTGTAACAATTAGATTTTTTTTAATATCAGTGTAACCTTGGTAACCAATGGTCAGTTCGAGTTTAGAAACAGCCACAGTTAGATAAAGGGCAGGTCAGGACGAGGCTCTTCACAATCCCCTTACTTCACACCTCACTTATTTCTTAAGACGGAGTAGCTTAATGCTGAACGCTAACCAGCACAAAGTCACTTAATGAGCAGAGAGAACTCCTAAAGAGAACAGTGCCTAATTCTTATTGTAGCTGAACTTTACAGCTACTGTAGATCCTTAGTGCCGAGCTTTATGAACATGGGCAGGACCTGGGACAGACTCAAATTAAAATACTGAAACCACCGGTTTAAACATCAAAGGCTTAACCTTGAAAATAAAACCAGTTTTATGTAATGCTCAGTAGCTGTCTCTCAGCGCCCCCTGGTGGACAGCCCAGGGAGTACAGCACAATCACACACTGATTTGGGTGTGTGTGTGTTTGTGTTTGTGTGTTGCAGGCAGAAAAGTGCGGGTAAAAATCAATGCAGTGCAACGTGAGCGGTGCCCCACTGAGGAAACACCATCACATGATCCTGTAACACACACGCCTGCTCAACAGGTACACACTCACACATTAAAGGTACTAATTAGAGTAATGTACTGCACATGTGCCCTGAATATCTGAGATGTCTGGTGTAGGTGTGTAATTGTGTGTGTGTGTGTGTGTGTGTGTGTGTGTGAATAGGACTGCGTGATAGACTGTGTGGAGCAGGACGGACAATCAGACATTCTCATGCTGAAAAAGGAGAGGACAGAGAGCGTCAATAAAGATACCGATACAGACACCAATGACACAAGTACACACACAAATGTACACACAGACACATGAACACGCACACAAACACACACACAAACACATGCTAAACTTCCATTTACTGTGTACTGTGTGTATTAGACTTGATGATAACATTAAGCATTGGTGTTAGCTTAGCATTAGTGTTCCACCCATATTAACCATGGTGTTAATGAGTGTGTTGTCTGTCTCTACAGCGGACAGAGAAAACATCCTACAGCATGACTCACTGCAACAACAACAGGAGGTTAGACACGCACACACGCACACACGCACACACACACACACACACACACTGCTTTCTTTGGATGGTGGTTCTGTAGTAACAAGCCTGACTCCCCCGCACTCACCCACACCTTGTATTGCTTTAGGTTCCTCTCAGTCGGTAACAAACACTGTGTGTGTGTGTGTGTGTGTGTGTGTGTGTGTTTCAGTCTGATGAAGAACATGATTTCCTGAAGGAGGAACATGGTGAGGACAGAGGAGAAGAAGCAGCAGTACACGACGGTAATGACGGAAAATAAAAACACATTTAGACCTACATCATCACTGGGTTTTAAATACAGAACTTCAGTAAACGTGGAGAGACATGCTCGGTGTCTCCGTCTTTACCATGTCCACACTAGCACACAGCCGTTGGGCATGACCTGTCCAGCATCTTTATTTACAAGGACCAAATTCTGATGTGTAGATGAGTGGGTCAGATCATGTCTAAAACAGTAGGTCATGTGGGGTGTGTCCCAGTATACAGTGGATAATACCTACGGAAAATGGTCCAAGAAAGGACCACCAGTGAACCAGTGACGGGGTCATGAGAGACCAAGACACACTGGTGCGTGTGTGTGGGGGGGTGAAGACTGGACTGTCCAGGCCAATACAACAGAGGATCGACAGAAGGATCTGTTAATGTGTTGAGTTCAGAAACTTTGAATTTAAAGTCGCTATTTGCATCTACAATTTGGGGGTGTGGCTATGTACAAAATTAACCAATCACATTTAATCCCATGTTCAAAAGTAGTTATCATACATCTGTCATCAGTGAAGGGAATGATAATCAACTACAGATAAAGGTCTGCTCCTCCTGTAAAACGTTCTTCACATCTTCACTTCCTGGTTTCATCTGACTGCTGAAGTAATAAAAGATCTTTACAAATCATATACAGGATCTCACGTGTTGAAAGATAACGATGATGAGTAGACGTTCCAACACACGAAACGTCCCACAGAACATCACAAAGTCCATCAAAAAAATGGACCAAATGGAGCACCACAGCGACATCACCGAGAACAAAAGGAACTTTCAACATTTACTATAGAACACAACGTGCCACAGAGGCTGCTAAGGGACCTACAGCAGCATTAGAGGAGCCTCAGGAACTTCTGAGACCCACTGATTATTCAGTACACGAGTAAACAATGGCTGCGTCTGAAATGGCGCACTCAAGCAGTACATACTGAATTCGAAGCAGTGCTTATTTTTCTACCGTTAAAGCAGTACGCACTTCTAGCATGCCAACCTCAGATGCACTAGATCCGTCATCTTACCAATGTCATGTAGCTCATGACATCACATCTCAGACATCACAGCCGTAAGAGTCGCACTATTCATTAAGGAGCCCAAATCTACAAGATTTTGGGTTCGTTTTTATCTTTTTGTGGCAGGTTCCAGTTCTTCAGTCATGAATTCCGACTCCACACAGAGATGACGTTAAGCAGTTGATCGGAGAGGAGCAGCAGCAGTATGTTAAACCCAGTGACACTTTTGCTGTAATTAATCAGTATTACAGTGGAAATAAGTGTGACAAATGACAGATTTTTTACCTCTGAATTGTTTTTTACATTTGATTCTTGTAGTGTAGTTTTTAACCCTCAAATATTTTTTTTATCTCAGAAGAAATTATTGATGTAGAAATTATTCAAATAAAAATATTTTTATATTGCTCCTCTTTGTCTCCTCGATTGTCTCCCTATGCAGTGCGTCATTCAGGAACTTTTTGTGTACTTCCTGATGCATACTGCAAATTCAGACACACTAGTCATTCTCACATACCGCTTTCGTGTACCGTTCAATATGGAAGTACGCGATTTCGGACGCAGCCAATCTCTCGCATTCCTCCGAAACCATGTGACAGTGTGGTATGATTTGATTAGACCAATTCCCAAAAACGACCTCTATCAGATGAGCTGAACAGAACCTGTGACCTGACCTGTGCACAGGAAATGACCTCACAGTGTGAAGGATGTGACATGTGGACATGGACTCCAAAAACTTATAAACACTTCTAAGATATAACATTTATAAAAACTTTAATATTAAGGGTGAAAAAAGTTCTAAGGTGATTAGTCCTAGTGTCCTAGTTCTGCAGAAGAACCTACAGGGGCATGTAAACGATTAACATCTGTGTATGAGTATATTTCTGTGTACAACCTCTTCTATGAGCTTGGAGATATATAGTTAGGAGCAGGGGTTCAGGGTTCAGGGATTCAGAGTCTATTTACGAGTTGTGAATATAGGATTTAGTTGTTTGGTGCTAAACTGGTGGCTATTCACTTGCATAAAACCTGTTAGCATCATTAGCCTCATAACCCCAGTGCAGAAGTAGACCGAACTGATCATCTTTAACTTTTATTTTAGGAAGTTGTCCAGATGAAGGCGGTTCGAGTGTAGAAGCTGACAACGACGTTACCATTACTGATGCATCATGGGAAGGTGGCGTTTTCGAATCCTCCCCACACAGTCTCTCGTACTCTGGTGGAGACGCCAGTGCAGGAACATCCATTAATGATTATTTCCTACACAGAGAGGCTGTGTGTTCCTACGGCCCTGAGCTCAGTTCTATCAGTAACGCCTCGTTTTCTGAAGGTCACTTCTCACACGCCGACCAGCGGATCGTCTCTCAGTCCCACACCGGCCCGTTCAAACCTGACAGGTTTGTGGTGTGTAAATACTGTGGGAAGCACTTCCCCCATGCCAGTGCCCTGGTCCTGCACCAGCGTGTCCACACGGGTGAAAAGCCGTATTACTGCGCTCTGTGTGGGAAACGCTTCAGTCAGGCGTCCAGTCTGAAGAAACACTACGGCATGCACAGAGGAGAAAAGCCCTTCAGCTGCCTGCACTGCGGCAAGCTCTTTTCAGATCAGAGCAATCTGAAGAAGCATGTTAACGTGCACACGGGCGAGAAACCATACGGCTGTGTGCAGTGCGGCAAAACCTTCAACCAGTCGTCCAACCTGAAGACGCACATGAAGATCCACACGAGAGAAAAGCCTTTCAGCTGCGAGCACTGCGGCCAGATCTTCGCCTACAAGAGCAGTCTAGTGAAACATCAGCAGAGGAACTGCCTTACGCTGCAGAACCACATCCAGAACCCGCTGTCACAGTTTTAGACCTTTCTAAAGCTGGAAGTCATGGTCTGCAGTTCTATATACTATATGCAGTGTATTGTGGTCTCTCTGACCAGCGCTGGAGTAAATCCATGGTATTTCTCTCAGGATTAATACTCCGCTTGTCCTTACGTCACCAGAGAACATTCCTGAACATCCAAAAGCAGACATCTGAGAAGTGTACACTCTGTCTCCTGCTCACTACTTTAATATAAATATCCTTGGTGAAGACCTCCGGACTCTGTGACAATGATTGTTTAGTTTTTGGTCCATTCCCAGGTGAAGTGAATAATATGGAGGTAGTAATACAGACGTACTCTTTTTAAAAAAATATCCAGCTGTGTGAATAAAATGGTAGAATTCAGTGTTAAAGTAGTGAACGTGCCACCTGGACAATAGTATATAGGGTTTTAGATTTGTGCCTGTAGATGAATATTTTTTTTTTTCTTACTGTAACAATACAACTTCATACAGTGCCTTATTATTATTATTATTATTATTATTATTATTATTAAAATCTCACCATGTGCAAAAATAAAGTTTTACAGAATATTAAACACAAGGTGAGCTTATTATATTTATATCTATATGATGGACAGAGAAACAGATGAATGGATAAAGTGATGCCTGAACAATGCAATATAGATATGGGTCTTACTCTCCTAATTTCCAAGGTTTTTTACCTATTTTTGTTTTTATACTTTTTGCTTTATTTTTAAAAGTGGGTCTGAAATCAGTTACATGTACAGTGCAGTATGCATTGCTGTAGTTGGTCTGAAGTATACCAGGACCTGATGACAATTTCCCATGTCATTTTTCTAAATCAATCATAACTGGGATGGAACTAGAAGATTGGTAATAAAACAAAATGTTCCATTTTGATTGAGTGAGTAATTCAGCTCTGATTTTACACAAAACAAACAGAGAAACAGTGCTAACATGAACGTTAAAATACAAAAATAAAAAAGTACAGGTTCACTGATTATTCATCCTCACATTAGCCTCTGTCTGTAAGGAGTTTGGTGTGTTCTACCCATGTCCATGGTCGGCAAATTGGGTGTGCTGAATTGCCCTAGGTGTGTGTGGTACCCGATGTTGAATTGGCACCCTGTTTGGGGGTATTCCTGCCTTATGCCCTTTGATTGTGGACAAGTGAATGAGAGAGTGACTGGCTGATCACTAGGTGCCTCGCTCAAGTGAACATCACGTCGTGTCCTCTCCCTTGTGTGGATCGAACCCAGGACCTTCTGGTCACAAGACCAGTTCCTTCTTCCACCCACTCACTAAAGGCATAAAGGTGTTTTATACGTTGAAGATAGGACACAGTGGTGTTGGTGGTGGTGATGGTAATGATGGGGTGTCATGGGGGGTGCAGCTGCACTGAAATGCAGTCGTTTAAGGGTCTTTTTTTCCGACCATGAATTTCCACTGACACTACCATCATACCACTATCACCCTGCCTTCAGACTACCATCACGGCTTCATCATGCTGCTACCACACTACTGTCACCTTATTATCACTCTACCATCACTTTACTGACCGTTCTCTCACTGTACTGTCGTAATACTGTCACTCAAATGTTCATTTTCTATGTATGTGTGAGACAGAACAGTAATTGCAGCCCTGTGACTTCAGTTTATATATAATTAATTCCATTTACATGACGTATGATGCTGTAAAGTGATCAGTTCAAATTATTCCAAATCCTACTGCACTTGTGGTCTGATGTTTTTTTGGTTCCTTTTTTTTCATCCTAACTACAGTTAGTTCCCTTTTACTGTCTGACACAAAAACTGGAAAAAAACTTTACATGTTTTTATCTAATCCTACTCTATATGACCTCTTATTAAACAGATAGGGAAGGACACACAGACTGTTTAATTATTATCAGTGTCATGTGGACATTAAACCTGCACATTAAATACCTCATAACAGCTGATATACTCTGATTCATTTGTCTTGTCAAGTGGATATCTGAGTTATACTCTGATTTATTTCAGTTACAGAGTGGTAATTTGAGTTATATTCCGATTTTTTGGAGTTACAGCCTGAATATCTGAGTTTACAGAGTGGATATCTGAGGTAATATTCTGATTTATTCAGTTAAAGAGTGGATATCTAAGTTAGACCGTAATTTATTTGAGTTACAAAGTGGATATTTGAGTTATACTGTGATTTATTTTCATTATAGAGTGGATATCTGAGTTATACTCTGATTTATTCAGTTACTGGGTGGTAATCCAAGTTATACTCTAAATTGTTTTAGATACAGAGCGGATATCTGAGTTATACTTTGATTTATTTCAGTTACAGAGTGGTTATTTGAGTTTAACTCTGATTTATTGGAGTTACAGTGTGAATATCTGAGTTATACGCTGATTTGTTTGTGTGTCATACCCTGATTTATTTGTGTTACAGAGTGTGTATCTGAGTTATAAGGTATAATATCTTATATTTATCTGAGTTTAACTCTTATTTAAGTTATCTAGTGGATATCCAAATTATAGCTGGATTTGTTTGAGTTACAGAGTGGATATCTGAGTTATACAGCTGATTTATTTAAGGTTTAAACTCTGATTTATTTGTGTTACGGAGTGGATATCTAATTTATACTGATTTATTTACTTTATAAAACGACTGTATTTTATAAATGTGAGGTGCACCGTCCTATCCAGAAGCCTGTAGGGTTTTAGGTTCTTTTGAGATCTTATGGATGGGTCGCACATATGTTGTGTTGAAGTAAGTCTCAAGTTTTCAAGTGTAGACCTGGGGGTATTCCAGAAAGCGGGTTTCACAAACTCTAAACTTAACCCTGAACTCTGACTTGACATTCCCAGAGTTTTCAGTTCCAAAAAAAGCTGATCAGAGTTAAAGTAATCTAGATAAATCAACTCTGAGTAGGTTGACTCTGGAAGAAGCGCATTCACGGTCAACTATAAAAGACATTCTCAATGAAGCACTGATAAAAGGATTCACCATGCATTTGAATGAAAAAAAGAATAGAGCACTGTGTTTTACACAATATAGGTATGGCTCAGTAGGAGTAGGAAGACGACTCATAACACAGTGCCTTTAATTTACATGAACACATTTCTAGTTCATAAACTGTGGACTGATCCCTCCACTGTCTGAACACTGATATAATGCCATCTATCCAGTGATTTGTGGTGGTGTTACAGAAACTGAGCCTCCTGCAGTTTTAAGTAATGAATGTCCTTGGAGCTATCTATATTTTTTATTTACAAATAACGAAATCATGAAACGAAAAAAAAATTAAATTGTCTTTAATTCATATTATTAAAGGGCAGATGGGGAAAAGTGAAGGAATGTAGCACTTAACCAGAGAGATCGTGATTGGTCAGCTAGATGGAGGTGAGGATCCTCTTCAGCATATATGTGGGTTATGCCACGGTGTCTTTCTTCTCTTATGGTGCCAATGTTGTTCAATACCACACATGCCCTCTCTGGGTGACATTGAGCCCCTGCAGTGACTAGAACCTGGCCTTGAGGATCCCTATGGTCATTTAAAGCCTTGCTCTCATTCTGCAGTGGGCATCACATCTAATCCTATTCCCAGTGCACGTACTGTCTTAACTTTACATGATTTACAGCTGATCCATGTTTATCTGACTGCCATCAGCCAAAACCCAACACTGTTTTCAGAGAACACGTACTATCAACTGAATAAGAATGTAAGTGAAGTCTCATGGGTTTAATGCCATTTTCATTGTTATGGTACAGTGTGTGTGTGTGTGTGTGTGTGTGTGTATATATATATATATATAAAACCACTTACCACTAGGTACTAGTAGCATTTGTGATGCACATCTGAATTAAATTAACGTGCATTAAAATATCATAGTGGATTATACGATACTAAATGAGTCAATTTAGAGAATATTAACAGATAAGGCTATGATACTGAATGAAGTTAGCAACACTACACGCCATTTAATTCAAGCTCATACCCATTTTATTTCTAGTTCAAGTCTGTCAATCCATTTCCCTTCAGTTTTAGAAAACCAAAGACCTCTGTAAACACCTAGGCCCTGTATCCTACTTTGAAGACTCCTATTCTTGGTAGAGGAACCCTGAAGGTCTTGTAACCTGTTGGACCTGCAGCAAAGTAATTTTCTTTTCTTAACATTGCTCTATTTCATCCCTTTTGTGTTTAGTCTGCATAATGCTTTAATTTACTCATTTGAAAAAGTGGTCTGTAGATGATTTGTTCTTATTTCACTTTATTTGAGAGCAGCATTGCTGTTCTTTATTATTTTAGTGCTGCTTTTGCTTTTTTGGTGACATTTTCCTAGCTCCGACTGGCCTTTCCCTACTCCTTACTTTAAATAAATCAAACATTAAGCTTCCCAGTAGTATGGTCTCTGTTTTTTTTTAAGTGCAAATGCAGTGTTTATATAAGATTACCTCATTTCTGTTGGGGTATTCTCTGGTAATGGTAAGATTGCCCCTGCTGACTTGAGCTCTGTGTGTCAGTGGGGAAACCATACATTTGTACTCTTTTCTCTGAGCGACAGGAGCATCACCAGGCAGCACAACAAACCATGGTGCAGGAACAACACAGAGGAAAGTGCACAGACAAACTGTTTAAGTTCATTAGAAATTCATTTAATGAATTTATGGTGATAAATAAGTATATCGTTGTAAAAGAGAGCTTTGACCTCCTCTCACATACAGTTAGGATGAAATACAATGGAGATTGTGAGCCATGTCCTCTCATCCAACATCAGTGTCTGACCACACACGTGCTCTTTTGGATGAAATGATAAAATCCCCATAGACATACTTTTGTAGAAAGCCTTCCCAGAAGAGTGGGAGCTGTTATAGCTGCAGAGGAGGACTGACTCTATATTAATATCTGTGGATTTAGAATGGGATGGTATAAAAGATCCTGCAGGTGTAATGTGTAGGTGTCCATCACAGAAATTCACACTTTGCACATACTTGGTGTAACGAGGTTATTTAAAGTCTAAATAATCAAGGTTATAACTGAAAGTAAGTGTCAGCCGAATGTGTTAATGTTTAAATTGGCTTATCTTATTTCATTTACGGCAAAAACGCTTTACTTTCTGCAAATAAACATAAACAATTGTGCTTTATTTTCAGCATACTAAGCTAATGTTATTAGGAGAACTTAAACGTGTTCGCTACTTTCCTTAGTTAAACCAATTACTCCTAGCGATTAAGAGTCGACTCTTATCAAAATCGATTCCTCTTCGCTAAACACCCTAGGAATCGGATCTTCTAAGTCAATTCACCATAGGAGTCGATTCCTCTATGCCAATCACTATACGAGTCATTGTAAATTCTAAAATCTCACTGATTTTTCCTCAAAACTAAATTCAAGAAGCTTTAGTCATTAAGGTACCTACACATAAAATGTTTTGGACAAATCATATTTTTATTTTCATATTTTATTTTTTTTATATAAACATGATGTCCAGCGACATTAGCACAGACCCATATAGCAAGAGAAATGATACTTTGTGTATATGTACTACTAAATGATCAATCCTCACAGCCTGTTGTTCTTCATTT
>JAOVVF010000039.1:29145999-29162783 GCA_028565595.1 Duopalatinus emarginatus | reverse complement strand
ATACACACACACACAGGTGCATCATAACATAATGAATTAGAATATTGTCAAAAAGTTTATTTATTTCAGTAATTCAATTCAAAAATAAAACTATAGGTTTATTACACACAGAGTGATATATTTCAGTGATTGTGTTTACAGCTAATGAAAACCCAAAATTCATTCTCTCAGAAAATTTAAATATTATATAAGACTACTTTTAAAAAAGGATTCGTAATACAAAATTGTTTGTGACACTGCTGAGGTGTTATGGAACCCAGGTTGCTTTGATAGAGACAAGAAACAAAGATAACCACACACTTGAGGGTATTGCCAAGAAAAGGCCATTCAAGAATTTGGGAAGATTCACAAGGAGTGGACTGAGGCTGGAGTCAGTGCTTCAATAGCCACCACACGCAGACGTATCCAGGACAGGGGCTACAGCTGTCACATTCCTTGTGTCAAGCCACTCAATGACCCAGAGACAACGTTAGAAGCATCTTACCTGGATTAAGGAGAAAAAGGACTGGACTGTTGCTCACTCCTGTTTTCAGATGAACGTAAATTTTGCATTTCATCTGGAAATCAAGGAGGAAGAGTGGAGAGGCTCAGAGTCCAAGTTGCTCAAGGTCGAGTGTGAAGTTTCCACAGTAAGTGACGGTTTGGAGACCTATGTCATTAGTGGTTGTTGTGATTCATCATATCACTGTGTAACATTATGATTTATCAAATAAAATGGATCACTGAAGATCTTATTCCTGTTTAACTGTTTCTGTTTCATGTCTGTATTAGTCTGGTTCTGAGGACAGATCAGATCACTGGGGCAGAATACTGGGGCAGAGTTTAAAAGTACTGACCATCACCAAATGCTCATTCTAATAATCACTGATTTCTCCTTAGAACAAAGCACTTGTATATAAAAGTGATGGGCACATGGGCAGGGCTCCATGTTACCTAAGTCTGTGAATCTTATGTGAGTCTCCATCCCATCACAATATCACAAGACCTACAGTTTCCCACAGCCAGCTCACCTCACACCAGAGAGACAGCAAAGGACAGAGAGAGACAGAGAGAGAGACAGGTTGAGAGGTGTTAAGTGCTCTCAGCATGAAGTTGCTCCTCCATCTCTCCTCCCTTGGCAGCAATTGCCCTTTAACCTCGACAAGCTCATCAACACACACACACAGAGTGGGGTCATGGGGCCGTGTGGTTAGGGTTTCTGCACTCGCCGATAAATATACGACTTACCATTGGGCTTTTCTCAGATCAGTATGTATTATGAGTTTATAGACAGAAATTTCTAATAACATTCCTCAGTTTCTGATCCACTTAGTTACTGTCACATCACTGCAGCTCTCACACAAACACACACACACACACACACACACACACATCAAATAGCATGTGTAAGTGTCTTAAAATATAATCTTTAATCAGTAATAGACTTTAGTAGTGAGTTGTTGTGGTGTAAGAGGAATAAAACACTCAGGGTTTGCGATGACAGAGGAAACTAATCAGAGTGGAACTGTAAAACAGCATCATCAATAATGTAGAAAATGGAAGTAATGATGAAAAGTCTGATTCACTGTGCAGATTTTTATCTTCTGTGTGTGTGTGTATGTCTGCGTGTGTATGTGTGTGTGTGTGTGTGTTACACAGTACCACTGAGCTAATTGGCTGTGCTCCTAATATGGCACTGATTTGCTGCATCCCTTCACCAGGTCCAGGGAGAGAATTCTCTGTGTGTGTGTGTGTGTGTGTGTGTGTGAATGAGCAAGTGAGAGAACGGAAGCCTGAAATTATTCCGCCGTGTTGTTTTTTTTCTTTTTTCCGCCTCTCAGGTGGGAGCTGGAATCGCTGCATTCGTCTTTCCGCCCTGTCGCACAGAAAGGTTATCACACACGTGTGCGCTCACACACACACACACACACACACACACACACACACACACACACACACACACACACACCGTGCAGTTTCAGGCTGTGTTTGTGGGTGTGATTCTCACATTTGAGGAGGAAATTAAAGTCAGTAAATGAATAAAAATAAAGAGAGATAAACCTGTTCATCTGATAATTAATTCTTTTTCTTTTACCTGTTGCACTACTTAGTCCTGACCATGAGATTTAGTATACAGTGGTCATGCGAAGTGATCAGATCATTAATGTAAGTAGTTGTAGCTCCTCAGTCCTGCACTTGTTCCTCTGACTGATCTATTATTAAATCTGACATCATTAGATGATTACTACTGAACAATGGAAGCAGCAGGTTGGTGTCATATATTCTGGAGGTGGAGCAGGTCTGAACTTCATATACAGTTTTATATACAGAGTAAGAAGATAAATCTGAGGGTTGTGAGCTGATGAATGGAGACAGTTCTGATCCACAAATTCGTTTCCAGTGTGGACTTTTCCTCTAATCGTTAATTTTTGGATGAAAAATGAAACCATGGGAGACGTTTATGGAAAAAAACATTGCTTGATGAAGCTATTCAAAAAAATTAGCCACTCGCTGACCACTGTGCTTGCACACAGAAATTTGACCTCCGCATTTAACCCATCCATGCACTGATACACGCACACTAATTAACATACACACACACTAGAGGCAATGAACACCCATCCACGGTGCCCACGGAGCATTTGGGGGTTAACTGTCTTTCTCAGGGGCACTTCAGTCATGTCCAATCATCCTACGGATACCTCTGAAATGTGTGATGTAGGCTTGGGTGATAATGGAAATTTAGACAAAAGATTATTGTCTCCAGTATTATTGCGTAAACAATATTATCGTGTTAGGTTATGAAGCACCCCACGTGAGCATTTGTTTGGTCACATGATCATTTTATTGAAGCCAAACAGGTGCATATTAACAGGAGCGAGTGAGAGTTAAGACCTGACAGTGGCTCTCTCTGATGCACACACACATACACACACACACACTGGGGTGGAGTCTTACAGACAGGGGAATCTGTAAATAAATAAATATAAAGGACAGTAGTATTCATGCCTGTAGTTGGTAGTTATATTTCCTAGGTGTGCTCTATACTTCTTAGATGCTTTCTTATTTGTTACATGGGACTAAATATTTCGTTTACCATAGTATAGAATGCTAGTACAAAGTCAACGGGTAAATAAAGTAAAAAAAGTACAAACAAAAGTTAAAAATTGCACATGGGATGATAATGCATTTAACATAATCATTGGTTTAAATTATCGCGATGATCGATAATATTGTTTATTGTCCCCAGTCTACTGAGATGTGACCCAACTACACACTGCTTTTTGTAGAACATCAGGAGATAAGAAGCTTAGAAGCCACTGGGTTATCTGGTTTTACCTTTAACTATGTGTTGTATATTAAAAGCGCATGATTTTACAAAAGAAAATGGAAAAACTCCAGTAAAGAACAAGTTACTCAGAATTCTACTGACGTCCACTTATGTAAAATAACTATACCAGAAATAATAATCACATTATCATTCAGTTAATTTCTCTATTGTTTACTTAATCTTTTTTTTTTTTTTTATTAATATGTAGATCAGATATAAATCAAACTCTGAGTAATGAGAGTAAAATGAATACTGAGTAAGATTTGGAGTAAGACTGTACAGGGTTTTTTCCAAAATCTTATGTCCACTACAGGAATATATTCTGTTTGTTTAGAGGGACAGAGACACTTCATCAGCACCACAGATCAGCTGCATATGATAACTAATGAGAGCCAGATCAGGCCTATATTATTTAGACACATTTAGACACATACCCAAAATAAGGCTAAAAAGAGATACACACTAAGACTAAAGCATGCTCTGTACCAAGGTTAGGACTAAGTGAAAAGATCTAGATCTGTACTAGTATGTAATGAGACCATGCCAAGTAAACACCATGATTCAGTGTAAATACTAAATAAGACTGACAGTAGAACCCAGAATCATTATTAGTGTGAAGTTAGATAGAGAAACAGTGAAAGAAAATGGGGGAATTGAAGAAAGAGGCACAGTGAGGGGAGAGAGAGATGAGTATAATGGCATCTCTGCATGTTTGGTTTGTCAGCCGTCCTCACTCGCTCCGTTAATCTGGATAATTACATCCCTCAGGTACAGCAAGCTTTTAACAAGAGGGAAAGGAGGGAGAGAGACACAGAAAGACTGATAGACACAGCTGTAAGGTCTTGGTGAGAGTTATCTTACTACTAAACATCCTTGAAGTTAAGGGTGTAAACATACACCCAACTACATCTTTGTATGTGACCATCACCATGATGGACATCTGAGACGATCTGAACAAGAGATAACACAACTCATGCACTATCTATACCTCATTCACTAACTGTACCACATTCACTATTTTTACCTCATTAATTTAATAACTATACCTCATTCACTATCTTTGCCCCATTCACATTCTATACCTTAATCACTAATAATATCTTATTTATTAACAATTCATTAACAATAGTTGACTATCTATACCTTATTCGCTGTCTATACATCATTAGCTGTCTATAATTTATTCACAAATGATCAACTGTCTATATCTCATTCGTAATTATACCCCCTTTACTGTCACTATCTATACCATATTCACTAACTATACCTCATTCACTATCAAATATCTTATTCACTAACAATACCACATTCGCTATCTATAATTAATTTGCTAATTATACCTTATTTGCTATCTATATAATTGACTATCTCAATCGCTATAACCTTATATAACGCTATAACTTTACATGTATTTACATGGGTCAACTCTGCCATGGGCCCACTAGCTGAAACTGGCTCTTTAAACATGGAATGTAACCTTTCTGGTGTTAAAGGAGTCTAAGCTGGTGCACAAAGTTGAGACATATTGGCTAGATATAGTCTGACTCACCTTGATGTGCAGTGTGATTATAAATAAAACAGTGCAAGTAGCCAGAGAATTAATGAAAGTCGGTGATCTGATTCATGGTTTCTACATCTGTCCATTATGGTGCTCTATATCTCCAAGCACTCCACTTCCTACCAATCACACCCCACTCCCGATGAGCTTAATCACTTTTACACTCACTTTGACCAGGGAAATCTGATGGACTTCAGGAAAACAGCTCTGCCACATGATGAGCAGCCACTCACACTTTCCAGTGCAGCTGTCTACCGCACTCTGAGCAAGGTGAATGTAAGGAAGGCAGCTGGCACTGATTGACTGCCGGGCTGTGTGCTTAGGACCCGTGCTAAGTAGCTGGCCGGGGTCTTCAGAGACATTTTTAATCTGTCACTGGCCCAGGCAGTAGTCCCTACTATCTTTAAGACTGCCACCATCATACCGGTACCCAAGCATTCAAGCGCTTCAACCCTCAATGACTTCCGGCCTGTTGCACTCACCCCAGTCATTGCCAAGTGCTTCGAGAGACTAGTTCTCTCTCATGTAAAGGCCTGTCTACCTGCCACATTGGATCCTCATCAGTTTGCCTATCATCACAATAGGTCTACAGAGGACGCCATCTCCATAGCACTCTATACTGCACTGACTCACCTGGACTGTGACAATTCATATGTTAGGATGCTGTTCATTGACTAGTTCAGCATTTAACACAGTGATCCCCTCCAAGCTAATCTTGAAACTCAGCTAGCTCGGAATTAGCGACTCCTCCGTCACCCTGAACACCGGTGTACCACAAGGATGTGTTCTCACTGTTCACCCATGACTGTGTTCCTGTTTATGGCTCTAACTCCATAATCAAGTTTGCAGATGACTCCATAATGATGGGCCTGATCAGAGGCGATGACGAGACAGCCTACAGGGATGAGGTACAGTATCTGATTACTGACTAGTTAATGTAACCCAACAATGTAGTGACATCATATGTCTTATCTTAGTAATGTTTCTAAGATGAAAGTAGGCTATCCTGGTGATATTAATTATATGATCTTCAAAAGAAAGACTGGAATCAATAATCACAGCAAGGTCTTTAACAGCTGTACGTGATGTAACTGCCTGTATTTCTAATACAAGTACTTTCGGTTTTATCAGAATTTAACTAAAGAAAATTGTTCAACATCCAGTGTCTAATGTCCTTCATTCCTACACTGGTGTCTCTCATCTGGATGTGCTGACACATACAACTGTGTATCATCAGCATAACAGTGAAAGCTGATACCATGTTAAAGAATAATTTTGCCCAGAGGTAGCATATATAGATAAAATAATAATGGGCCTAAAGCAGAACCTTGTGGAACACCAAACTTTACCTTACTGTGCAAAGAATAGTCACCATTTACATCTACAAACTGATAGCTGTCACTAAAATAATACCTGAACCAGGACAGGGTTGTTCCCATAACTCCAACAACATTTTCTAGCTTATAAAGGAGAATAGCATCATCAATGGTGTCAAAAGCAGGAAATAGGTCAAGCAAAATAAGCAGGGAGGCAGCCCTGATCAGAGGCAAGTAACTGGTCATTCACAACTTTAACCAGCGCTATCTCTGTGTTATGATGAGGCCTAAATCCTGACTGACCCCACCAACTTACCAGGTATGAACATCACTGCTGTGCTACAACATTTTCTAGGATCTTGGAGATTAAGGGGAGGTTAAATATTGGTCTGTAATTGGACAGCTAGCAGGGGCCAATGTGAGGTTTTTTAATCAGAGGTTTGATAACTGCTAATTCAAATGAATTAGAGACATAGCCAGTACTAAGAGAGGAATTTATCATTTTTAGAAGAAGGGCTGGACTCTATTCCAGAAGTGGGCTTACATATAGCCTGATTGTTAGGGTTTTTCCCTGGTGGACAAGGAGGTAGTTTTCGTGCACCTTTAGGTGTGACATGCTATGATTGTTGTTTGTGCCTATGTGCCAAATGGCGGTTGAGAGTATATGACATTCGTGGAGTCCTTGGAGGTGGTGCTGGAAAGTGCTCCTTCTGGGGACTTTATAGTTTTGCTGGGGGACTACAATGCTCACATGGGTAGACACTGTGTGACCAGGAGGGATGTGATTTCAGTGCACAAGGGCATTCATAAGTGCATGTGGCACCAGGACACCTTAGGCTGCGGCTCAGTGATTGACTGTCTGTAGTGTAGTGTAGTGAGAGTCTGTAGTCCCTAAAGCTGGTGGTGGACACCTTGGGTGAAGGAGGCTGTCAAGGTAAAGAAAGTGTTCCACTAAGCCTGGCTGACTTGTAGGACTCTGGAGGCATCTGCTGAAAACTAAAGGCCAAGCAGATTGCCAGGTGTGGGAAGAGTTTAGCGAGGTTATGGAAATCGACTTTTGGGCAGCTCCAAGAAGATTCTGGCAAACCGTCAGTTTACTCATGAAAACTGACTTTTGGATGTTGTGGGGCTGTCTGTGTTACCACGTCTTTGAAACATTGAGTGGACCTCTGGATTAGGGTGGTGGTCCCCCTTTTTAACAAGGGGCGGAGGGTGTGTTTAACTATAGGGGATTACACTTTTCAGCCTCCTCTGTAAAGTCCATGCAAGATAATGCATGCGAGTTCGCTTAACCAGCCCACATGTGTTATATGGATTTGGAGAAGGCATTCAACCATGTAACTTGGGGTATCTTGTGGGGGTGCTCCAGGAGTATTTGGTACTGGGCTCATTGCTACAGGCTACCTGGTCCTTTTGAGGTTGGACAGTGTTAGAACTGCCCTTTGCACTTTTTTTGTTCATAACCTTTATGGACAGAATTTCTCAGTTTGGTGGCCTTAGGATTTTATACCTGTTTTTTTTTTTTGCAGATGGCCCTGTTGGCATCATCAAACCAGCTATCACGGAATTAGTTAGTAGCATGTGAAGCTGCTGGGATAAGTTTGTAAGTGAGCTCCTGCTTCAAGTGAAGGAATTCAAGTATTCTGGGGTCTTATTCATGAATGAGTGAAAGATGGAGCAAGAGGATGACAGATGGATTGGTGTGGCATCTGCAGTGATGCAGACTTTCTACTGGTTTGCTGTGATGAAGAGAGAGCTTAGGTAAAATGCAAAGCTTTTGATTTAGTGGTGGATTTTTTATATTCCAACCCCTACTGTGTAGTGACCGAAAGAATACGATTGCAGATAAAATAATCTAAAATCAGGTTCTCCTTTTAAGATAAGGCATTTGATCATCTGGGAGAGACTCAGAGTAGAGCCACTGCTCCTCCTAGTCAAGAGGAGCCAGTTGAGGTGGTTTGGGAAACTGGTTAGGATGCCTCCTGGGCACCTCCCTGTTCTGGGCATGACGATCCAAGACATACTGAAGGGATTATATCTCTCAGCTGACTTAGGAACACCTTGGAATCTTTCTAGAAGAGTGGAAAGACTGGGGAGTGAGAGGTATGGGCCTCTTTGCTTAGGCTGCTGCCCCGCATGACTTGGACCATGAAAAGCAGAAGATGAGTGAATAGACGTAGAGGATTTTATACTACTTTACAGAGGAGTTTACACCTCTTTATAGAGGGGTTTATATGTCTTTACAGAGGAGTTTT
Source organism: Duopalatinus emarginatus (assembly GCA_028565595.1). NCBI lineage: Eukaryota > Metazoa > Chordata > Actinopteri > Siluriformes > Pimelodidae > Duopalatinus > Duopalatinus emarginatus. The sequence goes on along the minus strand of JAOVVF010000039.1, from coordinate 29,154,344 downwards.
ACATTTCTTCATAGAGGAATTTAGTCAAGTGGATTTTATTGTCATTTCAACCATTTACAGTAGTGTACAGTACAGTAGCACAGTTAGTCCTCGCCTCACCCATCCACTAATTCTGGGGCCAGTTGACCAGCTTTCTCAGCTATATTAAGGGGAATAGGTGTGTGCTGGCTGGTGAGGCAGGCCTAGTGGGTTCTGGGTCAGCTCTGTGTCAGAAGGAAGGGACAAGGGCCCTTTGAGGTCACACAGTGAGTTGGGCATGTCGACTATGAGTGTAAGCGAACAGACAGAGGCGAAACACAGCAAATGTACCACTTCAACTTCCTTAAATCATGGAGAGAGGTAACTAAAATTGCAGAATTCATCCCGATTCCCTGTTGAGACCACCTCTCTTTGTCCCAGAGTATACAGGTAGCACAATTACAAGCCAAGTTTTCTGTTGCGTTTTCACCTCTGCTCAGTTGGACTGATCTCATAGAACGCCACATTAAAATGTTTCCTTGGGGGTGGTGGTCCAAAGCCATCCATATAGATTACTGAATATTGGAATTATCAAAGAGTCACACAGTAAGTGAAGCAGCCTGGTGGTTTTAATACCCAAAACCAACAGGTCGGTTGGCTTCTGTGTAGACTATAGGAAAGTCTATGTGGTGTCTTAGTTTGACGTGAATTCACTGTCTCACATTGACGCACTGCTCGCTTGGTTAGGCACATCTTGCTTTTATTTGACACTGGATTTGATGAAAGGATATTGGAGATTTTCTTTTTAACCTTAATCTTTAAAATGCCCCAAAGGTGTTCTATCAGATTTAAGTCTGATAAAGTGGCATACCTAGAAACTCTTTCATTTGGGAGACTAGGATTTGGTAGTAGCCAGTATTTTGGTATACCCACAGACATACATTGTGCCATTTATAAATGTACTCTCACCAACACCTTTTGCACTCATGCAGCCCCATATCTTTGCAGTCCCACCTCCATGCTTCAATGTAGGGACTATGCATTTACTGGTAGTCCTGGATAGGTTCACACTAAAGATGTTGGACCCAATTAGAGCCCCCCAAAATTATCTTGTTCTCATTTTAATGTTCTTTAGCAAAGTTTAAGTGTTGTGCTCCGATGGGGTCCAATATGTTTGGAGTAAATCTGTCTAGGACTACCACAGTGAATACATAGTCCTGACAATGAAGCAGAAGCTTAGCAGAAGAGAAATATTCCAGCATGATACCAAAATCACAAAAGAGTCTCTAAAGAAGTGAGAACTAAGACCTGTATGTTGCCTGATTTGAATCCAATAGAAACTTTTGGGGCATTATAAACAGAAAGGTAGAGCAACACAACCCCTCTAGCAAAGAGCAGCTAAAAAATTGTCTCTGAAAAAAAATCTTCAGAAATTTGTTGAAAAGTTGAATCTCAGTAACGAAAGGTGTACCGACTTGACTTGCATTGAGCTCATAGTGTGGGGTATCTGTAATATTTTAATCTAAACTGATAATTCTTAATTTTTTCATAAAAGAAGAAATATGAATAGAAGATGGAGAGACAGTCTCTCTCTCCCTCATCTGTCTTCCTCTCTGTCTGTCTTTTTCCGTTTCTCTATTTTGTCTCTCTTTCATCTCTGTTTATATCTGTCTTTGTCTCTCTTTCTATACTGTTTCTCTCTGTCTTTTGTATCGCCCTACATGTATGTCTCTCTTTTCAGTCTCTATATGTCTGTCTGCTCTCCCTCCCCTCTCTCTCACTCTTTATCCCCCCTAACTCCTGTCATACCACGTGCTGAGTTTTGATAAACAGATTTATCGCTTGCGTCATATTTCTCTCACGTTTTAATCAAACGGCAGGGCAGCCGGCTGACTGCAGTGCAGATTAACATCACCATTGATCAGATTGGACACACACACACACACACACACACACACACACTGCTTCCTGTCTTTCTTTGCTCGCCTCATTCTCTCATGATTTTTCAGAGACTATTTTTTAGCTGCTCTTTGCTGGAGTGGTTGTGTTGCTCTACCGTTCTTTTTAAAATGCCCCAAAGGTGTTCTATTGGAATTAAATCAGGTGACATACTTGGCCAGGTCATAGTTCTCTCTCTTCTATAGAAATTCTTTTGTGATTTTGGTAGTGTGTGACCATTATCATGCAGGAATATTCCACTTCTGTCAAGCTTCTGTTTCACTGTTGGGACTATGCATTCACTGTGGTAGTCCTAGCCAGGTTCACTCCTTTTGTATTGCAAAAGAATACAAGAAGAAGCGTGATAAATATTGGGAGCACATTCTTTACTGAAATAAAGTACTTATTGTTACTGGCCTCTGATCAGGATTGTGCCTTCCTGCTTGTATTGCATAAGTGGAGCTTTTGACACCATTGATCATGCTATTCTACTTAATAGACTAGTAAATTATGTTGAAGTTAAGGGAACAGCCCTGTCCTGGTTCAGGTCTTGTTTGAGAGACTGTTATCAGTTTGTAGATGTAAATGGTGACTATTCTATGCACATTAAGGTAAAGTTTGGTACTCCACAAGGTTCTGTTTTAGGCCCATTGCTATTTTCTCTATATATGCTACCTCTGGGTAATATTATTCATAAACATGGTAACAGATTTCACTGTTATGCTGATGACACATAGTTGTATGTGTCAGCAAATCCAGATGAGAGACACCAATTTAGTAAAGTTGAGGAACGTGTGAAGGACATTGGACACTGAATGTTGAACAGAAACAGAAGTACTAATATTAGGACCACAGGCAGCTAAAAGTAAACTTTCTGATTTCATAATAAATCTGGATGGTCTTTCAGTTATATTATGTACAGCTGTTAAAGACCTTGGTGTGATTATTGATTTAAGTCTCTCTTTTAAAGCTCATGTGGATAATATCACCAGGATAGCCTATTATCATCTTAGAAACATTGCTAAGATAGAATATGATGTCATTACATGATGCAGAAAAACTGGTTCATGCTTTTGGTACCTCTAGGTTGAATTATTGTTGTCTGTTTGTTCCAGTAGGTCCATTAAGAAAACTGCAGTTAGTCGAGCATACAGCAGCCAGAATCCTTTCTAGAACAAGAACATATCACCCCTGTCTTATATAAACTGCACTGTCTCCAGGTCAAATTTCACATTGACTATAAAATACTATGACTGACTTATAAAGCAGTGAATGGTCTCACACCACTGTACCTTAGTAAACTTTTAGTCTCTTATAATCTGCCCGCCTACTTTGATCAAAATGTGCAGGCTATTTGCTGATACCTCAAATTATGAGTGCTACAGCACGGGGCCGATCCTACTCTTATAGAGCCCCACATCTATGGAACAGCCTTGCAATTAATGTTCAGGACTCAAACACAAACTCAGTCTTGGCTGAAAACATTTTTGTTTAGTCAATCATATTCTTTATAGTTTTTTTTATAGTTCACAGAGCACAGAGCTAGAGGATTCATGGTCATAGGGTGTTTAGATAAACTGGGATGTTTGGATGCTGTTGCCCCCCCCACTCTCATGCGTTCAATCATGTTTGATGACGGTGGAGTGGCTGGCCGCTTTATTTCCCAGGGCACCCTCATGTCTGTGTCACCTTCTGGTTCTCACTTGTAATTATGCTGTCTTAACTAGTCTACAGGAGTTTTTGCTTGCTCTCTGCACAACTTACATTTAATGTGACCATTACATAAATGATCATACCTAACTCTGTATTCTTTTCTCTACCCTCTCACTTCACCTCTCATTTGGATAAGCTACACCTGATATGGCTGGGGCATCAGGAGCTACCAGTGACCTCCTGCCTGCTCCACTCTGACCCAAAAGCATAAACCAGTTTTTTTGCATCATATAGTGGCATCAGATTTCTTATCATAGCAATGTTTCTAAGATGATAAAAGGCTATCCGCTTGATATTGTGTACATGAGGTTCAAAAAAAGACTGGAACCAATAATCACACCAAGGTCTTTAACAGCTGTACATGGTGCAACTGAAAGACCATCCAGAGTTAATAAGGAATTAGAAACTTTACTTCTAGCTGCCTGTGGTCCTAATACTAGTCCCTACTTCTGTTTTGTCAAAATTTAGTTAAAGAAAATTGTTCAACATCCACTGTCTAATGTCCTTCACACATTGCTTAACTTGACTAAACTCTCATTCGGATTTGCTGACACATATAACTGTATATCATCAGCATAACAGTGAAAACTGACATTGCTCAGAGATAGCATATATAGAGAAAATAACGGGCCTAAAATAGAACCTTGTGGAACACCAAACTTTACCTTACTGTGCATAAAATTGCCACCAGTTACCATGGCTGTTCCCTTAACTTCAACAACATTTTCTAGCCTATGAAAAGAATAGCATGATCAGAGGTGTCAAAAGCTGCACTTAAGTTTACTAAAACAAGCGTGGAGATATACAACCCTGATCAGAGGCCCGTAACAGGTCATTCACAACTTTAACCAGCGCTGTCTCTGTGCTATGATGAGGCCCAAATGCTGACTGAAAAATGTAAAAAAAAATTATTTCTATGCAGGTATGAACATAATAGCTGTGCTAGAACCTTTTCTAGGATCATGGAGATGAAGGGGAGGTTAGATAATGGTCTGTAATTAGACAGCTGGCAGGGGTCAATGTCAGGTTTTTTATTTATCATTTTTAAAAAAGGTTCAATTATTAATGGTAGTATCAATTTGAGGAAGGTTGTGAGTACAGGATCTAGTACGCATGTTAATGATTTTGATTAAGAAACTAGGGAGATTAACTTGGGGTTGGAGAGGGTTAAAAAACTCTAATCACTAATCATCACGGTCAACCCCCACAAACTCACCCACAAACTGTCATGTTTTGGACTACATCCCCATTCATCCGGGACCTTGAGGTGGAAAGGGTAAGCAGCTTCAAGTACCTGGGGGTCCACATCAGTGATGACTTCACCTGGATACTGAACACCACACAGGTGCTAAAGAGGGCTCAGCAGCAGCTATACTTCCTGAAGAGGCTGAGGAAATGTGATGTCACCCAAAATCCTCAGCAACTTCTACAGCTGCATTATTGAGTCCATCCTAACAAGCTGCATCACTGTGTGGTATGGCAGCGATACTGTGAAGGACCTCAAATGCCTGCAGAGTGTGGAAAAGACTGCTACAAAAATCACCAGGGTGGCACAACCATCTCTGCAGAGCATCTACCATTGTAGACAGAAGAGCTGCCTCCATCATCAAAGACACCACCCACCCCCAACATAGACTATTCACACTTCTACCTTAAGGTCAGAGGTACAGAAGTGTGAAATTCTGGACAACCAGGCTAAAAACTCCACATGTTTACAAGTTACACATGTAACTGTACTTGTCTGGTTATAATATATCTGCTAATTTTGTACAATCACCATTTTTTACTACGGACTGTTGCAATATAGTTAATGTAGCACACTACTACACAATGTACATAGCTTGAATATTTCTGAATAGTTCATATTACATTTTATTTTATATTATTTCTTTATTGCATGCTTAATTTGATCTTTTATTATTTGTCTATTTATACTTTTGTACTCGGGCAGCAAAGTAGGAATTTCATTGTACAGGGAAACTAGTTTCCTTACTGTGGATATGACAATAAAGCTTTGAACTTGAACTGATCTGATGTGACTATGTTGACATTTAATTGGTATGTTATCAGATTGCTCGGGTTTAGATTAACAGTATTAATTTTGTGCCTTGTTTTTAACTTTATCACTGAAAAAGTTCATAAAGTGATCACGACTATGTACTGATGGTGTGGTTGCTTCTGTAGTGGTATTCTTCCTAGGTAGTTTTGCTATAGTATTAGATAAGAATCTAGGATGATTTTTGTTATCTTCTATTAGTAAGGAGAAGTAATTTGCTCTAGCAGCACTAAGAGCTTTTCTAGAATTAAGAGACTTTCCTTTCTTGCTGTTTGGAACACAACCAGGTTTTAAGGTGAGCATGTAATCATTATACCATGGTGCTATTTTTTTTTCTCTTTTCTATGTAGTTGTTGTAAATGTACGTTTGAGGCTGTATTGACGTGAAAAGCATATATTTTGGTAAATACATATTTTAAACAAGATAAGGTAATGGTCTGAGATAGCATCAGACTGTATAAATGTGACTATTATGTATATTTAATACAATTGTTAGTAATAAATCAAGTGTGACCACCCTTATGAGTGGGTCCTGTTACATTCTGATTAACACCTGCTGAATCTAGAATGGCCGCATCATTCACTGGCCCCATACAATAAGCGCTTCTACTCCACCAACGGGGAATAAGTTGCTCAGCTGCTCGAGCAGCATGCTCTGCCTGCCCGTGTTGGGGGTGGAGCTTCTCCGTGCTTCGGCGTGGCTTGATGTCTTCAAGCACTCAAGAGGAACCAGTGGGAACAGGAAATGAATAAAGGAGATCAGTAAAATGGAGCAAACAATAGTGAAGACTTAACAAAAGAGCTCAGAAAAGTGACAAGAAAGAAATAACGGTTACCGGAAGCGGATACCCAGAACCGGAAGTTATTTTATAGCTGTGTTTTCGAATCCCCCTCACATCACTATAAATTTATCATAATAATAATTATTTTACATTGTACATTCAAGCACCCCCCATACTCTCACAGCCGATCTATCCACTCTAGCCCTTTCCCCGATTTAAGTCCACCCCAAGAACAATAGACAACATTACAGATACAGACACAGACTGACAGATACAGACATAGAAACAGAGACAAATACGGACAAAGATACAGACATAGACACCGGTGCATACCCACAAAAACAGGTACAGGCAGACAGATACAGATACAGACACAGATACAAACGTAGACACCGGTGCATACCCACAAAAACAGGTACAGGCAGACACAGATATAGACACAGACACATGTAGACAGATACAGACATGCAGACAGATACAGAAACAGCTGCAAATACAGACACAGATACACAGATACAGACACACTGAAACAGCTACAGGCAGACAAAAATATGGACACAGACATAGGACAGACACAGATACAGTTAGACACATATACAGACAGATATAGACACAAATACACAAAAATGTATAAAGGCATATACAGACAGACATAGATACAGAGACACAGATATAGATACAGGCACACATATAGACACAGAAACCGATACTGACACATGAATATTACTCAAATAGTAATTTGCATGTTATTAAATATATGGTGTGGGGGGTATGGGGGAGTGTTACCCACTGTCTCTCTGGTGGTGACATGCTGTTAAGCAGCGATGGGTGCTGTGTGTCCCTCCCCCAGATTTATTTGTAATTTCTCCAATTTTGTATGTTGTTCAAATTTTGGAATTATTTTTGTGAAATTGTTTGTAGAAATTTCACATGTATTTCTGAATTTTTCACAGTGAAGACAAAAGTACAGTTCTGTTTCATCCTTATCTTTTGTCCAGTGAACACACAGTCTCTGGGATGCCAGGACTTTTTATACCTGCCCATTTCTATGGCCAGGCTGTGGTCACCGAGTGTGTACTTGGTCAGGATCCGTCTCTGCTCTGTATAGATAGACAGATTCAACTTTATTTTCATTGCTCAGTACAAGTACAAGGCAACGAAATGCAGTATCTCTGACATACAAGAGATATTCTTCCAATTTATACTTTGTTTTTAGAGTCCAATAGCAGTCTAATTTACTCTGATTCTTAATGTCTTTTTCCCAATGTTCCAGATAATCAGTGTTTTTGATAATTTGGTGAATGTTGAGTTTTGGTTGTAGAGCAAAAAAACCTGTCTGTCTCTGTCTCTCTCACCATTCTGCAGGCTCGCTTGTCCATCTCTGATTGCTGTGTGTGTGTGTGTGTGTGTGTGTGTGTGTGTGTGTGTGTGTGTGTGTGTGCATGGAGGAAATTACCGCTCGGCTGCTTCTCCCCAGACGAACAGGATTGGCCTTTAGCAGGCGCTAACTGCAGGGGCTGTGTGTGTGTGTGTGTGTGTGTGTGTGTGTGTGTGTGTGTGTGTGTGTGAGTGTGTGTGTGTGTCTGAGTGTGTGGTTGAGGTAGAGGAGGTGGGTGATGAAGCGGAGAAACCGCTCTGATTAAAAGCTTGAGAACTAGAGAAGGATGAATTAGATGAAAGCTCCTATACGAAAACCAAACTCTCTCTCTCTCTCTCTCTCTCTCTCTCTCTCTCTATGGTTCTGTAATGAAAAGTTCTCATAAAAAAATTCAAACCGGATCTGATGACAGAGACGGAAATCAAATGAGGAGATGGATACAGATACGACCCTCCCCATCAATGCCCCCCCACATTCTCCCCACCCCCCTACACTCATCCCTCTCACACTCACACACATC
>JAOVVF010000039.1:29114483-29128962 GCA_028565595.1 Duopalatinus emarginatus | reverse complement strand
CTCATCCCACCTCACCTCATCTCATCTTATTTCATCAAGTGAGGTGAGATAATGATTTGTCTGTATTTTGGGAGAAACAGAAACTGAACAGATTACTATTGGTTGTTTTTATGATTCACAACAATTTTGATTACTATGAACCTGTTATGAGCCATATGAGAATGTTTAATTAGTTTATAAATTTCAAATTACTTTATAAAGTTGAAATTATTTATAAAATATTAAATTAATTTTCATCTTAATCTCTGTACAGTAACAAATTCGTTCATTAATTAGCATAAAAATGAAATGTTAGATTAATGTTTAAAAACTGATGAAACTAATCGGTCTTAGCTTAGCTGTGCTTAATGAGGCCTTTAATTACTTTAAACACTTTAATCAATACTCGTCCCCTTAATTATGACTGCATTAGCGCTCTCTCCGTTAGCGTGATCAGCTGCATGTCTCCTGCAGTGAGCTAACAGAGGGAGGTGGAGTCCTGTGTGTAGTGCAGACAGGCTGAGTTTTAGGAAAAGCTGGCTGAGGTTCAGATCCGCGAGTTTGTCATTTGAAAGAGAATTTTAGATGGAAGTCCACTCGCCTTCAAAGGGAAGTGAGAGAGGAATTGTCCTCTCGTCAAACACACAATAAAAAAAAAAAAAAAAACAATAAAAGTGAATAAAAGTATGCTGTGGAGGTCACTGGAGGTAGTACACACTTTAACAGCCAGTTTCTCTCTCTGTGTTTGTCTGTCTTTCTGTATGTCTTTTTTGTTTTTCCGTCTGTCTTTTTGTCTCTCTGTCTGTCTCCCTATCTGTCTGTGTCTCACTGTCTGACTCTATGTTTCTCTGCCTGTCTGCTTCTCTCTCTCTCTCTTTCTGTCTTTTTCAATCTGTCTGTCTCTCTCTCTGTCTCTGTCTGTCTTTTTGTCTGTGTGTCTCTCAGTCCTGTCTCTCTGCTGTAGTTGAGTCTTCCTCAGTGATATATTTAATTTCTCATTCCTCCTCCTCCTCCTCCTCCTCCCCCTCATTATCTTCATAACCACCACCACCATCTGTGTCTCTCTCTCTCTCTCTCTCTCTCTCTCTCTCTCTCTCTCTCTCTCTCTCTCTCTCTTACTCTCTCTCTGTCACACACACGTCCACTGATTGGAATTAAATGTGTTACAAGAGTTTGAGTATCTAGGTCGTGCTTTCTGCTTGCCCATCACACACACACACACACACACACACACACACACACACACACACACACACAACTGTATCATTGTAGGTGATAGAGTTGCAGCATTCTGCACTGCTACTGTTGTCTGCTAATCCTACACGCTAATAATTGCTAACACACATCAGTAACTCTACACATTGCTACCTGCTAACACACCACTAACGCCACACACTAACACATCACTGACTCTACACACTGCTAACACACATCACTTACTCTACACACTGCTAACTCCTAACACACCACTAACTCTATAGGCTAATGCTCTAGGCTAATGCTCATCACTAATGCTACATTCTCTACTGTCGCTCTGAAGAGAGATTCTGTAGTTGTGTAGAGAGTGTCTGTAAATATTTAGTGTCTGTAGTTGAGTAGCGAGTGTCTGTAGTTGTGTAGCGAGTGTCTGTAAATATTTAGTGTCTGTAGTTGTGTAGTGAGTGTCTGTAGTTGTGTAGTGAGTGTCTGTAATTATTTAGTGTCTGTAGTTGTGTAGCAAGTGTCTATGATTCTATTTTAAGTGTTCTTTAGATATTGTATTTCTGTGGTGAGTGTAGCCGGTGTCTGCAGTTCTGTGGCGAGTGTCTAGTTTTGTTGAGTGTCTGTAGTTCTGTCTGTAGTTGAGTGTTCTACAGTGTCTACATTTCTTTAGTGAGTGCAGTTCTGCAGTAGTGCGTAGTTCTGTGGTGATTGTCTAGTTGTGTAGTGAATGTCTGTAAGTGTGTAGCGAGTGTCAGTAGTTCTGTAGTGTCTGTCTGTGGTTCTGTTGAGAGTGTCTGTAGTTTTGTAGCAAGTGTCTGTAGTTCTGTGGTTGGTGTCTGTAGGTCTGTAGTATGTCCGTGGCTTTATAAAGAGTCTGGACGTAGACAATATTGATGAGGTAATAAAAAAGTGGTGGATTTTGAGTGTGAAGTATAGACTGAAGATCTCAACATCAGTGTGAAGTATAGACTGAAGATCTCAACATCATTATCAGAAGGTGTTGATTTAAGTTCTATAACAGAAGCTCTGAGAGTAATGCACATTTATATTAATACACATTCTGATATGTTATGGGTTATTGCATTCTTTACGGAGGAGTTTGTTCTTCTTTATAAAAGAGGAATTTATGTTTATTTTAGGGCTGCAAATTCAAGTTCAAATTTAGCCCTGTGATTCACCTGTAGTTCATGTTGAGTAGTGTCAGTAGTTCTGTAGTGTCTGTCTGTGGTTCTGTTGAGAGTGTCTGTAGTTTTGTAGCAAGTGTCTGTAGTTCTGTGGTTGGTGTCTGTAGTATGTCCGTGGCTTTATAAAGAGTATCTGTGGTCGTGGAGTTAGTGTCTGTAGCCCTGTAGTGCATGTCTGTATTTCTGTAGAGAATGTCTGTGGCTGTGTCCATGTGATTGGGTGAAGTGTTACAGGAGCTGACATGGTTGAAGTGTTAAGTTGCTGAATTACAGCCAGGTTTTGGATTAGTAAAATAATTTTTGGGGTCATTATCCAGACTGAACATCAAATCTGCTCTGTTTATTCTGTTATTCTCGCTACAATTCTGACAGATAAAGCACAAAGTACACACTATGAACTGAAAACCTGGACATCTGACAGGATGAGGTAGAGGAGGGGCTGTAGGAGGAGGATGCTTCAGTGCACTGTCTTTGCTCTGAAGCTGCACTGATTGCATCGTGTCCTCATTCGTGGTTCGATCAGAGCTGAACACAATTACACACTTCCTCTATGATTGCCCAGACACTCTGATTGTGTAATACTAGGCTGCGTTTATAACTACAGAAAATGTTAGCAAGTTGCTATCAGTAAGTCTGGACGTAGACAATATTGATGAGGTAATAAAAAAGTGGTGGATTTTGAGTGTGAAGTATAGACTGAATATCTCAACATCACCACCATCATTATCAGAAGGTGTTGATTTAAGTTCTATAACAGAAGCTCTGAGAGTAATGCACATTTATATTAATACACATTCTGATATGTTATGGGTTATTGCATTCTTTACGAAGAAGTTTGTTCTTCTTTATAAAAGAGGAATTTACGTTTATTTTAGGGCTGTCGAAGTTAACACGTTAATAACGCGTTAACGCGATCTCAAATTAATTTTAAAATTAAAAAAAACATTGCCGTTAATGCAAATTCAAATTTAGCCCTGTGATTCACCTGTAGTTCATGTTGAGGCTTGTCGCACGCTGCTTCAGTAACAGCAAGGCTGCGTCCGAAATCTCGTACTCAAGCAGTACATACTGAATTCAAAGCAGTGTGCACTGTTTTACCGTTAAAGCAGTACGCAATTCCGGTATGCGAGCGAGCAGTATGCACGGCCTCGGACACACTACATCCGCCATATGGAAGTATGCAATTTCAGACACAGCCTAAGTTTGAGTGATGGCGAAAGATCTGTTAAACGTGAAGTTTCATTTCATTTGTGTTTTGTATGTTCAGTACTGCCTAGTATGTGAGTGAATAAACTCCCTTACCATTTTCTCTTGTCCCAGCAGTTTTTAACAAGTACTTTTAGCATTACATGTGTTTGCCATTTTAATTGTAACATTTCACTTTAAAGCCTTATTTATTTACATAGAGTAAAAAAATGTGATTAATCGCGATTAACTATATGAAATTCTGAGATTAATCGTGATTAAATTTTTAATCGTTTGACAACCCTAGTTTATTTACAAAGGTGTTTACACTTTTTACGGTAGAGTTTGAGTTCCTTAACAAATGAATTCCTTTACAGACAAGTTTACACTTCTTTACGGAGGAGTTTGTGTTTCTTTACAGGAGTTTACACTACTTTACAGATGGGTTTATGCTTCTTTATAGATGAATTTACAGTTTTATTAATTACATGACAAACTGATTTTTTAAATCTTATTTACTTACCTAGAATAAAGAGAGTGGTGAACTGTTTGTAACTGATATTACATAAGTTGCAACAGAAACGAACTGGTTTTACATCAGATGTAACTATAAATGTGTGAGTAGAAAAATGTATAGAATGTGACGTTATTTAACGCTATTAATACTAATTGTATTAGTTAGTAAATTGTTGTGGTGTAGGATAGTTCTGCTAGCTGATATATACCATGTGTAGCTGTGTCCTAAATCTAATGTTGTCCTTAGCATAGCTCTCTGTCTGTCTACGAGCTGAATAAGAATAACAGGGGGATTTTATGATCATCACCATCAGCTAATAAACACCAGTCACACTGACATTTTGTTTGCATATGTGTGTGTGTGTGTGTGTGTGTGTGTGTGTGGCACAAGCACATGCATAAAACGACTCATTCATCAATTACCCAGAATCCCCCAGTCTGTGTCAGGTTGAGCAGGAGAGACTGACCTACACTGGGGGCACCGTGGCAACGAGATAAGCAATCACCTGGATAAGCAGTCGATCTAAATGTGCAGGAGCTAGCAAAAAGATCCCCACTGATACAAATACACATACAGAGTATGTTTAAGTGTGATAATAACCCATTAAACCTGTCTATAAATATAATTGATATGTACCTGGTGTGTATGGACTTGTGGATGTCTTTCTGTATTGTTTTATACAAATATATTAAATTTGTATAATGCAAATATATTATATATACTAATTGACTGTAATAACATTCTCTGATTCTAACAAACTGGCAGCACTGATCACTTGAGGACATGATCACATCTTCTGTGAAACAGTCAGTAGGATTGTGCATTCTGTACGTGTGTGAAAGTGTTGTACCGCTCCTGTACCAACAGGGGACAAGAATTTATATTCATAGTTTAAAAATAAACTGCTTTATTTTTAACCTCCAATGTTGTCCAATGGTCCAAGTTGTTCATTGACTTTGCCTCCATTTCTGTATTCCTGCACTAATTTGCTCAAACAGCAATTCAGAGTTCCAAAATTTACAGTTCATGGACCACAAAGTACCTGTACGAGGAAGCTAGCTATCACAGTTCTGTTAGCCACTGATAATAGCAAGGCAATATAATAAATCAGGTCGATATTTTAATAAAAGTTAAATGATTAGTGTATTAGTGACTGCAACAGAAAACCTATTGATAAGTTTGTCCATATGATAGATTATCATGCATCTTTTTTCTTCAGACAGTGAACGTTATTGGTGAGTCTGTTTTAATTATTACAGCTTGTGTTATTTAAAAGCGTTGGCTGTCTGTGTGTTATTACAGTTACAGACCGCAATGATCATATACGGTTACATTTTAAGAACATTTGAATCACTGAGGCATTATGATTTCTGTGAAATGTTCTTAATACTTTATTATTGTTGCTGTTGTTGCTGTAACTTTAAGCAGCAGCTGTTTCCTTGAGATTTGCAGTTGATACGTAAACGCACGCAGGACATATAAACACCAATATGTATTCAGAGGGCAGCACATCGTCCTAACTTCCTGTGAGTGTGTGAGGGTCTTGCTGGGGTGTGTGTGTGTGTGTATGTGTGTGTGTGTGTGCGTGTGTATTTGATTGCGATGCTCAGTCTGTCACACCGCATCAGCGGTTTGCTGATTACTTCCAGCTCGTCTCCTTCGTCAGGAAATGATTCTGACACACATTTCACACACACACACACACACACAGAGAGAGAGAGAGAGAGAGGGAGAGAGAGAGAGAGAGAGAGAGAGAGAGAGAGAGAGAGTTCACCTCACATCAATATGCACAGTGTGGAAAAAACGACAGGCATGAAATAAATAATGAAAAAGAACGAGTGAGCATTTCTCCCCTTTTTTCTTTCTTTTACTATTTAATATCTACAGTTTTCTGCCCATCAGCACCTGTCTTACTTTCTCTCTCTCTGTCTCTCTCTCTCTCTCTCTCACTCTGCCTCTCTGAATTCATTTTTTTCTATCTGTCATTCAAAATGCTTTTACTATGATATGACCAGAGGAACTTCACCTCCAATTGTTATCATAAAACTGCTACTAATCATATAAAAATCACAAAAAAAAGAAGAAGATGATGATGAAGATAAAGTGGCCATCATCAAGGTTTAAATAATGTTTAATGTTTGTCTTCTTCTTTTGAATTCTGCCATTGTGTTGAATAAGAATGTGGTGGTGGATCAATAGGTGGTGCTGTAACTTGAGACTCTGATAAGTTCAATATTATATTAATAAATCAATTGCTCTCACTTTCTCTTTCATTGTGTGTGTGTTTTTGTGTATGTGTGTAATTCATTTATTTGTACCATCACATTATGATAATGAAATGAGCTATTTAATTAAATTTAATTAAAGCTATTTACTAATCTGATAATCTACACAGTCATCACATTCTGTCTGCCTCTACCTGAGTGTGTGTGTGTGTGTGTGCTTGTGTGTGTGTGTGTGTGTGTGTGTGGTAGTGTTATTAATGGGCTTCCCGCGTGCGCGATTATGTCACATGACTCCAGGGGCGCACTGAAGTCACGCGTGCACGCTGATTGTGCAGAGTATTTAAACCTGACGCTAACGCATGCACAGCACAGCTTGATAAATGTCCCTGAACCATGTCTGCCATGTTATGACCTTGTTTTTGAATTACCATGTCTCAGACTCTGTCCCTCCCCTGTTCCGGTTCTGTTTATGTTTAGTTTTGCTCTTGCCCAGTGTTGGTTTATGTTTGTATGTGTTTATTAATAAAAAGTATTCCATGTGATTACGTCATTTCTCCTGTATGTGAGATTATTATACACTCACCTTACCAGTGACATTTAGGTGTGTGTGTGTGTGTGTGTGTTCAGAGGAATCAAACCTGGATACAAGGAGATCATGTGACAGACAAAAAGCTGAGTTTGGGAAGCTTGATGATGCACATTCCTCTGTGTGCTTTAACTTTCACTTCACTTTCCTACACCACTCCACTATATCACTTCAGTACACCACTCCCCTATACAACTCCAATACACCACTACATCACACCACTCCCTTATACCACTCCCCTACAACACTTCCCCATACCACTCCAATACACCACTCTAGTACATCAGTTCAGTACCCTATTCCCCTAAACCATTCAACTACACCACTTCAGTATACCATTACCTTACACCCTCACCTATACCACTTCAGTACACAATCCAGTACACCACACAACTACACCATTACTCTGCACAACTCCTTCACACCACTCCCCTGCACCACTCAAGTATGCCACTGTAGTACACTACTGTGTTACCCTACTCCCCTACACCACTCTAATACACCATTCCAGTGCCATAAGGTGCTATAGAATGATGACTCTCTGAATTGCTTTCTTGTCTGCCATTGAGCTGCTGGTGTACCAGGTGGTGATACAGTACGAAAGCACACTCTCAATGGACCAGTGGTAGAAAAAGACTAGGAGCTGCTCCTGCAGGTTGTTCCTTTTGAGTGTCCTCAGAATGTAGAGCTGCTGCTGTGCCTTTTTCACTGCTGCTGTGGTCTTTGTGGTCTAGGAGAGATCCTCAGTGATGTATGCTGATGAACCTGAATGCAGGGACTTATATGGGACTATATGCAAACCTCATTGATTTTCAGTGGTGCATAGACCATCTTGAAGTCTGTTTTGAAAGCATTCAGGCTCAGATTGTTCTCCATGCACCAGCTCTACTTAATCCCTCTAGGCTGTCTCATCACTCCTTGAGATGAGTCCAACAACAGTTGTGTCATAGTGAACAATGGCGTGGGTAGAATGGGTGGGAGTGCAGTCATGAGTGTATAAAAGGGGGCTTAGCACACAGCCCTGTGGGACAACATTGTTGAGGATGAGGGTGGGGGAAGGGTGGAGGCCTAAACTGACTGTCTGGGGATGGTGTGTTAGAAAGTCCATAATCTATCTGCAGATAGACTGTGAGAGTTCTACATCAGTCAGCTTGAAAACCATTCTTTCTGGGATGACTGTTTTAAATGCTGAATTGTAATCTATAAAAAGCATCCTAGCCACCTTGCATTTTTAGTTGAAGGAATGAAGTGTGTGTGGTAATCACATCCTTTGTAAACCTGGCGAACTGGTCTGGGTCAAAATTGGCTGGGAGGCTGGCCTTGATAAACACTGAGAGGCGATCAGCACACTCTCAGCACCCTTCCTGTCACATCGGGAGTCATGTGTCTGTAATTGGTGAGGGGTTGAATACCTTTGCCATAGCCGCCATGGGTTGTGTGTGACGTGGTCCTCATTTTTCCTTGTATAGTCCATTTTCACACTGATGGCTCTATTTAGCTTGGCTCTTACTTCACCTAAAGCTTGCATTGTGAGCCTTCAGAAGTGTTCTGATCTTCTTAGTCATCCAGGGTTTCTTGTTGGGGTGTTCCTGGATGCGTTTGTCAACATCATCAACACAGGTTTTAATGTACTACAGTACAGATGAAGTGTAAGTCCTCATCCTCAAAGTGTTAGGATTCTGTCAGTTCCCTCTGTAGCTACTGGAGGGGGTGAGAGTGGGACTCCTCCGGTGGCTACCAGAGGCCGCTCCATTGAGGTTCAGGTCATTTCTCCTGTGGTCACCAGAGGGATTCAACATCCACCTGAGAGCACATGTTGCATACTTTTGCTGGCAGGAGCAGAACTCAAAATCCCAGAACTCATAGGGACTTTCAGTCCAGACAAGGAGCACCTGGCTGAAGCTCTATGTCCCAAGGCACAAGATAAGCATTCAGGGTCACAGGTAATGGTGGACCTCACAGAAGGTCACCGGTAGGCCCAAGGGCCCGAAGTAATAAATTGATTTCAATGCAAAGGGGCTCTATTCAGCCATGTATTTTTTTCAGTTTTGATGGTGGGCAGAGCTTTCTTTATTTGCAGGGTGTATGCAGGCAGTAGAACTTTTAATAGATAGTCTGATTGTCCCAAGTGAGGTATTGTTGTCCTGTAGTCATTCTTAATGTTTGTGTAGGCCTTGTCAAGAGTATTTTCACCTCTAGTTACACATCTGATGTGTTGATGGATTTTTTTGGAAAACTGTTTTTAAGTCATAGTTGAAATCACTGGCTAAGATATGTACTGTGTACACAGAGGAGGTAGCATGTAGCAGGTAGTTTAGGACTTTATTATCATTAGCGTCTGGTGCAATATAAACTACTATATGTAAAGTCTCAAGATAGATCGGAGGGCCTTGTTTTTAACTGTTATGTAATGGCTGCGGTACTGGTGTTGGTACTGGAATCTCTGTTCCTATCCCAGTGAAACGCTGTGTGTGTTATAATTAAGTCACATTTCTGTTTTTATTGCAGTGCAACAGTTTTTAATGAGGTGGTTCATAAAAATCGGTAGTTGTAATTCATTTATTTTAGTTGGTTATGAATCTGCTGTTGGTGAGAAGTATGCTAGGAAGAAGTGGATTGTGTGGTTGTTTCTATATCCTAGCCCATAGGCTACCACTCCACTACAGCACTCCCCTACACCACTCCTCTACATCATTCCCCTACATCACTTCAGTATACCACTGCCCTACACCACTCTCCCTAGTGGTGTGAGGGAATAGTGTAGGGAAGTGGTATGGGGTAGTGAATAAGCCATGCCGATTCCTCCTTTACAACATTTAGATAATTTGAAAATTTTTCTTGAGTAAGGCCTCACAGTCACTCATCAGTCTACTGTAACTCTCTCCTGGCTGGTTTTTCCATGCATGCCTTCAGGCCCCTGCAACTTATCCGGAATACAGCAGCATGACTTGTTTTTAACTTTCCTAAATTTAGCCATGTCACACCCTTGCTGCGAAACCTTCACTGTTTCCTGTAGCAGCTCATATTAAATAAAAAAAACCTGATGCTGGCCTTCAAAACCAAGAAAGGTTTGGGTTTGTGATAAGTTTTATATCTGATACTCTTTGGCTCATTTCTGTCAGTTTTGGGGGTTCAAGTACTTGAATCCTGGTCTATCTGCACTAGCTTTGAATATTCCTGGTAAATGACTAAGCTCACTATAAGAGCATCTGCCACACCCTTACACAACTCCTCTACACCAGTCCCCACACCACTTCCTTTAACTACTCCACTATTCCACTTTCCCACACCACTTCACTACACCATACCTCTACAAAATTCCCCTATATCACTTCCAAACACCACTCCACTACACCTGTCCTCCACACCACTCTTTTACCCCACTTCTCTACACTCCTCCCACCACTCCAACACCACTATGCTACACCACCCTAGTACACTCCACCACACCACTCCCCTACACCACTCCCCACACGACACCACTACACCACTTTCCCACACCAGTCCATTACACCACTCCACTACCTTACACCACTACCCTATACCCCACTAAACTACACCACTTTTCCACACTAGTCCACTACACCTCTCACTTACACTGCTACCCCACACCACTCCCCTACACCACTCCACTACACCACTCCCTACACCATTCCAGTACACCAATCCTTTTTACCACTCCCATATACCACTCCCTTACACCTCTCTAATATACCATTCTTCTAAACCACTCCCAACAGCACTCCAGTACACCATTCCCTAATACCAGCCTAGTGGTTAAGGAAGTGGTCTCATGCCTGGAAGGTCCCAGGTTCGATTTCTGCACAGGGCAAGGCACAACAAGGCACCTAACATCCCCAACTGCTCCACGGGCACTGTGGTTTGGGCAGCCTGGGCAAGGGTGTTCACTGCTGCCTAGTGTTCACTTGTGTGTGTGTGTATTTCGCTGCACAGATGGGTTAAATATGGAGGTCACATTCCTCTGTGTACAAGAACAGTAGGCAAATAGTTCACTTTCACTTCACTTTCATACCACTCCCCTATCACTTCTTGACACCACCCACACCACTCCAGTACACTGCTTACTTAAAGCCCTACCCCGCTCTCCTGTACCACTCCATACCAATTCAGTAAATCACTTCCTTATATTACATAGCTTTTCTATACTGCTCTGCTACATTGGTCTATTACGCAACTTCCTTATATGTCTCCACTACACTGCTTCCCTACACCACTCCAGTATATCGCTTCCTTATACCACTTTCTTATACCACTTCCATAGAGCACTCCAGTATACCACCCTGTTACACCAGTCTGGCACTCCACTCTAGTACATCACTTCAGTACACCAGTATGCTACACCACTCCAGTACACCACACCACTACACAACCCCAGTTCTCCACTTCACTATTGCACTCCACTATACCACTCTGGTGATGTATTACATAGAAACTGGAATGTGGAAATGGATATTTTAGTAAATGGTCACAACCAACATGCTTGTTTGCTGCTTGTCTCACATCCTCTGGTAATGAAGGAAAACGCCCCTGTGGTAGAACATCGTACACACCCTGGGCACAGCTTCACTGTGTCTCTCTCTGTGTGTGTGGAGGATTAGTGCCTCTGATGTTCTTTAATCTGAGTGTGTGATGCATTATCGCATGCCTCCCTCTCTCCTTCTCTCTTTTTTTCTTCTCTTCCTTCCTCTCTCACTTTTCTCATCTTCTATTATTCTTCCTATTTTTAACATCTCTTCACTTTCCCCTTATCTCTCGTCTTTCTTCCTCTGTTCTATACTTATTTTAAATCTGTTCGTCATTTTATACCTCTTCTTCCTGCATATTTATTTCCTTTCCTTTCTGCACATTACTCCTTTTCTTCTTGCTCCATTATCTCCCTACCCCTTATCCCTTATCTTCCCCTTTTTTTCTTAATTTGCTTTTCTTCCACTCTTCTCAATCTTCTCGATCCTAAGTACTTGCACTACTTTATTCTTATTCAGATGCCCTGTGCGCTCCTCTTCATATCTGTATCATAGACCCTGTTCTAGATATCTGTATCATAGACCTGGCATCACTATGCGTCCTGCCCGATCAGATCACCAAGTGGTCACCATTAAGTACAGATGTAAACAGGATCAGATGTGTCTCGAACATTCAATCAGTCAGACCACATTCAGAGGTCTGAACTCATTCACACACTCACTCGTACACTTATTCACACTCAGACACACACTCATTCACATACTCACACATACACTCATTCTAACACTTACTCATACACACTCAGTCATTCACATACTCATATACTTAATTATATCCTTACTCACACTCATTTACACACACACACACACACACACACACACACACACACACACTTTTTAAATCCATGTGTAAATTGTCTGCTTGTGATCGGATCACCTGTCACATTGTAAAGCCATGTGTAAACAGTGGCACAAACTCATTTGTCCTTTTCCTTTTTTGCTGCTTTCAGAAAACCGTGTACTGTGATTGTGGGGGAATTCATGCACACACACACACACACACACACACACACACACACACATGTGGACTGAGATTATTATGTAAACAAAACCTTCAAAAGTCCTCATGAATAACATAAAACACACTGAAACCTATAGTAGAGTGTGTATAGAGAGGTGTATTTGGTATTTGTATATGTGTGTGTGTGTGTGAGAGAGAGAGAGAGAGAGAGAGAGAGAAAGAGGGAGAGAGATTGAGAAAGAGGATTAGTGTCTGTGGTGTGATTTATCCAGACGTTAAAATCCTTACAGTATAGACCACTTGGCAGCTATCTTGGCATCTTGACACTGACCTCAACCCAAACCAGATAATCAAGAGTGGTGAAACAGAAGAGTGTTTGGCTGTCTACCTACAGAATGTACTGTACACTATACATAGTTTGTGTACTGTGGAACAGAAACACGGTTAAAATACTAGACCCTGTACAGTTCAGAAGAAGGACAGTGGCATCCATTTCACTGTAGGTCCATGTTTTCAGCACTCCAGAGCATTTTAAAGTTTGCCTTCAAAGTGTATAAGAATCCCCATGTCAGCACTGGGTCAGCTGGAGCTCTCTGCCTTGCACTGAGGAAGACTTATCATGGTTCTGATCAGAACATAATAATAGTGCAGTTGACACACTGCTAAAGGAACATGTGCACTGGGAAGAATATCATCTGCAACCATAAGTGGTGTCCCAGATCTCTGAAAGGTTTTCCAGGGCACAGGTGGAGTTCTTAGCCTGTCCAAATTGACTAAACTCACCGGTTCTTGTTTCCACTGTTGCTCGTACCAGGGGATGGAACATATCTTTTGTCTCAAATGTATGGAATGATTCAAGATTCAGGTCTGAAATGGAACCTTTCAATGATGTCCATCTTCTGGATCCAGTTCACTGAAGTTACCAAAGTAGTGGCCTTCCTACAAGGATTACTAGATCCTTGTATATGTTGAAGGTGTGATGACCAGTGTAGCATGTCAGAGCTCCATGCATGATGTCTCACTGAGACTCAGAAACTAGGCTTAGAATATCTGCAGGAGTCAGTGTGTCTTCATTTGACCTTGTGACCAAACCCGAAGATTCTTCATATTCAACTTAATCTAATGAGCACACAGGGTTTTACGATGGAAAACCTGCTGTTTGTTTCTATTCCTATCTGAACTAGATGGTGGTGATTTGCTTCTGATCAGCTGTTTGTCTCATTAACAGATTGGTGACCTGTCTCCTACATTCTGTGTAGAACATTACCAGCATGCTGCTCCTGGATGTCTAACTTCTCCAGGATCTACAGGGTTAGCATCACGCCTGCCAGTGAAAACCATTTGAGCTTGTTTGAAGATGAGTCAGTTCTTCAGGTGGTTCTTTAAGTGGTTCTTAGTCCTGGAGGTTCTCTGGTAGACCTAGACTCTCTATATAAGACTAGGCACATTTTTTAGCACATTTTTAACCTTAACCATTTTTTATGTAATCTTCTCTCTCTCTCTCTCTCATAGGTGTCGCCACCATTGAACGTGAGTGGGACGAGACCCCGTCACATTTCCTAATTCTTTGTTCGGATCCCCCCACTTTTAATATAAAATATTATTAGTTTATCCAGTACTGTTTGTAATGCAGGTCAGTCACAGTGTAAGCAGTAACAGTGCAGGCTGCCCAAAACTGGAGGAGGTAACGTTAGCCCTATTGGCACATATGCGTCACCACCATTCAATCTGAGAGCGACGTGTCCCCTTCGCATTTCATAATTCTTTGTTTGGAACCCCCCACACATTTAACAAAACATTAGTTCACCCAGCGCTTTTTCTGTTGCTTCGTGAAAGAATCCATTCCACTTCATCGATAGGAGAAAACACATACCACTGAAAGTCCACTTCGGGTTTTCCGCATGTCAGTAAAGTGAATCTTCAATACAGAGACCGTAAAGGAGCATGCCAGAGGTCTGCACTGGGATTGGGTAACGCTGGGTCGCACGGAACCCGACGCAAATCTTGCGGGAACGAGTGGTTTGTACTTATCTGCGGGCGGGAATGGGCGACTAAAACAAACACTGCAGGATTATAGACTATAGCCTAAAGGTAA
>JAOVVF010000039.1:29100831-29114383 GCA_028565595.1 Duopalatinus emarginatus | reverse complement strand
TCCCAGCAGTTTTTAACAAGTACTTTTAGCATAACATGTGTTCGCCATTTTAATTGTAACATTTCACCTTAAAGCCTAATTCATTTACATAATAATTACATAATAGTTAATCGCGATTAACTATACGAAAATACAGTACAGTGGACTGGTTATTATGTTATAATGAGTAAAATTTCGTTTGACAGCCCTACTGAAAATAAATTATTATATAAGATGATATAACAGGTGGAGTAACAGTGAATAACAAAGTAAAGAAATGAGAATTATTTTAGAATTATTCCTTGTTCCTTATAATTTGTTCCTGTTGTCGCTTATGATAGAGCAGCAAATGAGACAAACAAATACATAAGACATAAAAATCTGGAAAAAAAAACTCTTCTTTAAACAAATGTAAACTCATCTGTAAAGAAGTGTATCTGATCTGGCTGACGATAAGGATGTCACTCGGTCTTTTCAAGTGTCTGTTCCCAGTGAGGATGTTGCACAGTCTGTTCAAGTGTCTGTTCCCAATGAGGATGTTGCACAGTCTGCTCATGTCTGTTTCTGACCCAGAGGACGATGTCTCCAAGCCCATGTCTGTTTCTGACCCTGAGGAGGACGTCATCAAGCCCAAGTCTGTTTTGGACCCAGAGGAGGATGTCCTCTCAGCTCTCTGCCTGAGCGCCCACCTGATCCAGGCTGAAGAAAGGACACTACCAGTTATCTGCCTAGCCTTCAGTATGACCCTGGTCCAAGAGAGAGGAGGCCAGTTCCCTGTGCAAGCTTCCTCATGATCCGGGCCCAAACAAAATCATCAGTTTCCTGCTCAAGCTTCCGAATAATCCTGGTCAGAGAGAGGACAGCAGCTCCCTGCTCAAACTTCCACATAATCTTTGTCTCGCTGAGGACACCATGAACTCTCAACCTGATCCAGGGCCAGCTGAGCACACCTCTGCCACACCTCAATCCTTAACCACGAGGAGCGCCACCCTACAATTTTTGAGCAAATATGAGCAATGGGGTGAAGTCGGGTTGGGCGGGCAAAGAAAATGGAGCTACTCACCATGCCATACCCATTGTTTAGATCAAAAGGACAGCCTACTATTCCATTCCCTTTGAGGCAGACGACGCGGCCTATGTAGCCATCACTGCTGGGACCAATGAGATGAGTGTCTACGGCACACAGGTAGCAGGCAGCATCAGAAGAGGTGCGTTAGGAGGGGGATCTGTCAGGACTCAAATTCATGACTGTGCATAGGGGGCCATGTGGTCACATGCACCTGAGCTGAGTTTCCGGTTTAATCATGTAGACCATATAAGCCCAGCATTTGTGTGATCATGTTGTGGCTAAATTGTTTCAAGTTATGTTTCATGTTTGTCTTGTATTGTTTCATGTTCCGAGGGCTCCTGCCAATGAAATTCATGCCTTGTTCGCTTTGGTTCCTGGTTTATGGTTTTGGATTGTTTATGTTTATGTGTGCCTTTTGTTTATATTAAATTCTTACCTGCTCTTGCATCCTACACCTGCTTTGGGAGTATAATTATATAATCACTAAATAATCATAACAAAACTTCTCTTACGGTAAACTCCTCTATAAAGAACTGTAAACTCATCTTTGAAGAAGATATTACCAGAAAAAAAATCGAACCTCTTTTAAAAATGATAAATTCCTCTCTTAGTACTGACACTAAGAGCGCAGCAGCTATATTCATACCTGCACATAAATAACATTTCTGAAATCTGTTAGTCAGGATTTAGGCCTCATCATAGCACAGATACAGCGCTGGTTAAAGTTGTGAATGACCTGTTACTAGCCTCTGATCAGAGTTGTGTCTCCCTGCTTGTATTGCTAGACTTAAGTACAGCTTTTATAACTATTGATCGTGCTATTCTCCTTCATAGACTAGTAAGTGATGTTGAAGTTAAGGTAATAGCCCAGTCCTGGTTCAGGTCTTATTTGAGTGACCGTTATCAGTTTGTAGATGTAAATGGTGACTATTCTATGCACAGTAAGGTAACAAGGTTACCTTACTTTCCACAAGGTTCTGTTTCAGGCCCATTGTTATTTTAGTTGCCTTGTATTTGAACTGAGCAATGAATCTATCTATCTATCTATCTATCTATCTATCTATCTTTTTTCTCTATATATGCTACCTCTGTGTAATATTATTCGTAAACATGGTATCAGATTTCACTGTTATGCTGATGATGCACAGTTATATGTGTCAGCACATTCAGATAAGAAACACCAATTTAGTAACACTGAGGAATGTGTGAAGGACATTAGACTCTGGGTGTTGAACAATTTTCTTTTACTAAAATCTGATAAAACAGAAGTACTAGTATTAGGGCCACAGGCAGCAAGAAATAACTGATTCCTTATTGACTTTCAGTTACATCATGTACAGCTGTTAAAGACCTTGGTGTGATTATTGATTCTAGTCTTTCTTTTGAACCTCATCTAGATAATACCACCAGGATAGCCTTCTATCATCTTAGAAACATTTCTAAGATAAGAAATCTGATGTCACTACATGATGCAGAAGAACTGGTTTACGTTTTTGTTACCTCAAGGTTGGATTATTGTAATGCCTTGTTGTCTGGTTGTTCCAGTAGGTGCATAAACAAACTGCAGTCCAGAATGCAGGAGCCAGAATCCCTTGTATTGATTATAAAATACTACTACTGAATGGTCTTTGCCACGGTACCTTAGCAAACTTCTAGTCTCTTATGATCCATCACACCTACTTTGATCAAAAGGTGCAGGCTATTTGCTGATGCCTCGAATTATTAGGGTTACAGCAAGGAGCAGATCCTTCTCTTATAGAGCCCCACATCTACAGAATAGCCTTCCAATTAGTGTTCAGGACTCTGACACAATCTCAGTCTTTTAATAAATGATGGAAACATATTTGTTTACTTTTCATTTATAATTGCACTATCCATGTCACCCAAATGAGGATGGTTTCCATTATGAGTTTGTTCCTCTCAAGTTTTCTCCCTCTTATCATCTCAGGGAGTTGTTCCTTGCTTGCTCATCAGGGATAAAATTTGTTCTCTTATTTCTGTAAAGCTGCTTTGGAACAATGTCCACTGTTAAAAGCTCTATAAAAAAGCCAAAAGACATGCAAACTCCTCTATAAAAAGTGTAATCTCCTCTGCAAGAAGTATGAATGTTTGTGTAAAGAATGGTAAGCTCTCTGTGAAGAAATGTAAACTCATAAGAGGAGACGTTACAAGGCCTTCATCCCCTCAATCATCATGGGGAACGTGAGGTCTCTCTGTAACAAGATGAATGCACTGATTGAGACCCAGCTGGAGTATCGTGTTAGGCAGCTTACACAGAAGTGGTAGGTGACATCATACTCTCTGCAATCGCGAGACTACAGAGTCAGAAATCAGGGTCACTGGTATCTCCTGGTGTCTCAGCCATATCAGTTGTAGATCTTCCAGAGGGGAGGTAAAGACAGAGGGTAGAGAAGAGAATACAGAAAGTTAGGTATGATCTTTTATGTAATGGGCACATTAAATGTAAGTGCAAGCAGAAACTCTGGCAAACTCGCTAAGACAGCATAACTAGAAGGAAGAACCAGAAGGTGACACAGACATGAGGGCACCCTGGGACATAAAGCAGCCAGTCCACCATCATGAAACCTGAGTGAAAGCAAGAGTGTGTGTGTGTGTGTATGTGTGTGTGTGTGTGTGTGTGTGTGTGTGTGTGTGTGTGTGTGTGTGTATGTGTGTGTGTTGCAGCATCCAAACATCCCAGTTTACCAAATCACTCTATGACCACAAATCCTCCAGTTCGGCACCTTTAACTATGACAAACTATGAAGAATATGCTTGTCTACACAAAAAATGTATTCAGCCTAGACTTAAAGTCTGAGACTGTGTCTGAGTCCCGAATACTAATTGGACTACTGTTCCAGAGATGTGAGGCTCTGTAAGAGAAGGATCTGCCCCTGCTGTAGCCCACATAATTCGAGGTATCAGCAAATAGTCTGCAACTTTTGTGGCACAAGACCATTCATTGCTTTAAGTCAATAGTAGTCATTTATAGTGATGTGAAATTTGACCAGGAGCCAGTGCAGTGTGGCTAAGACAGGGGCGATTGTTCATTGTTCATATTTTCTGGTCTAGTAAGGATTCTGGCTGCTGCATTCTGGACTAACTGCAAATTGTTTATGCACCTCCTGGAACAACCAGAGATCTAGTCATTACAATAATCCAACCTAGAGGTAACAAAACCATGAACAAGTTTTTCTGCATCGTGTAGTGACATCAGATTTCTTATCTTAGCAAACCTGAACCAGGACAGCGCTGTTCCCTTACCTCCAACAACATCTGGTTTGCAGGGTGGGGGCACCTCAGGGAACTGTGCTTTCTCTTTAGCCTCTTTACACCACTGAATTTCAGACGTATTAAGACGTATTAACTCCTCTGTAAAGAAGTGTAAACTCAGTGTCTGACTAACCCCTTAATCCCTGGAAATGGTCAAGGTTATGTTTATGCTGTCACAGCTGAATGGGTTGGCATGTGGATAGGCTGAAACCATGATAAAAAGCTTTGCCTGGGGAGCACAGATCAGCTGGCCTGTCTAATGCAGATGGTGTTCCCGTTTCAATTTTCTGAGGAGGGTGTCACCAAGCTTATGCCTGCTCCTGACCCTGAGGAGGGCATTATCAGCACTCAGCCTGAACTTCAGCCCAAGCCCAAGTCTGACTCTAGTTCCAGCAAGGATGTTACTGCCATCAAGCCCGAGCCCAAGGTCTGAGGGGGACAACAGTTCCCTGATCAAGCCTCCGCATTCGTCCTTGTGCGAGAGAGGACATCAGTTCCTTGCTTGAGCTTCCGCATGATCCTAGTCTGAGAGAGGACATCAGTTAGAAATCAGTTATCAGTTAGACTTAACCTTGCTATTGTAAGTATTTTTATCATCACTCACTACACAGTAACAGTAAACTCCTTTGTTTAAGTTTAAACTACTCTATAAAGAATTGTAAACTTCTCTATTTAGAAGTAAAACTCCTCTATTTAGAAGTATAAACTCTTCTATAAAGAAGTGTAAAGTCCTCTACTAAAAAATATAAAGACCTTTCTCCCAATTTCACAATATTTAACGTTATCTCTGTTATAAAGCACTGACATTGGAGACTCCTTCCTAAATATTACACATGTCACACCTGTCAACCAGTGTACAGAGCTGGAAGACTCAACAAATTTCAACTCCCAGGATCTACCAGATCACCTGACTCAACTGCCAATCCACCAATCCCAGCCTAGCTTACCATTCATCAATGCCTGAATTCTAATGAGACACACCTGTGCTTCAACATATATAAACTCTGTTGGATCACCCTCACATTGTGAAGTACTGTTTCAGTTTTTTCCCTGTACATACAGAGCCTTCTCGTGACTTATGGTTCTGATCTTGCTTGTGCTTGTTTTTGGTTTCTGTCTTTGTTCTTTTCCCTTCCGATTTGACCCATGCCTGTATTACGACTATAGCTACTTGGTTTTGTACCCCGCACTTTTTATAATAAACCTTAAGGTTATTTGTCTGATTTTTCCGGTCACTACTGTCAGAGCTGCTGTTATAGAACATTAATTAACATCTGACAACGTATTCACACTCCAGAACTCAATGACACTGTCATGTTGTGATGTAAAATATAATAATGTATAAAACATACTCGACCACTAGAGGGCAGTGTTAACAATGAAATATAAATAAAATTACATGTCACTTCTGTCACTTCATGATTTACGTTTACTTGTCAAATCTTTAAAATTTAAATAAATCCATTCTTCTCTAAATAAGTCAAATTATTTGTAGTAAACTGTTAAAAACAATAAACTGTGTGTGTTTCGTTTTCAGAATAGCAGATAAGGAGGTTTAAATACACATTGGTGTGTAAATCTGTGTTCAATTTATACTGTTAATTTATTTATAATATTAAAAATTAACAGATTCAAACTCTTAATTGTATCCTCGCACTCTCATGCACGTCCCTTTTTGTAATTCAGGACACGGGACACGCATGACTTTTGACCTTTCTGGTAATTAGATCATCTTATTACTGACAGGTGACCAGAAGGAGGCATTTTCAATCCCTCTGTTTTACTAAACAAAGAGTTTATAGAGCTGAGACAGCAGCGAGGTCATCACCTCTGAGACTCTGTTAAACACTAACCCTTCCTTTTCTCTCTCTCTCTCTCTCTCTCTCTCTCTCTCTCTCTCTCTCTTTCCCCCCTAGGGCTGTAAAATCTCCTAGGGCTGTGAGGTAAACAAATGAAGGATAATCTTTCTACATGCATCAGGAATATATTTATATTTGTGGCATCTGGCAGACATTCTTATCCAGAGCAACTTACAATTATCTCATTTATACAACCGAGCAGTTAAGGGGTTAAGGGCCTTGCTCAAGGGCCCTGCAGTGACAGATTTGCAGGCGTGGGCTTCAAACTCATGATCTTCTGATTAGAAGTCCAAAATCTTAACCACTAAACCACCACTGCCCTGAATAGTGTGATTATAAGTAATGAATGAAGAACGTCAGCTGGCAGAGAAAATGTTCAGAGTTTCTACTAGAGGAGAAGTGAATTAGATTAGATTAAGAGTGTAGAATTGCTGAATAATCTGATTACTGAGATCAGATTTGAGTTTTCATAAAGGATTAATGTAAAAACACTCAATCCAGTTTGATAAACACAAAACAGCCTCATGTTTCTACATCATCATTTAAAAATTAAACTGATTAAACAAATGTCACAAGTTCACATTACTGTCAGTGTGAATAGATTTAGTACAAAATATTCACGGGTGGATGTTGGGATTATACATCACAGGTAAAGGATTAAACACATATTTACTAATTCCTCCATGATCAATAAATTAAAACCATGTCTGTATTACTATAGGACAAAGAAATAAAGACTATATGACTTTTCGTTTACTGTGTGTGAAGAGGTTGTGACTCATTAGCATATAATTATGAGAAACTTTAATTTATAACAACACATACTGTCATTTAACTGGTAAAATTTTAATAAACTTAAAAAAAAGTCTAAAGATTAAAGTCAGTTTTAAGAAAACACTAACAAAGAGAGAGAGAGAGAGAGAGAGAGAGAGAGAGAGAGGTCACGGGAACAGGCATACATAGCACGTGCGCTTGCCCTTAAGGTCTTTGTGTGTGTGTGTGCGCGTGTGTGTGAGAGAGTAGATAATAGGCAGTGTGTGTGTGAATAAAGCCCTGTAAAGCTCTGCGTCTGCCCCAGCAGGCTCCTGCATCCTGAATGTGGGAAAGAGAAGCACTGAAGTGGAGTACAGTCTCAGAGGAGGCGTGGCCAAAGAGGAGAGATTTACAAAGGGGCAGAACCATTCATTTATTATCTAATCCGTTTATCCTACTACTGGGTCGTAGGGGTGCCGGAGAAATAGAATTTTAAGAAATATACCGAGAAATATATTTTAAGGACTTTATTTAATTTTATTATACTCTACTGTTACTATGTTTACTTATTACCGTTAATTTTATTCTATTGCATTTATTTTACGTATTTTTACTTAGCTTATATCCTGTGTGTGTGTGTGTGTGTGTGTGTGTGTGTGTGTGTGTGTGTGTTTTAGGTTCAGTATTATATTTTATATATTTTATATGTATAATTGTTTATTTGTAATTTCTAATACTTATAATATTAAATAATATTTATAATATAATAATACTTATAATATTAAATCACTCAGATGTATAGTTTATGTATTAATATTTTTATGTATAATTATTCTGTGATCATTTGTAATAACAGGATTATATAATGGATGTTACAATTTTATTATAAAAGTTTAAACTTTTCTGTGCTGATATTTTGTTTCGTTCCTGTTTATTTCTGGTTTATATGATATACCTTGATAACTCTTAATGTCTAAACTAATTTATCACATTATCATTGTTGTCTTTTACTAATAACACACACACTACATGCTAACATTCTCCCGCTAAACTTTATCTAAACGCTAACACTTTCTCTGAGTTGAATCTGATGTTAACCTGTCTTTTTTTTCTTCCTGTGTTAATGTAGTCCCTCTGTGATGCTAATCGCTAACAGTGTAATAAACAGTAGTTAGCAGTGCGTATTAGGCTAACTGAAGATCATGGGGGGGGGGGGTCATCTGATCTCTTTCCCTATCTGATGCTTACTGTTAGTTCACTAACGAGACATGATGAGGTGTGGGGGTGTGTTGTTGTTAAAGGGAGGTGGACGTGTGAGAAGCAACAGATTACATCATCACGTCTCACCCCACAGGTGAAAGGACTTCACACTTCCACCAGCACTGAGGAGGATTAAAGCTAACGTTATTGTAAAAGAAGGGTTGGCTAATAAACACACACACACACACACACACACACACACACACACACACACACACACACACTGAGCTACAGAGTACATACAGAGAGAACATGAAGCCACCTCAAAATAAATAATTATATAGTGAGTTGATTCAGAGTCGATTCACTTTCTTCAGTTCAGTGGAATGAAATTAATTGAATAAATTGAAATAAGATTCACTTGATTCGGTCAGTGAGGTTAAAGAGCCACAAATAAAAAAAAAGTTAATTATACTAGTATACTTGTTTTATTTTACTGATTATATTAGTGTGTGTATGTTGTTAACGGGGTGTGTGTGTGTGTGTGTGTGTGTGTGTGTGTGTGTGTGTGTGTGTGTGTGCGTGTGTGTCTTTTTCTACTCCCAGATTTAAAGCAGTGACTGAAAACACACCCGTATTCAGGGTGGAGTTTAAACATCCACAGCAGCCAAAGGCACTTTATTCAGACAAGAACCACCTGTTCTACTGAGGGGGGCAGGGGGTGTAATGGGGGAAGAGGCACTGCTGATCTTTACTCTTATTACATGAGATTTATAAAACAGAGACTTCAGGGTTGGTTTAAATGAACAGTGAATCCAAGTCCTTTAAGAAATAAAATAACATATTAATAGATGATTTTAATAAATGTGTAATAAATGAGTGTGGTGTGAAGTTTGTATCAACAGATATTTAATTACACATTCAATATTTTACTTAGTGCAACTTCAGATCAAACATTAATGTTTAATTCATTTGGATTGTGCAATGATTTCATTCCTCATCACACAAACCGTCTGAAAGTGTGTGTGTGTGTGTGTGTGTGTGTGATGTGTGTATAGAAAGATGAAAGTGAACTATATAATATGTATAATGTGTGTGTCTCTGTATGATTAATCCCCATCACTACACAGCTTCAGTCTAATCTCGTGATTCAGATTCCCAGTTTAACTCCAGTTTAAATTAAACTGGTTTGATATGAAGTCAGTCTGAACTCCAGTATTACCAGTTGAAACTGATCTCGGAGTCGCACCGTGGCAGTATTAGTCAGTATTGGTCAGTATTGGTCAGTATTAGTCAGTATTGGTCAGTATTAGTCAGTATTAGTCAGTATTGGTCAGTATTAGTCAGTATTGGTCAGTATTGGTCAGTATTAGTCAGATTTAGTCAGTATTGGTCAGTATTAGTCAGTATTGGTCAGTATTAGTCAGATTTAGTCAGTATTGGTCAGTATTAGTCAGTATTGGTCAGTATTGATCAGTATTGGTCAGTATTGGTCAGTATTAGTCAGATTTAGTCAGTATTGGTCAGTATTGGTCAGTATTAGTCAGTATTAGTCAGTATTGGTCAGTATTGGTCAGTATTAGTCAGTATTAGTCAGTATTGGTCAGTATTAGTCAGTATTAGTCAGATTTAGTCAGTATTGGTCAGTATTGTTCAGCATTGGTCAGTATTGGTCAGTATTGGTCAGTATTAGTCAGTATTGGTCAGTATTAGTCAGATTTAGTCAGTATTGGTCAGTATTGGTCAGTATTGGTCAGTATTAGTCAGTATTGGTCAGTATTAGTCAGTATTGGTCAGTATTAGTCAGTATTAGTTAGCTTTAGCATCGTGTTAGACATTAACGTGATCTTTTCCTCATGTTTAATAGAACTGAGGACAAATTGTGTATTTGTGAATTTAATTATAAAATGAAGAAATAACTAAACTTCTTAATGTAAGATATTATTTCTTCATGTTTATGTGGACAAGCTGCTTCACTACCTGAACTCCTGATATTCCAAACTGTAATTCCTACTCAGTTTTAATGCTTTTTTTCCAAGCAGAATTTGGGGATCAATGAATGACAATGACAATGAATAAACGAACAAACAAACAATACAAATAAATAAATAAACAAACAAATAAATAAATAAATAAGAGTGACTATGTAGAGAAGTGCACTACTTTAAATCACTCAGACAGAAGTTCTCTGGTTCTTGTCCTCCTGGTTCGTGTCCCTGATCGTGACTCTGTTCTTCTTCACAATGTGGAGAGACAGATCAGAGCAGAGTGAATATTTCTCCTGTAATCAGCTCCACATGTCAGTCTTCTAAAACTTCAAACCAGACTTCTGTGAACTTTATTTGGACTGCTGAATGGTTTCAATTTCCACCAATTTTAAGGTTTATTTCTGTGCTTCAGACCAACTCATCTATCTATCTATATATATATATATATATATATATATATATATATATACAGCCTGCCTGCCTGTCTGTCTATTTGTCTATCTATGGTTTTAAACACTCCCAGTACACCAGGAGAATCCCTCCATTCTTATTATATTACACTGTATTATTTTATATTATATAAGATTAGATTATATTACATGAACACACTCCCAAGAAATGTTTGGATGTATTTAAATTCAACAGGAGAACAAAAGAAACCTAAATATACAGTATCATTATTTAATCTGTTAATCCATATGTCTGATTATCCAAATCTGAGGACCTGTTCAGTCTTTATAGTTTTAGTATTTTTATTTTAGATCTTAAGTATAAATATTAAGTATAATACCAGAATCTAATAGGTTTAATAAAATATTTATTGTGTCTGGTTTGTAATTGTATGTATAAATGTGTAAGATGTTAGTGTATTAATCTGAGTTAGTGTTGTTCTGTCACTAACAGAAACTATGTGTGTGTGTGTGTGTGTGTGTGTGTGTGTGTGTGTGTGTGTGTGTGTGGTTCATGGCAGTGTTTCTCGTTTGGGTTTTGTCATTATTGTAATTGTTATTATTAGTAGTAGTGGCAGTATTTAAATCTGACACACTTTAAGTGTTTATTTATTAACTCTTAATTAATCTCTTCTAGAACCTTGTTCAATTTCCTGTACGGTTTTATTAGAGAACGCAACAGAAACATGAGGATAAAACAAACGTTTAAAAGATAAAAGAGGAAGGGAGGAAATGAAAGTCCTCATGGGTCTGTTTTAAAGCCACTTCCTGTTTGGTCACGTATCTCTACGGAACTGGACTTAGAAATAAAAAGCCAGTTGCACGGTTTAAAAATTTTACGTTCACTATTGTTAAGTGGTGGGTGGAGTCACCATTAGTAGTGGAATAATTGGGACAAAGAAAGATATTTATATATATATGAAGATACTTCCTATTGAGTCACTTCTAATTCCAAGCTAAAGTTGGGGGATGGGGTGTGTGTTTGTTTAAGTATATATGTCTAACTGTGTGTGTGTGTGTGTGTGTGTGTGTGTGTGTGTGTGTGTGTATGTCTAACTCTGTGTGTGTGTACGTCTAACTGTGTGTATGTATCTACATCTAAGTGTGTCTATGAGTACCTCAGTCGAACCATGTGTGTGTATGGGTGTGTGTGTGTGTGTGTCTGTGTTTAGTCAGCACTGAGGGCTTCCCCCTCCTCCACCAAGCCATACAATCCATTCCACTGCTTCCAGGCAGCCTAACTAGTGTGCACTATTGTGTACGGCTGAAAAAAAGAGGGAGGGAGCGAAGGAAGGAGGGAAAGAGGGAGAGAAAATTCAGCCCTTTGTGTGCTGGAGGTTCAGCTGAGATAAAGACAGGAAGATACTTCTGCTGTTTAAGGCTTCTGGCCGTCACCCACTAACAGCCTCGCACACACACTTTAAACACACACACGCTGGTGCATGGGTGCAGGCGTGGACTACAAGCTTTGGCTGCATGTACAAGTGTGTGCGTCTGAGAGTGTGTGTGCGTGTGTGTGTGTGTGTGTGTGTGTGTGTGATGAGAGTAGACGTCAGAGTGGCCCATGAATATTGATGCGGAGCACCGTCTCTTTCATCGAGGACAGAAGGAAGCAAGATGGCGGCCCTGTAGGACCTAGTTAGGATCTACAACACTTTGACGGCACTTGGAGGGAGCGAAGGGGAAAAAGGTGAGAAAGAACCACTTCCTCTTCATAAATGTCTTTACGGTTCGCCCTCATGGTTAACGTGTGTCTCGAGCTGAGAGCTGGGAAGAGATCAGATAACATTTTAACCAATATGGCTGACATTTTGTCTCTCTCTCTCTCTCTCTCTCTCTCTCTCTCTCTCTCTCTCTCTCTCTCTCTCTTGCTCTGTGTCTCAGAGTCTCTGTCTTTTTTTGGCCTCACACACACACACACACACACACACACACACACACACACACACACACACACACACACACACACACACACACTGAGCTGGCTCTTTTTCCTTTGTGAACACTCCTCTGCCTTAGGAATGTGTGTGTAGTGTGTGTGTGTGTGTGTGTGTGTGTAGTGTGCGGACTTTGAAAGGCTGCTGCCAAGCTTTTATTTACCAAACACACCGAGCGGCTAAAGCACAAAATCCAGTTCTAAACACACACTTCTTTATTTGCTTGTGTTCATACACACTGTGTAGAGTGTCATTAAGACGCTGCAGGACGGTTATAACATATTTATAATTATCTTATGTCCTTCGCTCGTGTTTATAGAAGTTTACATTTACAACTACAGAATTAAATTATTTACCCCAAAAAGCTTCAGTGTGTCTACAGTCTTGGTGTGTGTTAGTGTGTGTTTGTATATGTTTGTGTGTCCTGAATCCTGGAATACCGAGTGACAGGAAAAACACAAAGAGAAAAGAGAGGGAAAGACATAGGGACTATAGAGGTAAACGAGTGCACTCATGAAACCCTACTCCAGTGCACCATTTTCCCAGGAGGAATTTAAACTAGAGCTCTCTCTCTCTTTCTGTGTGTGTGTGTGTGTGTGTGTGTGTGTGTAATAACACCTACATTATGTGTAATAGCACATTTATTACAAACATTACGCAGCACCGGCAAAACACAAAAAAGAACCTTTTTAATGCACTATGTATTGGACCAGTAGAGTATTAGTAGCTTATGTAGCTATGTAGTGTACTGACAGTGTGTTACACTGTGTAATGTACTGATAATGTTACATTATGTAATGTATTGGTAGTGTATTAGTGCACTATGTAGTGTATTGGTAGTGTATTAGTGCACTATGTAATGTATTGGTAGTGTATTAGTGCACTATGTAGTGTATTGGTAGTGTATTAGTGCACTATGTAATGTATTGGTAGTGTATTAGTGCACTATGTAGTGTATTGGTAGTGTATTAGTGCACTATGTAATGTATTGGTAGTGTATTAGTGCACTATGTAGTGTATTGGTAGTGTATTAGTGCACTATGTA
>JAOVVF010000039.1:29083430-29096370 GCA_028565595.1 Duopalatinus emarginatus | reverse complement strand
ACTTGTTGACTATAGTTTAGTTGTGTATGGTTTGGGACACAGCCACGCAATCACCAGTTTTGATATTGTAAATCGTCTTTTGTATTTTTTGTATATTGCCTCGTATAATTATTGTACATCGTCTTGTGCCAGCACCTTGGTCGTGAAGGAATGTTGTTTTGTTTCACTGTGTACTGTACACCACTGTATATGGTTGAAATGACAATAAAAACTACTTGACTTGATTTTATGTAGCAAGCCAGCGAACACTCCTCGCATTAGCACGCTTTATAGTGTGGTACTACGGTCCTGCTGGTTCAAAATACAGCCTAGCAAAAAATCATGATTTTACTTTTTAATTGCAAAATATCTCAGATACGCTATGCCAATAAGCTACCAAAATACAGCACTACGCTAATGCTAACAAGCTACTGCTAATGTTTTGTCAACAATATTAGATTTCTAAATAAAAAGTGTATTTAGCTAAGATAGTCAGCATGCTAGATAACCTTTTATATGCAGCTGATTTTGTTAGCAAGCTAGCTAACATTAGGCTAGCAATAAATCGTGCTTGCTATAATCAACATGCAGCTATAAAAATGTGGTGGGGTGGGGTAGATCAATATTCCTGGGCGTGCGGGTGACTGATGTAGTGTAATAGACAGTGGGACAGAGATGCTATAATGATGACGAATCACTGCACAGATCCTCCGGACACTCTAATTATTTTGCAGATGTCATGGATGTAATGAACATTAATAACTGTGTGCGTGCGTGTGTGTGTGTGTGTCAGATTTAAATCAATGCCATCGCTGGATGATTTATTTATAGCTACACTCAGTAGTGCAGTGGAATAAAAGGGAGAAAAGGGACACACACACGCACACACACACACACACATACACTCTCTCTCACTCTCTCACACCCACACACACACACTCACTCATACACAAAGACTCCTTCAGGGCCTCTGCTCATACATGCATTTCTTTATTCCAGATTTAACATCTAATCTAAATAACGTTATTAAACCCATGTTATTAAAACTATAGCCTTAGTCGTCAGAGTCAGAATTCATTCTGATTCATTTGAGTAACAAACCGCATCGCTTAATATTAAAATGATTGGTAAATTTATTTCAGAGTATTAAAGGTAAATAAAAATTGTATTTTTAAAAAATTAACAACTATGAATACATTAGTGAGAAGTAAATGGAAAAGATATAAAATAATACATATTTATTTATTTATTTATTTAGGGGTTAGGGGTTTATTTGTTGGGTGTTTGTTTATATGTTGTGCTGATTATTTATGTCCCTCCACTCGTCCCCTTACAATGAAGTGTCACTGCAAGTCAGTCCAACATTCTTCTAATTTACAAACACACATTACACAATCTCTCTCTCTCTCTCTCTCACACACACACACACACACACAACAAAGTGCACTGTCACAAACCATGTGATTTTATACATTCTTAAAAAAACCACAGCATCTGCTCTAACATGACTTCCTGTTCAGGTGGTTATTTTGGGTGTTCCTGAATATGCTGAGTATGCCAAGAATGTGGTCTGAGCCTTTTATTCTGTTTTCCTTAGAGACCCTTTAAAGCAGGATTTGGAGTACTGGCCCATGGGCTACATCCAGCCTGCTAGACAGTTTTACGTGGCTTCTGGATTGCTTTAGATTCGTAAACACGTTCAACCCACACATCAGTTCTGCATTTCGTTTTACTTTCTCTTTTTAAGAATACTCAACTAATGTAAACTTTAGCAATATACAAGTTAGAGTCGACTAGAGTATATATGCTAGTGTTTACTCCAGAGTTAATGTTAGCACGTCTCTGAGTCAACCTAAATAATAAAAAGAGCCAACTGTCACCAGCAAAAATGTCTCATTCAAGGCAAATAAAAAGGCTGACCAGGAGCACTGGCAGTTTTAAGAAAAGTTAATATGATTGCTTCTGCATTGAGTTTAATGGAGCTGATTTACAGCTTAACCTACAGCATCAGTACACCGCCATACACACAGATGAGTATTAGCTCAAAAGTGAGGGACAGTTTGTAAAAGAGTACATGCTGAAGGCTGAGAATAAAGTCTGTCCACAAACAGCATTTTATTAAGAAGGAATGTATAGTGGCATCTACCCTGGAATAAATCAGAATCACAACTGATGGTGCTCTATCAGTGATGGGAAAAAAGAATGGCTCATTCTGTCCATTTCTTTGCAAAATAGAGATGGCAATGTGTTGCACTGAAGCACATAAACATAGTTCAAGGAAGCTCAAGGAAAGCAAGAGATGATAGGATAGTTTCTTGAAGGACAACCCAAACTGTTACCTAATCCGAACTGTTCAGGCATGTCACATTATCCTATTACTGGTAGCACATATCTGTGTGAGGAACTGTTCTTAACTATGAATTTTAATAAACCAAGAACACAGACGCAACCTGACCAATGACCATCTTCTGTATATACTTAGGGTCACTACTGGCAACTTTTTAAAACCCAGTGTGGCTCATCTGTGTCAACAGAAGAAGTATCTAAAGAATAAGGTTTAAAGCATAAGAAGCATAAGCAGAAGGTTTCTGGTAGCAAACAACAAGCATGTGTGCATGTTATTTTACTGGAGACTCATCCCCTATTGCACTGGCACCCTTTTAAGAAGACCACCTGGCTAACCCTAGGTAATTTTATGTTGAGACCCCTGCTTGAAAGGCTTTTATGAGGTTCTTTGAATTGACTTGACTCTGGGAAGAAAGACAGACAGAGGTAAACAACATAAAGGTTGCGCAATAAGCACATGTCTGCAGGCGTAGTAGCAGTTTGTTGATGTACATCAAATGATAGGGGTGTGAGGTTATCCAAGGGCACTGTGTTGTGTTATCAGTGTACTAATGAGAGAAATTGTTCATACTCTACTGGCAAGTTTAAATCTATGCTGGTTACACAATCACACAATCAGCCAACACCAGAACAACAGAAAACACCCTTCAATGATAAACACACTACAGAGGTGTGATGAAACTGTGTAGGTTTGTGTACTGTTTTGTGTGCTGCAACACATCCTGGATTAAAAAAAAAAAAACGTTTTCTTGCAGTACATAAGTCTGTTGATTGGTGAATTAATTGCTTTGTATTACTTTTGCAGGAAGCAGAGACGGCAGCCTTGTGAATGGACTCAGAGCAGGCCAGATGGAAACAGAACAAGCCAGTCATGAGACGGAAGAAAGTCTGATACACACACAGCTTAGTGCCAAGCACCAGGTACCTGCAAAGCTGCAGAATGGGAACCAGTCACCTGACATCTCTCCTCAGCAACTTAACGGGGATACAAGTTGGGGCGATTTCAAGCCAATTAAACAACATCAAGATGACTGTTCCAGCCCAGTCACCATGTATGATCAGGGCCTGTGTAAGATAAATGGTGATGTCAAGCACACACTAAATGAACAGCCGCTAGTGACCCTTCCCCAGGTTAAAAAGCTTTGTGTTAATTCAGAGACAGCTGGTCCATGGAAACAGAAAGGTATGGATATGGAAGGCTGTGTAGACACAGTTTCTGAGCTGAGCAGGCCTGTACCAGGCACAGGAAACCATAATTATCCCAATGGCGACATCTTCTCGTCATCAATGAACAAGCAGGTGCCACGGCCCAATGGTGCTACAGTAACCCCACCTTCAGGGGAAGGTCTTGCTGGTGACCTGTTAAAGAAATCTCAGTCTCAGTATTACGCAAAACACATGTCCAGAACACAAGACACCAACAATCTACATGAGCAGGACATCTCTTCATCTTTAGTTACCTCAGGTTTTCCTATTTCCGCTCAGATGCATGCCTCTGAGCCACATGCCAGAACACCATCAGAAGTGCATGGCATCAATGGCTATGACCCAGAGTTTATGGCGAATGGGTATTCTGGAAGTTTTACAGCACAGCAGCAGCGGAATGAGCCTTTACATTACTCTCTAAATGACCTCCCAGCTTTGGGAAATCAACCACAAAGTGATTTAGGAAAAAAGATAAGAATTGGCAGCAACTCAGCGGGTTTAAACATGTTCTCCAAATCGAGGCAGGAATTCATTCAGGAGCCATATCCTACGCCAGTACAGGCTGAAGGTCCTGGCACATTTGGTTCATTCAACAACTCAGCCGCTGATCAGAAGCCCAGGACCATTACAGGCCAGCAGCACTTACAATATGGCATGCAACAGCACAAGTCTGATGTTACCTGCTCAGCCGATGCCAGCCCACAGGGAAATGAAGTCTCGGTTCCTCCTTCTGTAGAAATTCAGGCAGCTTCAAAAAATCAGTGTAATGAGCCGGAACACAAACCTCCTCTTCCAGACCAGGGAGTTAATGTGGCTTCTGACACTCAGATGGGTTGGATCAATTTGAACTCTACTCCAAATCTAACTGTACAGCATCATCCCAACCAGGCGCACATGTGGAAAGGTTTCACTCCAAATGAGAACGTGAGACAGGGCCAGGGTGATTTACTCAATCCTAATACCTCACATAGCTTCCAGGCACAGCCAGGCTTACCCCAACAGCAGGAGGGTTACATGCAAAACGGCTACAAGATTCCTGCACAACCTCACCCTAATGCTCTCACAGAGTGCCAGCCTGTAACACCTACAACTTCCTCTGATATGCACACCCAGATAAACCATGTCCAGCCCCAACAGAATGCAAATGAGCAGTTTTTTCCACCAGTCCAACAAGAGCAATTATGCAAAAATGATCCGAATTTAGGGCAGGTGCTACCTCCTGACTTCATGCATCAACGACCTTCACAGCCCCACCAGCAATATGAAGCCCACCAGCAGCAAGCCAGCACCATGTTGCATCATGATGCACAGGGTCCCAAACTGGTATCACAGTTACAAAACCCCTCTCAGGGTCAGATGAATTCCCAGCTCCCAAGCAAACAAACAATGGAAAGCTACACACAAGCAGAAATATCAACCCCAACTTACAGGCAACCTAAACTAACCAATAACATGCAGAACGGATCCAATCCATCTGCACAACCAACCCTACCTTTTCCTGATCAGTCTCAGTTTAACACGCAGCCTTCACCTAATGACGCGGCACCTATGTTTGGCTTCGGTGGTGCAGCAGAGATGCAGAATCAGTCGCAGAGACAGCATACCCCATTCCTAAGCACCCCACAGCCCCAGCAGCCTGTTAAACACGCACTGTCCAGAAATGTGGATTTTCAGCAATCACAGAATACTCAAATGCAGCTGCTAAATGGTACCCAGGGTAGAACGACACCAGCCCAGATGTTTCCCAAAGCTGAATCACGAGACTCCTGTTTTCAATTCCAGAGAGGACCTCTTACAAGCCCAGGGTCACAAAGGGACTTCCAGAGACATGCAGCCCTGCGAATGCACCTCCTGCAAAAGCAAGAAAGGCCAGGCTACCCCCAGAGCCCAGACAAGATCAGACCTGATCTTAAACTTGTTAAACATGAGAATGGCCCAAGGTTTGAGACACCAATCCAAATGCCACCCCCTCAAATTCAACACCAGGATCAAGAACGGACTGGAAGCATGTCAGCGACAGTAAAACAGGAAAAGGCTTTTACTTCAACCTGCTCCCAGAGCCAGCATAAGAGCATCCTGGCCACAATGGAGCAGCAGTTACAACAGTACCAGCCTTCCTCTGTGTTTGAGAGGAATCCTCTAGCCATTAAATCCCCCAATAAGGTGAAGGTAGAGATGGCTGGAGGCGTGGCAGTGCTTTCTACGAATATTGAAGGAAGTAGTATGGACCACAGTAAACCTCCCAGTGCTACTCCCAAAAAAGAGCCAGGGCTGCAGTGTTTCCTGGATTCACCCCTGAAACTGCTGGATACCCCCATTAAAAATTTGCTGGATACACCAATTAAGACTCAATACGAGATTCCTTCATGTCATTGTGTTGGTAAGGCATTATGTCTTTTTTGTTTTATTAAAGCAGCACACAAATTCACAAAATTCCTTTTTAAAATTTCATTCTATTTTATGTTTATATGTATGCCCAACGCTCAACTGCTAAAACACATACTATTATGTTTTAATCCGTGTTCCTCAGAGCAAATCATTGAAAAGGATGAAGGCCCATATTACACTCATCTAGGAGCAGCTCCAAATATTACGGGTATACGAGAAATAATGGAGAAGAGGTGAGATTCCAGATTCCTCACCAACATGGTATGTTATCTAGCGA
Organism: Duopalatinus emarginatus; assembly: GCA_028565595.1. Classification (NCBI taxonomy): domain Eukaryota; kingdom Metazoa; phylum Chordata; class Actinopteri; order Siluriformes; family Pimelodidae; genus Duopalatinus; species Duopalatinus emarginatus. Next base: position 29,090,174 of record JAOVVF010000039.1, on the reverse strand, counting down.
TAGTGTTTTTGAAAATGTATTAAATTATAAACTTGTATATTTGTAAGGTCTGGCCTGACTGGCAGTGCTATTAGGATTGAGAAAGTGGTGTATACAGGCAAAGAGGGCAAAAGCACACAGGGTTGCCCTATTGCTAAATGGGTAAGTTCTTTATTGGTTTGTTGTGTGCAAGCTGTATCACTACACCATTCCTATAGACTCAGCATACTTCATCATGCTATTTTATATATATTCTTGGCATGTAGGTAATACGACGAGCCAATGTGGACGAGAAGCTCCTAGTGGTGGTACGAGAGCGAGCCGGTCACTCTTGTGAAACATCATGCATTGTGGTAGTGATCGTGATATGGGAGGGAATACCATTGAGCCTGGCCGACCGTCTCTACCTAGAACTTAGTGATACGCTGACGAAGCATGGAGCCCTGACCAATCGCAGATGTGCACTCAATGAAGAGTAAGGACAATTCAATATGATCACCTTAAAACATCTGAGTAGTGGTTACTGTGATTCTCCTCCTGGAGATCAAGTTTAATGAATGTTATCAGTCAGGCAAAAATGTGTGAAGACAGCTTTTGAATCAGGTGAATTTAGAAGCTCTGCTGGAAGGCATGTACACAGGAGGAACATTGGTGATTACTACAGTAGAACGATGTAGAAGCTAATACAGCCGTCCCTCGCTATATCGCGGCTTCGCTGTTATATGGTTCTATAGTTAAAAATACAAAAAAAATATTATATTTCAAATAATATTTAAAAAATTAAAACAATTCAAATTCAAACATATTAAAAGAATATTAAATCAAAATAAAATACAGAATGTACAGGTATTTCTTCAGCGGAATTTGAACCTATAGATCTTCTTCAGATTCTGTCATTATATCAGATGACTGTTATATCTAATATTACATCAACTGAGCACTTATTATGTAAACCATTACCCTTTAGATTATCTCTTAAAACAATCCGTGCATTACTCTGTTTTAATGATCTGCATCCAGTTATAATGCTATAGCATCTTATTGTACTCTACATCATCAGGAGGACATGTGCATGTCAGGGTCGAGACTCTGATGCCTGTGGGGCATCTTTCTCCTTTGGTTGCTCCTGGAGTATGTACTACAATGGCTGCAAATTTGCTAGAAGTAAAGTTCCAAGGAAATTCAAATTGCTTGGTGATGATCCTAAAGAGGTATGGCACATCTTTCCAGACAATCATTTCCAAATAGTTGCCAAATTATATTTTTAAGTATTTGTTGGATTAACATGAGTAATTCAATTACTTCACAGGAAGAGAAATTGGAGAAGAATTTTCAGGGCCTTGCTACGTTAATCGCTCCAGCGTATAAGAAAATGGCACCCGAGGCTTATAGCAATCAGGTACACATTTCAACTTATCAGATATAAATTTCAACATTTAAGTTTAGTTTCCACCAATATGTAATGATTGTTGGGCAGCAATTGGATTGTGGTAAAGGAATCAATCTTGTGTCCGGAAGGTTGCCGGTTTGATCCTTCAACCACTTTCTGGGCACCGTGGATAGTGTAGCCCACCACTATGGGCAAGTTTGCTCATGGCCCATAATGTGTGCGTATGTGTGTGTTTCACTGCACAGATGGGTTAAATGCAGAGGTAGTTAGTTAGTTAGTTAGTTAGTAAAATATCATCTCAAGTTCAGATGCTACTGGCTTTTAGGTTTCATACGAGGAAAGGTTACAGTGTTGGACCAGAACCAATGGACACAGACTGTTTTGTCTTATAGAAATAATTACAATAGAGTCAGATTCGATGCTGGCACCAGTACTGTCACTATGCTAGGTGAAAATCACCTACACATGTAATTCATATCTGGTTTATCAACTACTTACCTCTTTGCTTTGTGATATATGATTATAAGATTTACTAGGTTTGGACATCACAGAATGGTATAATGATGGCAATAATGATGAATACTTTTTAAAACAAAGCCTTACACCACTGATCAGTAGGGTACGTCCAGTCATATTTATTTGTTTGTTTTTAATTTTCCTAGGTGGAGCATGAACACAGAGCTCCAGACTGTCGCCTGGGCCTCAAAGAAGGCCGTCCGTTTTCCGGAGTCACAGCCTGTTTAGACTTTTGTGCCCATGCCCACAGAGATCTCCACAACATGGCAGCAGGTAGTACTGTGGTAAGTTGAGGGGATTCTAAAACATATATAATGCGTCTATTCCAAAAGTCATCATGTTAAATTGTTAAAGTCTAAACACCACCTAATGGACCCCCCTGATGATTTCACATCATTTTAGATACTGAAATATATAGACATTAATTAAAAATAGCAGCTTCATTTCCTTTAAAATTGACCATTTTGATTCAATTGACTGAAAAACCAGAGCTCGCTACGGAAATTCCTGATTCACGTGTGACATTACTGGTGGACTACAGTGAACAACGCTGTGGTAAAACACCATTATGATTGACTTGGACTGGGAATTTCCCAGTCCTGGATCTTCAGATTCCAATGATATTTCTGAATTTGATGAAAATGATGAATCTGCAGTGACAGTGGGGTTGATGGGCCTTTGATGATTACCTATGATAATGATTATACTGTGTTTAGTTCAAGAGGAGTAGCGTTTTGGCTGAAAAATTTATCTGACTTAACTCCATATCCTAAACGTACAGTTTCTGTGTTCTTTTTTTTTTTTGCCATGTTAGGTCTGTACACTAACTCGAGAGGACAATCGCGAGATTGGAAAGATTCCTGAAGATGAGCAACTGCATGTGCTACCATTGTACAAGCCTGCATCCACTGATGAGTTTGGTAGTGCTGAGGGTCAGCTTGAAAAAACAAGGACTGGAGCTATTCAGGTGCTTAGCACCTTCCGGCGGCAGGTCCGTATGTTAGCAGAGCCAGCAAAGTCCTGCCGGCAGAGGAAACTCGAAGGCAAGAAAGGCGGAGCTAATAAACCCTCTCACCTCAGCACACCCAACTCCAAGGCAGATAACACTCAGCAAGCAAAGCAACAGAAACAAAGCTCCTGTGACAGTATGGGCCAGAACACACCTGCAGCAGGTATAATGAAGAATCTACATTCTTAATGTTGCAGATGTATATGTATTTATAGTTTGATTGCATTCACAGTAAATCTGAGCATGTCTGTTCACTGCAAATTACTGTATGCCTGACAGATCGATAAATCTTGAAGTTTTTTGAACTCCTTTTGTGTTACAGGTGCACAACTAAGTCACATTGGTGTACCCCTTGTGCCTGGTCAGAACCCTCTAATTGCCCAAAACCAGCCTCAACACCATACCCAACAGTCACAGCTCAGCAGCCCTCTTCTTTTCTCCAGTCCACCATCCTCTGCTAACTACCCAAGGTACCCCAACACACCAGGATCCTTGCCTAGCACTTCTAAACCCCCCAAAATGTTTCCTCAGTCTCCCAGCTCAGCCAGCCCTTATCATTCTCCATTACCAGTCTCAAATTCCTACATGAACGGGTCAAATCCCCCAAGCTCTTACCCTGGGGCACTAACTCCCAACAACCTCTATCCGAATTACCAATGTAATGGAAGTATTCCCATGGACAATTACCACCCTTTCTATTCAAATCCAAAGCACCTGGACATGTACAGACAACAAAGACCACCTCTGTATGCTGACCAACAGTTCAACCCTCAACAGCACTATGGCATAAATTATCCACCACGTTATGGTGAGCCGGGCCTACCTGTCAATGGATATGGCAATTGTAATGTGAGACCAAACATGCACCCCATGGGACACTATCCAGGATATAGCTCAAATGGGGGACCTAATGCACAGTTTCTGGATGCTATCTCCAGACAGCCTTTAACACAAACAAGCCTGGACTATGCAGCTGCAAATAAATGTGGTCAGTTTGGTAGATACCCTAATCAATACCTAGCCCAGAATCCTTTGTTCCCCCAAAATATGGACCCCCTCAGTATGCAAAAGCCAGAGATAAGCCTTCATGGGCCAAACAGTTTCCCTCAGGTGCTTCCTTCTGTAGGCAGGGAGGGCATGAACCTCAGCCAACCTCCAGGTATGAGTCTGCCTAACAGAAACATCACAACCTCTATGGTCAAGCAAGAGCCAGGAATCGTACCGTCTGCACCTCAAGAGGAGGAGGATGCATGGTCAGACAATGAGCACAATTTTCTGGACCCAGAGATTGGTGGTGTAGCAGTGGCACCCAGCCATGGCTCAATTCTCATTGAGTGCGCAAAGCGTGAGTTGCATGCGACTACACCACTCAAGAAGCCTGATCGCACCCATCCTACCCGAATCTCACTGGTTTTCTACCAGCACAAGAACCTGAATGAGGCAAAGCATGGGCTAGCATTATGGGAAGCCAAGATGGCGGAAAAAGCACGAGAGAAGGAGGAGGATGCAGAGAAGCATGGGACGGATGGGACACCCAGCAAGAGTGGTGGCAAAAGAGTCAAGAAAGAACAAGCAGAACCTTCTGAGCCTTCAGAGCCGCCATACAAACGCTTTGTCCAGATGCTTGCCGAAAAGTCACTGTCCTGCACCACCAACACTTATGTCAGCTCAGCTCCTTATGCTTTTACTAAGGTCACTGGACCTTACAGCCACTTCCTGTAAGGATCTGCTTAGGTTTACATCATCCTCAGACAGGGGAACAAATAAGGTGTCTGAATTGTGAAATGGTGCTAAAATACTGCTATTCAGACCTCAGTGCCACTGGCTGTATTAACCTAGAGACCTACAGAAGCTCCTGTTGAGGCGAGTGAAGACAGACGCACACTATGGTAAAAATGCGAAATGTACAATAGATCAACAAGAGGTAAAAAAAAAAAAAGGTTAAACTTTACTGGTTGACTCTCATAAAAAAGTATTTATTTATTGCATTGTTACTCACACTGTTTTTATCTTTGGTGCTTCACAACATCTGGATGTCCATTACTGGAAATATCTTTAATGGCTTTAATTTAACCGCTTTTGTTACCTAAAGGTAAAATCTTGGTGTAAAACACTGATTTGGTGGCTAATCATGTTCACGGTGCTAAGTGAAGAGAGTTTTGAATATACACTTTCGGTTCACAAAATTGTTTATTAGCATGTTACCTCTCAAGTCCTAAGCAATTACCTTCACAATTGGTAGCAATTACAGTAACTTTTTTGTTAGTGTTTTTAAAGCACTTTTAATTACGAGGGAATGATAAAGCCACCCTCTGGTAATTATTTTCAGGATTTCGTTCAGTTTCGGAAATCAAGAAAATCATGCAAAATTATATAATTTTTTTACATTTTGAAAAAAAAAACATATTCACCTGGTGCTCTTTCAGTTCACTATATGTGTTTTATATTTACTATACATTGAGTCATTGTTGACAAGAATTTTCGCAACCATTAATTTTTTTAAAGACAGACAAAAGAATCCTGCTACACAAACGTCCAGTATGAGTTTCAGTAACATATGCATCAGGTTTGGTATTTCTTATTTGTCTTTTTTATATATATATATATATAATATCAGTAGTGAACAGGGTTTAGTGCCACCTTTTGGTCATTTTCAGTTTCTAAGGCAGCTGGCTTGCTGTAAAGGGGATCCTTTAATAACTGTAAACTAGATGTATCATAAAAAAGGTGAGATTTGTACAGTAAATTAATTTCTCTCTTTTTTCAAAGATTTTAGATTTTAGTACTGTAAAAGAGAGTAAAAATTATTGTGGGTTATTCATAAAATGGTGCTACTTATACACCTGATGTTGTTCATGTGAGAATGTGAGAATGCTGATAATGTGAGAATCTCTGTGGGTAGTGAGGTGGTTTATGAATGATGTACAGAACCTATTTGTCATATACCTCAAAACATTTTTGGCAATAGGATTACTATACCTAAGGTGTCTTTATTTTCATTTTCCCATTTTCATTTTTTCTGTATTTTAAACTAAGAATTTGACACACCTTAATGTCAGTGCAACACTTTGCTCACTAACTTTCATCACACTTGATCTACTAGAAAGTGTTACTTGAACTTCAAGCTTCACATTTCTATATAAAATAAAACAAATTCAGGGATATTTCAGCTAATTGTACACATCACCTGGGTCGTCTTCTCTCTTTCAGGGATTAATTTTACATCCTGAATCCCATGTATATAGTTCAAACACAAAAAACTAACTTTTTACAAAAAAAATTAAATAAATGAATAAATGCTGAATTTGCATTTTTTTTGTACTTATGTTTTAGTGGATAGTTTTTAGAAGTACAATAATATGCACTGAGTTGACTAAAGGGAAAATATGGTTTTGTCACGGTTCTTTCCCTCAAATTCTCATTAAAAATTCAGACGCACATCCTCTGTGCAAACGTATAGGTTAAAAAAAAAGTATACATTTATTTATAACCACTAAACATTTTTATTTTCATTTTTCCCTCTCCAAGTTAAATGTGACAAGATCAGGAATCATTTTCAGAAAGCACTTCAATTATTTTTCAGAAAATTATGAATTCAAATCATTTATTTAAACGGATAATTATAACGTTACTGTAATAAAATTAACCAGGTTGTATATACAATGTGTGTTTAATCCAAAAAAACACAAATGCTTTTTGTTGTATTAAACCCAGCTACTTTTCATAATATGGTTTAAGCATCATGTAGCAGTAGGCTGGTTTAACCCTTTCATGACAGACAGACAGAAGGACAGACAGACAGGCAGAGACAAAGACAGACAGACAGACAGGCAGAGATTGACAGACAGAC
>JAOVVF010000039.1:29063439-29082044 GCA_028565595.1 Duopalatinus emarginatus | reverse complement strand
GGGGGGGGGGGGGGGGGGCGGGGGGGGGGGGGGGATGTAGACACTAAATTGCTTAATTTTCTTTTTGAAACATTTCTGTCTCTGTCCTATTTCATTTGTTTCCTAAAGTTTGGTATGCTTCAAAATTAAGGATGAATGAATACTGTATGTATTGTAATGTACTGAAGTACTGAATGCAGTTTATTTGAAAGCTGTTTATTATATCATTCCTGATATTGCAGAGATGTGGGTGTTTTTAATAAAACTTATATTTATTTCATGCATTTCAAATAGTGTACTGTCTGTTACTTGGTTTTGTTTTATCTAATATAATTATAGCACCAGTAGTTATAAACAGTTATATATATATATACACACACACATAACAAAATAAAACAGTAGTAAATAATACATTTATAGTGTATTTATTGAGAAAAGGTACACCATTTAATATTTTAGTTTAAAAAAAATAAATACTCCTTTTATGACACGTGTAAGAAAAGCTGTCTAATTTAACGTAAAGACTCTGAGCACATTACAAGAGCTCATGTTTCCCCTGGTGTCCTTTATGTCTTTTATCAAATGGCATTTTTAAATAATATTTTTACAGATTTATCTTTTTTAAATACAAACTAAATTTGTTTTGGCACAGAATTCAGTAAATTAGTCATTAATGGCTGAAGCAAATTAATAATCTAGGTGATGAAATCATAATACATCATTACTGAAAAAAAGCTGATTTTTGCCTCTAGGAGCCAATTTCTGCTCTACAGATAAATACTGGTGTATCGGTGCTTTGAGTGATTTGGGATAGAGCCGAACCTCTCAGGATCACTGGGACAGGAAGTGCCACTTATTCACTGTGTGACAAACAGCTACAATTATTTACACATTTATTTAAAGACAAAAGCCTACCTATTGACCAGGGGACAAATGAAAGGAAATCCAATTGTCTTTGTTATTAATTTGGAGGTGTTTGTTTATTGTGCTGAAAGTTTCCTCCACTTGCTCCTTTAAAATGAAGCGTGACTGCAAATCTACACAACATTCAGTCGCAGTCTAGTAACTGAGTTTTTGTTTATACACACAGCTGAAGATGTGTGTAGTACAAGTTACTATTAAAACATTCCAAAAACTTCGTAAACTAGTCTATAAGCGACTATACAAATAAAATGCAACCCAACATTCTTCTGACTAAATCACCTTCATCCTATAATAAAACTTTTCTATCCAGATTTACATAGTCTCTTCCATCATGACTCTATCCCCATCCACAGGCCATAAGGACTCACTGAATGGTTATGATGAAACATCAGTGATGTAAATCATATTCTATTACTTTTACTCTTATTACATCTTAACCCAGTTGAGCGCCTGTGAGAGATGTGTGTGTTGGATGGCATCTCCAGTCTGCTGAGGCACACTGAAGCTGTTCTGGTGGCACATGGTGGCCAAAAACCTTACTAACATATTTTATGTTTAAGGTTTCCTTTAATTTGTCACCTGTTTGTATATATATTAAATAATTACTTACATTCAAAACAATAAACAAATACATAAGAAATTATTTTACCTTCTGCAGGAAGTGGTAAAGCCTCTCCATACTCTGGGGCCTGCAATCACAGCACAATGTCCACACTGTTATAATAGATAATATAATCGTAGTATAATGTCATACTATAAATACATGTCTACAAATACAATCTAACATCTATATTCTTCTTCCCACAATTTCCATTAGTCTTTTATTATATTATGTATTATAAACAGGTTTAGATTAAAGTGCACACTTTAGTGCATACTACAATCACACACTCACAGCTCCCACAACTGCAGCAGCGTCGACGTCACTGCACTGAAACGGGCTACTGCACACTGACAAGTTCTGACTGAAGAAACACAAAGGATACATTTACACGATAAAAATTCATTTAATCTTGTAATGAATTCAGTGATGATCCGATGATGAGACTCACCACACGATCTCTCCACACTTGGTCTGTTTCTGCACCAGTGCTTTCCAACATGTGTGTGTGGATTTAATGACCTCTACAGCAAAGTCCTGGAACACATTATTAGCCACAGAAAATTACTAATCATGTGCATTTCTTTATTTTATTAACATTTACTCATTTGTCTGAATATATATATATATATATATATATATATATATATACATATATACACATACAAATAGATAGATAGATAGAAAATTTTTATTCGTCTGAGTATATGGTTTATACAACGTTTGAAATTGCACACATTTTTAACATTTTCCGAATTTTAGTTCAATATTTTGTACATTTTTAAATGTGTTAATTTGAACATAATATACAGTAACAATAATGTAACAAATATTTATCTATTAAGACATAGGAACAAACTCACAAACATTAAATGTAATTACAAACGGGTAAAAAGTATGACGTGTTGTTCTTTAAATGCTGAGCACCACCTAACAGACCCCGCTGGTGATTTCACATCGTTTTAGATACTGAAATATATAGACATCCATTAAAATGAAATTTCTGACACTCAAGTGGCGCCGCGGTAAAACACCATTATGACTGACTTGGACTGGGAATTTCCCAGTGCTGGATCTTCAGATCTCGATGATATTTCTGAATTTGATGAAGATAATGAATCTGCAGTGACAATGCCCAGCCCTTTTTGTCATTTTTGCATTACCGTGAGTGTATCTACTAATTTTGTTGTCCACCACATAGGTCGCACACCTACGAGTTTCTGAACAGAGTGGCTAAACAAGCGTGGGGCCAAACAACTTTCTTTTAAGACGTATTTCTTGAATTTGTATTGATTGTCACAACTTAGGAACTCAAATTCCTCTGTATTTATCTGTCTGACGCTTTTATCTTAGGTGGTGCTGAGCCTTAAACGAATATAACAATTAGCAGATTTCTGTAGTTTAAGAAAAATAAAGCACTTGTGAGTCTTCTGTTATGTTATTATTTAGGTAATATTTGCATCGTTAATGTACCTTGTCCTTGAATTGTGCATTGAAAGCGAACTTGTTCTCCGGTTTCCCATCAGGTATTTTATATTTTCTAAACCAATCCACCGTCGCCTCCAGATGTCCAGGTCTGTTCAGACGAATGTCCTCAATACCTAAGAATAAAGCAGTGAATTAACTAATCACACTCTGACCTGAGATTACGACACTGCCCTGTAGGTTAACTGACTGTGGAGTTTTTCAGCATCAGGATCGTCAGTGTTGATAGCGATGACTTTCCAATCTGTCTCTCCTTCATCAATCAGAGCCAGAATCCCCAACACCTTCACCTGGATCACCTGACCAGGGGAGCACACCTGCAACACACACAATTAAAACATACACCTTTCAGAATTGGTGTTTGCCAGAATTTGCTAGAACAGACATCTAACTAACAAGCTTTAACTTTACGACTTTATATATTGTAAAATATTTTACTAAGATCTAGTATAAATCCTGTACATCATTGAACATTTTGGTCCATGTTCCATATCTTACTGCTGAAAAATCTTACAGAATAGGTTTAAATATTTATGCCAATACAATTATGGCTAGTTATACTTCCAAACAGAAGAAAAGTAGCATAAGTACAATAATGAATAACAAACTAGCAAAACTAATTAACATTACCAAGCTAACTTGCGGTAAAAAAAAAAAAAAACTCCCATACAATAAAGCTAACATGAAAAAAAATGCTTTTAACAAAGCAAGAGAGATAACGTCACAAAATATCATGACACAATGCTGAAAAACAACAGTGAAACGAAATTTAACTATACAACTAGTGCACTATAATTAACTAAGATGAGCTTAAGCAGCCTCATTTATTTATTTATTTTTCTGGACAGGGTTTATACTGTGATCTTTTAATTGTTTCCAAACGCTTTTACACTAGCATGATATACAGTGACAGTACTAAGATAAATTACCAGCCGAACTTAATATTTGAATATATGGTAGTAGTACAAGAAATAATCTACATATAAATATGGAATAATTTGCGCAGGTATTTCCGACTGGAAGCCCCGCCTCTTCACGCCAATTTAACATGCTGTCACTGGGAGGGCTTCTTCATGATCTGTCTTTGTAATGTTTTGAGTGTAATTATATGAAATAAAATCTATCAGTGAATACTCAGCATAGGCTGAGCATAAGGCAGGTATACAGTTAGGATCATTTAAATGTATATATTAGGGATGCTGCCAAAAAGTTTGTCTTAAAGTGGTCGAAAGCTGCCTCATTTGTTTGTACACAGCTTTGTGTAGACAACGTTGCTTGAATGTATTCTGATATCTAGCTAGTTTTGTTCTGTGCATCCATCAAATACCTTTAATAAATTGTAATTATAAAATCGGATAGCTGTTATCATTTACGCTTCTTACTCTGGTGCCGATGTCGCACACATCTATGGGGTCGTTGTCTCCACAGCAGTTGGTGTCTTTATCAATGTGATTTGGATCCTCCCAGGTCTGCTCCAACCCCAAATTAAAAGTAACATCAGAATGAGCTTTTTAAAAATAGATCTGTAAGACATTATTGTTCTTCTGCTGTGATGAAAGATGTAAACCCACCTGTGGCAGAGCACCGTAGTTCCAGATGTAGCCTTTATGTGGGAAAACATTGGCCACATACCGCAGTTTACCTTTCTTCACGTCCTGTTTAATGGGGTTTAGTGCTTCCTTCGTGGCTATCTGCAACCAGCGAGTGTTTAAACCGCAACCCCATGAAACGTCTACATTACAGAATCAGTACAGGAGAGCATCTGTGTTTTTTTTAATAGGAGAATTATTATTATGTTCCAGATGAGGAGTTGCATAATTTACATAGCTAACAAAACAGCTACAGGATTTGTTGAATCTGAAGTCGAACCACACAGACCTCCATCTTGGCATTTGACCAGCGAGGAACCTCCACAACCATATTAAAGAGAATCTGAAATACAGTTAACAAAATAATTTAACATTTTTAGCATAAATGATAAAATTATACAATGTGTGAGTTTGCGTCATTAATTATGGAACTACAAAGTTAATGCAGCTATCAGGTAATGGAAGTTTATAGCCACCAGTTTAACACTTTTTCAGAAATTTGGTACAAGAGAATAATTACCTCACTGTCAGAGCATTTCTGTTTCTTCAATGGTACATCGTTCTCCTGGAATATTAACACAAATCCTTTGTGTGTTAACCTACAATACTACGTGTTCCATAATATCAGGGATCACATATTACTGCACCCATGTTAAGGTTATATATTTTTCTATAACAACCTACAAGTGTTTAAACTTTGTAAACCATTTATTTAATAAAGAGCTAGTTTCTGTTCCTATTTTCAGTCCCCTACAAAAGTATTGGAACAGTTTATTTGTTTTTGTTATACACTGAAGACATTTAGGTTTGAGATTAAATGATGAGTAGCAGATGAATGTTTCGTGAATTTGAGTTTTCATTTCCTGATTTTACATGACGTAAGTGACCTGATGGATCGATTACTTAATAGTAAAAAGACAAATAATTTATACCGAACAATGCGGTTTTGCTGTGTCGCTTCTGTAGATGGGAACCACAGTGAAACTTTTACTCCTTATTTCTATTAGAGCAGATTGCTGTAGAGTAACACACACTTTAACATGAGAGTCACACCGAAGTCTCACACACACAGACGTACTACTATTCCCCTCGCGCACCCTGTCTCTTGGTGCTCATGCCCGCATCCTCCTTAAATAAACGCAAACCTGAATGTTTTTTGTGGTGACACTCAGTAAACACGTCTACTGTGTGGAGACATTTTAAATTGTTTGAATGACTGAAGAATGACCTTTTACAGACATTGTTCTTGTGAATTATGAAAAGAGCGAACACCTGTAAACAGTTAATTTAAAAATTAAATCTAAAATTAAAACACCACTTCATTGTTATTGATGTACAGAGAAGATGTGTTACATTCATTCAGCAGTCACATATAAAACTAATACCTATTAATCTAAGAGACAAATAAAAACACCTGGTCTTAATCATTATGTTACAGTTTTGAACAAGTCAGTCAGCAGACCTCAACACAACTGAGCATCATTTCTCCTCCTGAAAAGAAGACTTTAAGACTTTCCCCACAAAACACAACAACTGAAAAAACTGCATTACAAATGTGGGCCAAAAAGCACAAAGTCAGTCACGTACTTAATGCAGTTACTGCATGAAAAAAAATACATTGTCTGTTCCAATACTTTTGCTCACCTAAATAACAGGTGGTCTCATATTCTAAGTTGTTTAACTCATCTAGATGTAAATATCAGGAAATGAAAAATGAAATTCTCATATTATTATTTTTTTAATCACAACCCCAAACATCTTCAGTTCTACATCACTGTCAATCAGAACCAACCTGATGATCAGGTGCATAGAGAGAGATGTCGTGGAACGGTGAAATGTATTTCCCATCTGAGGTTTCTGTTGAGTAACAGGATGAAATATAAAACACATGAGTGTAGTATAGAGACAGCTAACTTCATAATTTGTGTATTTAAGTGTTAAGAAGGATATGTAAAAGAATGCACAGAATAATGTACAGAAACAGAGAACTAAAGGAGCAGGACTAAGACCCTGCCAACAATTATTCTGATACTTTTTGTACTTTTTTTTTTTTTAAAAACATTCGAAAACCTCTGCATTTTTGCCTCCTGTCCCCACGATCACTCACTCAATCACTAATCCTACTACTGGATGGTGGAGTTGCTGAAATTTATCCTATTGTACACTGGGTGGTATGAAGAGAAACACCCTGGACAGATCACCAGTCCATCACACACACACACACACACACAAACACACACACACTTAAATTTCACATTAATTTCAGATTATACCACAGTTAATTCTGACCCTGCAATCTGATTGGCTGAGAGACGTTCCATGAGTGCCGTTATTACAAGATATTGGCACTGGGACCGAAGCCCTCCACATATCACTCCGCCACATACACACGTAACTGTAGCAACAACGCCAGTGTTTACAAACAAACCAGCGACATCTGCCAAAATGAATTATAGCAAGTTGATGAATCCTATTTTATGAATGGATGTATTTGTGTTTATTATCTGTATAATAATTATTGCGAAGTTTATGATTCTCAACTGTTATAGTCTGATGTTTCAGCAGTGTGGCGTTTAGATATATAACGCTAGATGTTTTAGCAGCAGGACGTCTGATAGAATGGAACTATTTCACCTCGTGGAATGTTGATAAACACACAGATCGTATTTTTTCCTCCTCCTCATCCTAATATCTATTAATAAACGCTGATAACGGAACTGTGGTGTAATCGCAATCGTACACTCGAGGTTTAAGCTAATCTACAACCTCAGCACACCAGTGCTAATATCTCACGATACAGCATGACCTTCGAGTGTGTTATTGCTTAAGTGTAAACCTGCACAAGTCAGTTGTGTGTGTTATGAATGATCTACAACTCACAACAACCTGAGACCTGGTCTGCGTCCGAAATGGCATACTCCCATACTAGTTAGTATGCAAATCTAGCATGCGACACGATGTAGTGCGTCCAAATACCCTAGTATGTATCAGGTAGTATGTGAAAGGTTCCCGGATGTCCTACTAGGTTGGAAGAGATTTTCTAGTACACTCCGCCAGCACACTATCCCAGCCTGACATATCCCATAATGCACTGCGAGCGAACTGACAGCCTGTTTTATTTGTAAATGAGATGGAGAGAGTTTATGATTATCAGTGTAGGCGGAGCTGAGGTAACATTTTTAATTACAAACTAAATTTAAAGTTAATTAAACTAATGAATTAGGTGGGAACTTAACTGGTGTGACATCTCGGGTCAAAGGTTGTTGGTAAGATGGCGGATCGAGTGTGTCCGAGGTGGTGTGCACGCTACACGCTCGCACTACACGCTCACTACATGCGAGTTGTATACTAGATTAGCGGTTAAATAGTATACACTCGCTTCAAACTAGTAGGTAGTATTCAAGTGTGTCATTTCGGACGCAGACCTGGTTATGAACCCTCATGTGGAACTTTTGTTTTCCCTCCAAATTTCTTTTCCACTTAACAGCCATCACTGTGTTGATGTGAATGTTTTTTTTTATTATTATTTACACATTTGTGTGGCCATCCCTCTAGCTTTCGTTAACACACCCATTTAATCCTAATGATCAACTTGTTCATTAGAACAATACATATAACCTACAATAAATATTTCATCTGCACTTTTTTTAGACAGAAAAATCTGTGTATTGCTGCCCTAAGGTAACATACACTACTGCGCATGTGCGAAAGTGGACCGTGAAGAAATAACCGTCCTCCTCTCACGAGGACATTCTTTAACCTACACGAACAAAACAACAATCCGCACACTAATAATAATCAGATAGCCTAAGAAACCAAATTGTGTAAAATGTTAGGGGACGTTTGAAAATATGTTTATTTCTAGCTTGTCAGGTGTAGCCTAACACACAGACCGAGTGTAAACCTCGCGAGTATAGTTATAGTTAGTTAGCTAAATGAGCTAGCGTTAGCACAGTTAGCTTAGCTTTTGCTCTTGTGGACGCGGCTAACGGCTAATCTGAGGTAACTTACTAAAATAAATGCGGTAGTCAGGTGAGTTCGGGCGGCCTCTCTCCTCCGTTAGGTAATGAAACATTTTTCTGTGAAAAGCGTATTTGGAGAAACTCTCCCGGGTGTGTGGAGGGTGATGAAGGAGGAATGAAGCCCAGCTGCCCGCAGTCGAGCGGAAGAGCAAGCGCATCATTTTAGCCTGAGCTGCTGCTTGCGCGGGAACGCCTCCAGCCTCGGTCGTCTTCAAGCGCCGTTTGTTAGGCCACAGTGCCACCTGGCAGCCCGGGCATAAACCTCACACTGTTCACACTAGGTAAGTTCTCTAATACGGAAGCGCCAAGAAGTACCACTGCCAAGTGTAATAAAAAAAATCGTGTCGTTATTACGAGATCTTATGTCGTAATTACGAAATAAACATCTCGTTATTATGAGTAAGTGTCTCGTTATTATGAGATATTATGTCGTTAAAACGACATATTATGTCATAATTACTACATTAACTGTGTTAGAGTCATAACTGTGGGCTATGGTGTCTTGCGTGGCAACGTACCCAGCTTGTAGACACTTGAGATGTTGTAGTTTGTAACCATGAAGCTTTCAGTGCCATTCTAGTTGCTCGGTTAGGAATAAAGCAATGTCTAAAAGGTCCGATCGATTTTTACGTCTGTATAAACGCTGAGATGTCAGAATTCTTCGCAATGTTCGTAAACTTATGGCTATGCCGCTCAGTGATACTAAGATGTCATTGTGATTTAAGCCAAGCATAAAGTAAAATTTGATTAATTCAGTCAACTGCCAAGTCGAGTTAGAAAGACACTCTAAGTGTTTGGTAGCCCACAGTTATTACGCTAACACAGTTAACAATAACGAGATGTTGTATGTCGTAATTACGACATAATATGTCGCTTTAACAACATAATATATCATAATAACGAGATGTTTATTTCGGAATTATGACATAAGATCTCATAATAACGACATGCTGAAGAAGATTTTTTTTATTACACCTGGCAGTAATACGCTAACGTACTTTAATGCCAGAGTATCATTATAATTATATAAGAATACAAATATTTTGGAAATATTGGGATTATGGTTGCTGTGTATCAACGCTCCAAAATGCATTTTCCCAAAGGGAGATTTGGAAAATGTTACTTTTTTCAGTATTTCTTACTGAATGAAGATATAGTTACTAGAGACAATTAAAGCACCACCTCTTATTACTCTAGCAACCAGCTGGATTTTTATAGCAACAATTTAAGAACCACTTAGAATTGTATTAAAATTTACTGGAAACTACACAGTATTACAGCCAACAGGGTTAGAACAGTAACCACCCAGCAACCAGCTGAGTCAGCATAGTAACCATATTGAAAGTGAAGTGATTAACCTACAGATCATCCGACTGCTACATTTAATATTCATGGCAACACACTTACCTGGAGCTGCTGTCTACAGCACCTGGGAAGCAGTCACCTAACTTTCTAGTTAAGATGTTTTACACAACTGAAAATCTCACAGTCTCTACCGTTTTTCTACCAAATCAATCCTACCTTGTAAAAATCTTAGGGTTCTGGCAGACAGTTGTGTGGCAAAGGCCATATTTACATATGCAAATTAGGTTTGTGCACCAGTTTTGTTTAAGGAGGTTTCCTGTTGGTAGCAGGTGCGGCACAAATTTATACTTAAAAAAACCAAAATCTTCTGATTTCTGATCTTCTGATTCTTCCAGACTCTTCTCTGTCTGGTGGAGTGAACTTCCCCTGGGTGTCCATACAGCAGAGTCACTTGCTGTCTTTAAAAGGCGAAAAACACATCTATTCTGACAGCATTTAACTGAGCAGTGACTATTATATTTATGAGTATTGTTCTCTTTACAGGTTATGAATTCTTTAGGAGCACTTTCAGTTTTTGGACTTTTCTAATTAGTATTTTTATTAGTGAACTATTTGCTTACTGTGCCTGCACACAAAGGAATTGACCTCCACATTTAACCCATCCATGCAGTGAAACACACACACACATATACACCAGTGAACACTAGGGGGCAGTGTACACACTTGCCTGGAGCACGGGGCAGCCCTAAAGCGGGGAGTTAAGTGCCTTGCTCAGACGTGTCTTGCCCTGGGTCGGGATTGAACCCGCAACCTTCCACTCATGAGACTGGTTTCCTTACCACTAGGCCACAGCTGCCCCCATACATCATATTATAATAATGTTTTATAATTGATATTGTATGGCTAATTTCTTGCAGTATCTTGGCTTCTAGTACTTAAATCCTGGTCTGTCTGCACTAGCTTTGGATATTCCAAGTTAAAAACTAAACACTTTTGTAGGTGCTGTGGATAAGAGTGTGTGCTAAATGCCCTAAATGTAAATGTAATCATTATTTCATTTTATCTTATATTATTTTATTTATTTTATCTTGTATTTTTTTATACAATATATTTTATTTCTTTTATTTTATTACTTTTTTATAAAAGCAGACAATTCAAAACAAATTTAGAAATATAAAATGGCACAGTAAAATGATGTGGGACCTGACATCAGGATTAACCTTATTATCCTATTAAATAATAATCTGTGACATCTGAAATGTGGTTACAATTTCTGGAAATATGTTAGTCAGTGATCAAAACAACCTGATTTTTTTTATTTTTTTAAAGCAGTCACACTTACTCTACGTTGCACATTATTTTTGCACAGTTTTCACTGTTCACATTACAGTCTAAAACATGTAAGGACAGCCCATCATTATGACAATGTCTGTAAAATTACAGTATTTTGCCAAAAAGTCTATAACAGCTAACAGTACCTTTTAATGTTTTGTGTTCTAAAAAAATTCTCTGTTAAAAGTTAACTGGAAAAAGATGCTTTATATAATGAAATCTTAATTTGCATTCACATTTACATAGGTGGTAAACGGCATAAATAGCAACGTACCCAACTTGTAGACACTATAGTAACCATAAAGCTTTCCGTGCCGTTCTGGTTAAAGGAATAAAGCAATGTCTAAGAGGTCTGAACGATTTCTAAGTCTGTATAAACGCTGAGATTTCAGAATTCTTCACAATGTTCGAAAACTTATGGTAACGCCATCTATGCTGCTCAGTGCTACTAAGATTTCATTGTGATTTAAGCCAAGCATAAAGCAAAATTTTATTTATTCAGTCAACTGCGACATTGAGTCAAGTCAGAAAGACTCTGTAGGTGTTTGGTATCCCACAGTTATGACGCTACACAGTTAATAATAACAAGATGTTGTATGTCGTAATTACGACATAATGTCGTTTTAACGACATAATATCTTATATTAACGAGATACTTTCTCATAATAATGAGATGCTTATTTCGTAATTACGACATATGTTAGTCGTAATATTTTGCCAAAAAGTCTATAACAGGTAACAGTACCTTTTATTGTTTTGTGTTCTGAAAAAACTCTGTTAAAAGTTAACTGGAAAAAATATGCTTTATATAATTAAATCTTCATTTGCGTTCACATTTACATAGGTGGTAAACTGCATAAAAACAACATTGCCAGGTCTCAGCAAAACTTCCAGCCCAACTAGTTAAGAAAAACTGCACAGAAATCCTCAGACTAGGTCAACAAATCCAATATTTTATTATTATTTTGTAACCAAATTACAAGGGAAAGGCAAAGTGAATGAAATTCAAATAGCTGTTCCAATGTCCTGAGCCTTATGGTTCATTTGCTTGTTTGTTTACTGCTTTACCTGATTTTGGCTGCAGCTTGGGACTCTGACTTCATGTTTAGGATTATCACAGTAAATATTCTTCAGGTATGCATTCGTGTCCTCAGCGTTTTACATAATGTTTTACCTATTCAGAGACTCGTTGTCTGAGATGCTAAGGCTAAGGGAGACATGATGCAAGACAGGTTGAGGTTGGTTTTAGGTGCTTCTGCTTATTTTAAACCTTAAATGATCACATTCTGTTAGCAGGCCATTTTGCCTTCTTCTAGAAATAAATACTTTATAATTCAAATAATCACTTTACAACACATAACTAACAGGTTGCAGAGTATAACAAATCTATAGGCAAATCTTTAGAAGCATCTCACATTGTAAACTGGTCCTTGAAGGTCTGTTCTCTTTTACCCTCCATGCCAAGACTTAACTCGGGGAAAATTAATTCACATTTTTCTTTCAAATGCAGGTAATCTGAAACAACCCTGAACATTCTGCACCACAGACTGTAAATGGTTTCAAAACTTCATTTATCATTCAAATTCTACCTTAGATATCATGAGAAAATCGAATCATAAATCCACATTCGTGAAACAAATTGAATCATGAGCAAAGTGCAACGTTACATAAAAAATAAGAAAATAAAAATAAGGGCCTAAAACAATTCTGTACAAATAAAAGACCACAATAAAAACAAGACAAAAGTTTTTAAATATGTATTTTTTTTCCTCCAAAAAAAAACCAAAAACGTGTCAGGTGAAATCAGGTGGGGAAAAACATTAATTCAGCCCTCTTGTACAATCATTAACCTAAAAAAATTCAGGCAGATGTTGCTAATAAAAAGCTCAAGATTAGGTAATTGTCAAGTTTGTGTAAATCAAACCTGGGACCTTTTGATGGTAAGCTCCCTAAGTACAAAGCCCAAGATGGCAATATATGGTCTGTGCAGTCTGCTATGTTGTTGTCTTGCTATGTGATTAAATCAGGTGGTTTGCAACACTCCCCAGTCTGCGGTCTCAGAACATACCTACAGAGCCTTTTTTTGCCACAGTACTATGTCCTGGGTTACACCATCTGTTGTGTGACAGTGACAGTGTGACCCCTCCACCATTCTTCTTACTACTCAGTCCAGCATCTCTGTTCATCTTGACTGCCTGAAAGTCAATGATGGTAGTATTCGAGTCTGGAATATACATAAAATTTCTTGTCTGCCTTCACACGTATATGAACTTGAGTGACATCCCATTCATTATCCATAGGGTTTAATATGATGTTGGCCCACCCTTTGCAGATATAACTTTAATCTTCAACTCTTCTCGGAAGGCTTTTTACAATGTTTAGGAGTGTGTTTATGGGAATTCTCCATTGCGTCCATTTTGCTGTAATACCACTGACAGGGCACTGTGTAATATGAGACCCATTTTTTTAGAAATGTTTATAGAAGCAGTCTGCATGCCTAGGTCATTGGTTTTATACACTTGTAGCCATGGAAGTGATTGGACCTGTATTCAATTATTTGCATGGGTGAGTGAATACTTTTGGCAGTATAGTGTATCTTTGTGCATCAGAAGCACACTACACTTCTGTTGTATCCTCTCTGTTAATATGAACAGCAGGTAGACATGGTCATGATTTATTTACTACAGAAAGTGTAGCATCTGGGCCAGAACAACACCACAGTAATAATTACTTTATTTGAGCAGCTGTGAACTCTCCGGTCATGTGTCTGTTGGAGCACACCGGGAGCCACGCATGCGCACCGAATAATTACACAGACTACATAAGCCCGGCATTAAAGATTGGTTTGTGCTTTTGTGTTTCTTTAATAAACATCCCCAGCGCTTACAGCCTTCCCATGATTGTGAGTTTGAATGTGCACTCACCACAACATCATAACAACTCCTGGTCCAACATTGAAGCAAATTCAGCAATAAACTTCAGCTTTGCTGTAGCACAGAATGGTACAGGAAATCATATGTACCAACAGCAGTTACACTGTATTACTGCTTCTCACTTTGCTCTTGTTTTGCATCTATCGATCTAATTACGAAGAGATGTTGTGCAGTTTTTTAAAGTAAAGCAATATGATAATCATTGCTTAAGTGCCACGTTTGCCTTTAGTGTTTATGTTCTTCATCATCTATGTATCATCTCCCACTTTTCCAGGGTCAGGTCGCAGTGGCAGCAGCCTAAGCAAGGAGGCCCCGACCTCTCTCTTTTCAGCCACCTCTTCTAACTCTTTCAGGAGGATACTGAAGTGTTCCCAGGCCATACAATGTTGTTCCCAGGCCATACAACATACAATCCCAGGCCATACAACATACAATCCCAGGCCATACAATCATTGTTCCTTTTGGACTCCTCTTCTCCAGTACCCCTGCAGTGATTTTACCCAAAACGCTAAGAAATCTCCCTATAGTTGGAACACACCCTCCGGTTCCCCTTTCAAAAAGGGGAACCACCACCCCATTTGCCTGTCTAGAGGTATGTTTCCTGAGGTCCATTTAATGTTGCATGTTAAGCAAGACAGCCCCACAACACCCATACCAACTTGGGATGGACCTTATTCACCCCAGAGCTCTGTCACCAAGGAGTACCTTAGCCACCTTGGCTTCACAAAACTGTTCCCACAACTGAGCTTAACTTAACTGAACTTTTGCCTTAGCAACAGCCAAAGCTGCAATCTGCTTTCCCCTCTGGTACTCTTCAGCTGTCTGTCCCACAAGCCAGCCACACTTAGTAAGACTTGGTAGGACTTGCGCCACAGCGCAAGTCTGCCACCTTGACAATGAAGGCATAGAACATGATGCACTCAGACTCAATATCTGCCGTTTCCCCTGGGATATAGTTGACGCATTGCCAGATTTGGGAGTTGAAGATCTTTCTGACAGGATACTCTGCCAAAAGTTGCCAGCAAACCCTCACTATATGTTAGGGCCTTCCAAGTCTGTCTGGCGTCCTCCCCACCAGGAGACTGACAGCTTAGCTTCTCTTGTTACCAAAGTTTCCAAGACACTAATCAGCCCATCCAGCTATAAAGTCAAAGACTAAACTGTGGCCTAGGGCATCCTGATGCTACATGCACTTGTCAACATTATGTTTGAACATTCAAACTGAAATCCAATAACTGAAGACCACTCAGGGTTCGATCAGGGTCGCCCTTTCTCCCAATCACACCTCCTGGTCACACTGTATTTGCCCATGTGAGCATTGAAGTCTTCTAGCATTCTAGCAGAATGAAGTCGCCAGAAGAAGTGCTTTCCAGCACCCCCTCCAAGAATTCTAAAAAGGCCAGGTACTCTAAACTGGTGGTTGGTGCATAGGTGCAAACAGCAGTCAAAGCCTGTTCCCCGAAAAGAATGTTCAAGAAAACTAACTTTAATGTACAGGTGCCAAGTAGACCCACTCCTGCCCGACGCCTCTCACCCTAGGCATTGCCTTGAATAGCATCCAGCCCCTCTTAAGGAGGTTCCAGAGTCTACACCGTTGATTAAAGCTCTTTTATATTTACTTCAGGTATGTTCATATTAATGCTTGGTTAAACTGTCTTGAGGACTAAACATCTGAACCACTTTCTGGAGCATGGCACAGATCTTCTGAGATCCAGCAACTGAACGGCGGTGTACAGGAAGAAACTGATAGTCTACCTGTGGTTTGCCATTGTGTAATAAATTAAAAAACGAAGATGAGAGACTTTGTCATTATAGTTATACAACGAAACTGAGTGCCTAAATTGTTTTAAACTTAGGAACTAATAAAAAGACATGCTTAAGAAGCTACATGAAGCATAAGTAAGGAATTTGCTTAATATAGATCCCATGTATATAACAATTCCCAAGTCAGGAACAGCAATAATTAATTGCCACTAGCACTGCACAATCTTCAAAGAAAATTTTCAACATTGAAATATTATTTAAGTAACAAATGGCTAATGTAAATAGTGTATAGAGGTCTGTAATTTTCATCATAGGTACACTTTAACTATGAGAGACAAAATGAGAAAAAAAAAATCCAGGAAATCACATTGTAGGATTTTTAAAGAATTTATTTGTAAATTATGGTGGAAAATAAGTATTTTTATAAAGCTTTTTTTTTTTAATAAAAACTTAAACAGTCCAGATTATTGACCAATGGAGAAGGACTTAAATAGTCCAGTTATTGACCAATGGAGAAGGAATACCCCCACAACTCCAACCTGGTGATTTTTTTGTCGATAAGGGACAAAAAGGGGTCTTTGCCTGACCCCTAAAAAAATGGTCTTTGCATGACCACTAATATCGATTCATTACACATACAAATTTAATCAGTAATTTTAATTTTGTAACACATTAATTTTACATTTGTCACATCAATTTTCAAATTAAATTTGTAAAATTAAAGTTGGGGTAAATCCATAATTAAAAACAAAAGACATTCAATTTTTCAATAAGCCATTCAGTTAGAAATTACATTATATAAAAGGGAGTTGCAGTGGTTCAATAAATAAGTTTTGTCTGAGCAAAGCACTATTAGACCCAGTGGTATGTGTAAACATTTACTTAAGACTGATATAGCCACAGTGTTTCTAAATTCTTAACAAGCAATGCAAAACAACATATATATCAAATGTATATACACCCAATAAGCAAAATATCCTGGGAAATGCAGGTTGTAAAATAAAAAAATAAATATAATATTTAGAACTAATAACCCTACGTGTGTGTTCAAAAGTGTTATGTAGTGTTGTACACTGCTTAAAAGGTCGTAGAATGAATTGGCTCTTCTCCTGATATTATCATTGTTACTAATTTGACTAGTTTTTCTTTCTAGCTACTTCCAGCTCTATTCCTTAAAACCTCACACCGCAAATAACAAAAAGCTAGCATATACTATGTTTAACATACACAGCACATAATTACATTCTATGTCCTTAAGATTAAAATGATTAATGCACTACAACATGTATGTGATTGAAATCAATGCTAAATATTTACAGACAACTCTTGTCCCTAGTGTTATTCACAACTTTAGTAACATTTTCCTTTTCCTTGTAAAACACCTTTCCATCTGGTTGCACTCTCCATGTCATAGTGATGTTCTCTGCTATTCCTTGGTCCATCAGTTTCTGCTCAATCTGAAGAACAGACATAACATATTATGAGTACAGTACAGTCTGTGTCACAGAGGCCTGGCTGCAGTAATGAGGAAGAGATGGAACATTGAGTGAAGATGAGACCCACCTTCTCCAAGATAGTCGCCGTTATTATAGGATCATTCACATCCTGACTGGACTTCACCTTCACTTTTACGATCTGTTTTTGTTCTGGGTATACTGGAGGTACAAATACACATGCACACAGAAACTACATTCAGAAATCTAATTAAATGAACCAACGAACCAATATGATACTATGATAAAAAATCTTTAGCTTACTATAACAGAAGAAAGGCATTACGTCTGAGCACTTTGTTTGATCAGCCAAAGTACCGTATAATGAGCCACAACTTTTATTCATTGAGTAATCAAAAGCATTTCCAGCCCACCACTTAATGACGGACATGTTGGTGGTCTGGTCTGACCATCTCCAGGGTTCTCTGTAGAGGCCAAACCAAATTAAACCTCCAAGGAGTTTTTCCCCTACAATTGAGTTTTCTGTGGAGTTTCTCACACTGGCCAGGTCTGTGTAATGCTGCCTACAGTAGCTCTGAGCTTCATACCATGTCTTTAACTCGGTGATTAAAATGTAGCTGTCAGGGCCAGTTTTATTGCCTGTGAGAAGAAAGAACACATGATTAAATGTACTTATGTGAATATTCAAGTTAACCAAAGTTACCACTTATGCAAAAACTTAGTTTTCTGCTTTGCTGTATCTGTAAATTAAAGGTTTAATGCTTGTACTGATGACAACTCAATTCCATACAAGCATCCTGATCCACCACCAACACCACCCACTGTCATATTCTTTGCACTGTCTATATTGTTCCTAATCCAGCAGACTATGATGTAAACCCGGCAACTTTTCTTCTGTTATGTTTACTCGGTAAAGTACACTCTTTGAGAGTGGGGTCAATTAGCATGTAGCAAACATTTAAGTTCTGTAAGTTCTGTATCTGCCATACATATCAGTGAGCCTTGCTTGCCAGTGGCACTGTTGCCATTTTACTGTTTGTCCTTCCTTGTATCACTTTTGGTAGGCAGCATTTACTGTATACTGGGACACACCCTAATAGACCTGTGATTTTTCAGATGTTTCAGATTTAGCTCATTTTTCCTGCTTCCAACAGGATCAATTAGCTAAGAACTCTCCAGATTTCACACTGAAATTTGAATTTATTATGTATTGTATC
>JAOVVF010000039.1:28987009-28999509 GCA_028565595.1 Duopalatinus emarginatus | reverse complement strand
GTCAGAGAGATGTCCGGATAAAGCAGCTTGAGCTTGAGATAAAAAACGTCAGGAACTCGCGCTGAGGACACACACACACACACACACACACACAGGACCACAAGCTGCCTGAACCTGCTTTAATCATGAAACACTGCGACACTTTTGTACAGCTTTGCGCTTAAATGTGGCTTTTAATTTTTATTCCGTTCTCGTTTTTTTTTACTCCTTACAGCTATGCAAAGTTCTTTTTAATCTTTTTTTTTTATTTCAGAAAAAAGCCTGTCTTAGATACTGCATTCAGATGTGTGTGTGTGTGTGTGTGTGTGTGTGTGTGTGTGTGTGTGTGTGTGTGTGTGTATTAATCTCCAGGTAAGACAATCTGACGGTTGTGATTGAGTGAAACTGCTGTATGATAAAGTTACGGGTATCTCACAGTCACATGCTTTACTTCTCTTATTTATTTTCTCTTTATGTGTAAATTTTTAAAGATGGAAACCAAAAAAACAATCTAACGATGGTTCAGATACCTGGAGTTGTAGCTGAGGATGTGATTATTAAGGTTAATGAGTGATGGTGGGGCTTAGAAAGGTTTTTACAGCACTGAGCCGCGCTAATGTTCCGTCTGTCGCTTTCATTCAACCCACTGCCATTAAAAAAAAAAAATACAAGTACAAAAAAATTCTAATAGGTTAAGGCATGACTAAGACTTATATGTGAAAGTGATCCTGCAATAATGTTAATATTATTAATAGAATTATTGCTTTTTAGTAAAACTTGCTCTGATAGTTAAATTACACTGGAGTTAAAAAGAATAAAAGTAGCATCTTTATTTTTAACCGAATTTTTCACTGAACTGGATTTATTTTTATTATTATTATATTTTTACTTATTTCATTTTGAGTAGCTCCTTTTAATTTTTATAATTTGGACATTCTTAAGAATTCCGTCAGGATTTGTGTTTAAGGAGAGAACACAAATGTATATATTTTTAATTTTTTTTTTTTTTTTTCTTTTTTTAAGTAATTTTAAGTTTAGCGCTGTGTTTCCAACAACTGTGAGATGGTCGAGAGAGAGAGTCACTAATCTCTCTCTCTCTCTCTCTCTCTGTCTGTTAATGTGTCACTTGTATTATTAGCACATCTTCCCTCTGCTATAAAGGTTATTAATAACACCTTTATAATACCACCCTGTGTAGCCTCTGGATTGTTTATTCCTCCTGGACTTTCTCACTCATATCACTCATACACTTCACTCCTCTCTGAACCACTCACAGATTCATCGTCTGTCATTTTCCTCTTGCTTCATTTACTGTATAAAGACTTCGATGCAGCGGCGCTTTAGTCCTTTATTCTGTCCGGTTCTCTCACCTCGTTCAGACCATCCAGACGTCTAGACTTGTACTAACACCACCATCACACTCACCATCTCCCACAATGCATTACCAACTCACCCAGCCGAGCCGTCGGGTCTTAGAGCTGCATTTCAGTCTTGAATGTTTCCCCCAGCGTCTCTATGAGCTCTACTCTGAGCAGCTCATCCTAATATGATGAGATCTAATATAATAATGAGGTTATAATAAAGACATAAATACAGGTTGCAGTGCTGTAGTGTGTCTCATTCGTCTCAATTACAGTGTGTGTTTGGGAAAGACTTGTGACTCCGCCTCGTTTCTGACTGTGGATTGTTGTTTCTTTAGGCTCCGCCCTGATCTGTAGAATTTGTGTAGTGTACCTGCTGTTGTGTAGGTGTGTCGTGTTGCACGCTGCAGGATGATTCTGTATGAACGCCTCAGGCAACAATTCGACATTTGATGCTCCTGAAAGTGTTCCGATATACAATTCAGTCCGACTTTTCTCCTGGGATATAATTCATCTTCTCTGGGAATTCAGAATATGGAGTAGATTTACCACCGGTGACTCTGTCTGTTTAAAAATCCCTTTGAAATGCTGTAATAATGTCGTCTTCTGGATGATTAAATACCAAAAGATTTCATTTTATGTGAATGGAATCTAATCAATAAACACGCAGTGTAATTACAGACATAGGCCCTATTTGGACCGGATCAGTTTATCAGCAGGACGTCTGTAAGAGATTGGACAGCAGTAAACTGAGCAGTTCCAGTGGGGTGAATTTCTACAAACCTGAACATTTGTACATCATCAGTTCCATATGGAACTGTCTGTGATCAAACTAATTACAGAAGATAATAATGGAAAAGTAAAAGCTGATCATTAACATGAGTGTATATTAATATTTTATACCTGTGGTGTTTAAGGCGCAGCCGTGGCCTAGTGACAAGAAAACCAGTCTTATGACCGGAAGGTCCCGGGTTTGCTCCTGACATAGGGCAAGACACCTAACTCCCCTAACTGCCCCTGTCTGCTCCAGGCAAGTGTGTTCACCGCCCCCTAGTGTTCAGTAATGTGTGTGTTTCAGTGCACGGACGCCACACTCCTCTGTGTGCAGGCACAGTTGGTGAATAGTTCTCGTTCACTTCTCGTTATTTATTTACATTTCCTTCTCATAATAATGCTTTTCCAGGGTGAGTGTGTAGGTTTTTAAACATCAGTTATCGTACTAAGGCGTGGGTTAGTCTGCAGTGTTTAATATCTGGAGGACATGGTCTCAGTGGAGCTTCTGTGTCTCCTTTCTGACGAGTTCCACCTGTTCATGTCCTGTATTCATTCTGACAGGTTTGTCCTCTTCTAACAGGACAATGGACCACCACACACGTCTACTAGAGACACCAGATTATGGTTAGAGGAACACTCGTGAGTTTGGGGATTAGTCAGTCATACCTAAGACACCCTAACTCAACATTATTGAACACATCTGGGACGTCATGTGAGACACTGTGGAACACAGAAATCCTCCACCTCAGAATACGTGAAGCGTCCTGCAGGAAGTCTGGGGTTTATTACCAACAGAATATTGCCACAGGATTATGGAGTCCAAGTCCCGTGGAGGACCTACCAAGGATTACACTGCTGTGCCAGTTTTTCTGGTACTTCACACCGCTGTGTCCTTTCAGCAAATTCCAGTGGCCAGGTGTGTTCCAGGTGTTTCCAGATGCAGGTGAAATTTTGCTGAAACCTGCCAACTGTGATGTTACAGTAAGCTTCACGTCTGAATGGAGTTGGAAACGTGTGTAAACAATAAAACACTTTGATGATGTAATTAAATAATGAAATAAAATATAATCGATGGAGTGAGAAGCCTGGGTTTAAACCCAGTTTTATCCCACATGCTGGAGGTCAACCTTCACAACTCTACTCTCATATATCTCTTCCATTATCTCCATCACTGTCGAACATTCAGACTCCTTTACGATATATTAACACTTCTCTGAGATCACGGATGCAAATTTTTGTAGTGATTTTTGGCTACAATTTGAATCACAAATAGTGATTATTTAACAACAGTAAAATTCCCATAGGATTAATCGGAGGGGAAAAATTCCAGATGAACACCAAACTTCTGTTTTCCAAGCAACAAGGGGAATTTCATTACAGAAACTTGGTACACACTCCTGATCAAAAGCTGTTAAAAAATGGGAAGAATTTGCATTTTGCACTGTTGGATCTTAAGAAGTTTCTCAGTAGAGCTTCACGATGTTAAAAGTAGAACTGGGAGCAAGAGACGAAAGATTTTGAGCAGCAATTTACTGAAAACAACAACTGAACTGAAACAGGCTGTTCATCAGCTGATCAAAAGTTTAAGACCACATCTAAAAAAATGAAAAACCCTCAAAACAGAAATCAAAGTGTAGCTCCACCATTCCTGATGATCACTTCAACCAGTCGTTTAGGCTGCTTGATGCAGGTGTTTCCAGAAGCCCAGTGGGAATGTTGCTCCATGTGTTGAAGACGGCTTGACGAAGGCCATCAACTGTCTGGATCCGATGTCCAACTTCCCTTTCCATCCATCCCCAAATGTTCTCAATCAGATGTAGATCAGAGGAACACACAGGATGGTCAACGGTGCTGTTGTTCTGGATTGTGATTGGTTCATATCGGGTGTTGATTAATGTTCTATAACAGCAGCTCTAACTGTAGTGAAGGGTTATATTAATGTGCTAGTTCTAACAGGTCGTGGTCATCTATAGTCACAGGGATCAGTCACAGGGACAAACCTGTGGAGATGCTTAACATTTAGGGGAGGAGTCTCCAGGGGCGGTGCTGTAATTATGTTTTCAGGCATCTTCAGGACACAGTAGTTAAATATAACAGGTGTTTATAACAGGTTTATAGCAGGACCCAACTTATTTCACACATGAAACTAAAGGGACTGAAAATGCACCAGGTGATAAGCTGCTGTGGTGTAAGAGGAATGTAACACTTGGAGGTTGCAACCTAAAGTTGTGTCCACCCTGTCATGGACAAACACAATATATTTAATTTATGTAACTAAAACACTACAGAAAATATTAAAATTCCGGTCTCATGACCAGAAGGTCGCGAGTTTGATTCCCGCCCAGGGCAAGACACGACTGAAGTGCCCTTGAGTAAGGTGCCTAAGTCCCCCAACCGCCCACCTGGCACTGTGGTTTGGGGCTTCCCCCCGCTCCAGGCGAGTGTGTTCACTGCCCCCTAGTGTTCACTGGTGTGTGTGTGTGTTTCACTGCACGGATGGGTTAAATGCGGATGTCATGTTCTTCTGTATGCACAGTAAGCAAATAGTTCACTTCAGACTCTTCAACTCTCCTTATTATGAATTTTACTGTAAAATTAGTTTGTTTTCATTGTGTCAGCATGAAACACACTTTCCTTTATGTAAACTGTAATAATAGCAAACAAAATAAGAAACTGGAATAAAAACAAAATGTAAAACTAACTTAGTTCGATATTACATTATTCAAACCATTGTATACTGTGATAACATTTTCTTCACCTTGTACCTCTTCACTGCTTTATTTGCAGCCCTCATTCCTTTACAGAAACATTTTATACTCACAGAAAAAGGAATTTCATTAATAATGTGTCTGTAATAAATCTTTAAGCTTGTATTTAACAGTGGAGAGTAGTTTTCGGTGTGTGATTGACAATCTGTTTGGTCATGCATATTTTTATAAAAAATAAATTATACTTAAAATGCTAATATTAATAATAATAATAATAATAATAATAATAATAAATATATATATAGTTTAAATGTTTTTAGTACTAGTACTTAAAAAACTAACAAAGAAAATGTGCATGTATATCTGCCCTATCCTACATGCGTCTACACTGTCATAGCATCATGTGTATGACAAGGTGGACAATTTTAGATAATGTTAGCACTTGAGGAACACGTGATGGACCTACAGTTGCAGACATGCTGAACTGTTCAAGATGACTTCGTTTTGTTTCCAAGCTAAATAGCTAAATATTCTAAAACGGTTTCAACTCGATATTTTCCCATGACAGAGTGGACATGTTAGGCTTGACCTCGGCTGAGTATGGACACAATTTGAGACATATTTAGTATATTAATTATAAGTAATTTAACGATAATTTATGAACATCCAGCAGGTGTCGTCTGTCCCTAATGGTGAAGGTTGTGATGTCACTAATGTGGCAAAGGTCATTTTCTTAAAGGGGCAGTTTTCATAAGATGACATAAGGGTGAACAGCAAAACCTTTAATAGCTTGATATTTTTATGAAAATGGCAAAATGAATAACTGAACTGTTAATTATTAAAATATTTCTTCAAAATTCTTTAAAATATATCATTTGTTTACAACTTGTGTTATTTGTCCACTTAAAAGTCATTCAAGTTAACTGGGCAGCATTTCAGACACAAAAGACATTTAAAAATTGTATAAAATTGTACAAAACCTATTTTAAAATGGTGCATAACAGTTGTTATGGTAATAATATAGACACAATGTCTGATGGTGATTCTTAAACCTAATATGGTGAAAAGTGGGCGGAGTCAGGAGTATTAAATCAGAGGACAGGCGAAGCACAAAATGTCATTTTATTTACAAAGTTTGTATTCTCCGTCTTACAGAAAGTAAAAATTTAGCCGTGACACTGAGGTGTGTGACGAGCCACCACGCGAAAAAAATGATGGCCCACTTGTCACACGGTTGCTATAGCGATAGTCTTATTGAGAAAGTAAACAAAAAAAGGCAAAATAAGAAAAGGGAAAAAGAAAAACGAGAAAAATAATAAACACTTCTCCAACAAAATATTAAAAGCACAGACCCAAAACTAGATCCCCAAAGTCCTCACACAGGCTCTCCACACACACACACACACGTACGTATGTACGTACACACAGGGGAAGGGGCGGAGCTTGGGTGGAACATGGGCAGGGTTCGGAGTTGATCATGTGGAATGCTGCATGGACTGACCATTAGCTCTCTCTCGGTTCCACATGCCCCGCCCATGGAGTACAGTCTTGTCCCCGTTTGGGTAGAAATACAGAGGGGGAAAATTGAGGGACGGGGCAACTGAGGTCAGTGAGTAAAAAAAAAAAACAAACAAAAAAAACAAAAAATGTGGGGAGGGGGGGGGGGTTAAGGAGGAGGAGAGGGGGCTGATTGGCCAGATGAATTTCATTCATCATCGTCATCCTCCTCCTCATCTTCATCTTCGGCTTCTCTCTTCCTTTTCTCTCCCTTCGTTACTTCTTCTTCTGTCAGGAAAGCGATTAGGATCAGTTCAGCAATTCAAACACTCAAAAATTTATTTAAAACAAACAGCACGCACCTTCATCATCCTCCTCATCATCCTCATCTTCATCATCCACCTCTCCATCCGGTCCAAAGTCTTCCTCCTGAAATCACAGAAAACGTTTGTCTTCTCTGCACACTACATCTCACATCACATACATCTTAATTCTCACACACACTCACCTCAAATCACACCCCCCCCCCCACCTCTGATCACACCCCGACACACACACACACACCCTCCGACACACACACACACCCTCCTCACCTCAGATCACACCCCACCTCAGATCACACCCCGACACACACACACCTCACCTCAGATCACACCCCACCTCAGATCACACCCCACCTCAGATCACACCCCACCTCAGATCACACCCCGACCCCACCTCAGATCACACCCTGACACACACACACACACACACCCCACCTCAGATCACACCCCGACACACACACACACCACCTCAGATCACACCCCACCTCAGACCACACCCTGACACACACACACACACACACACACTCCACCTCAGATCACACCCTCCGACACACACACACACCCCACCTCAGATCACACCCCGACACACACACACCCCGACACACACACCTCAAATAACCCACCCTGCCGACACACACACACCCCGCCGACAGACACACCACCTCAGATCACACACCGACACACACACACCCCTCAAATCACACACAGATACACACACACACCCCCCAAATCACACACCGACACACCTTAAATCACACACCTCAAACCACACACCAACACACTTCAAATCACACACAGACACAAAAGTCTTGAGAACAAAAGTCTATGTATGTGTGGGTTTTGGTTTACTGTACTTGAGTGGATCAGATGTAACAAAGATAGCATAAAGATTTTATCAGTCTATTTCTAAACATAGGAGGACACAACATTTTACCACACACACACACCTTACTACACTACACGTTTAATCATCAGTAAACAGTACCTCCTACCTTCTCCTACTCCTATTTTATTTGAATGATTTGCTTTACTCATTAAAAGACATGAGCATGAATATAGTTTATTGAAGAAGATACTTTAGAGTTTATGTTTGTATTGTTTTTCTCCAAGCAGTGCTCTCCAGTGTAAACCTGGTCAGGACTGATCACCAGAATAATACAACTCACCTCTTCATCTCCACTCACATCTTCATCTTCATCTCCTTCTACCTCGTCCTCATCATCATCGTCATCGTCTTCCTCGTCAAAGTCTTCCTCCTCGCCATCTTCTTCCTCTTCCTCCTCACCCTCTGCACAACATGGATCAGATCAGCGTTAACAAAAACACACAGTGTTAAAGCCATGAGCGTGGAGCAGGAACTGACCCTCACCCTCGTCTTCATCCTCGTCCACTCCATCCACCTCTCCGTCCGAGTCGGAAGCCTCACGGTCCTCGGCATCGTATCCGTCCAGGTACGTGAGCTGAGGCAGCAGTTCGAACACACTCTCCCGATAACCTTTCAGATTCGTCACTTCACAGTTGAAAAGATCGAGACTCTTTAAGTGCTCGAGTTTTTTCTAAATAGCACAGAAAGGTATGGGTTAGCATTAGCAAACAGCCAAGTCATGCTAATTATGCTGCTAATAGAACAGTTTAATTTTCACTAACAGACAAGATAGCGCTGTAGTAAACAGGCTAATCAACAGACACTCGCACTGTTGCACATGTGACAAGTATGGTGTTTATAATATTTGTGAATTTGCATATTTAAATAAGTAGGTAGCCACAAACCAGAGGTTCCAGCGCGCTGATGTCTTTCAGTTTGTTTCCGCTCAGGTCTAGATGTGTCAGGTTTGAGAGTTTCTCTGCTAAAACCTCCAGACCGCCGGAGATTCTGTTATCACTAAGTTCCAACTACAATAAATAAAATAGAGAACATTAAAAAAAATAAAAGTCACCCTGCAATTAAATATGATAAAAGCTGTAAAACAGTGAGACTGACCTTTTTAAGCTTGGGGAGTTTGGGCAGGTTGGACACGGAGATTAATCCAACATTTATCAAACTGAGATACTCGAGATTTACGAATTCAGCTGTTAGGCCTTCGATCTTTCCCTCGTTCGATCTGCAGCACTCCAGAACAAGTTCCTGAACCTGACACAAACATTTCAACATTAATTCTGATGTATACACTCATTTAAAGTTCCAAAAAATAAAAAAATTCAATAAATTAAAAAAAAAAATTTAAAGCAGTACTGACTTGTGTGCCATGTATTAATTAATATATTCCAGTATATTATTACATTATATTAAATTAATATAAAACAAAACTGTACACACAGAAGTACTGATCACAGTGAGACGTGTTCTGATTGGACTACAAGTGGCACAGTCTATGTCACTTCCTGTTTCTACAGGATCCACATTCCTTATTTAGCGACTATAAATTACAAGCATTTAATATTTATTATAATACATTAATAGTGCTCTATAATATTTCTCATATTTAATGAACAAGAGGATCTAAACAGTGATATTTGTATTTAAAAATACAGACCGTTCAGGAGGATTTATATTATATGTACATATAACACTTTTATACAAATATTTTGTAATCTCTGAAATTTCTGCAGTGAAGTTCATTTTCATTTAAAAACAGATTTGGGTGATTAAAATTATAAAAGACAGGACAGGAGACACACCGAGCAGGTTCTGTCTTTCCTTTTTTTTTTTTTTTTTTTTTTTTTTTTTAACTTTAAGTTAAGTTAATTTAACTTTTAACTTTAAATTAAGTTAAACATTAATATCTTTTATAGGCATTTTCCACTTTTCATTCTGAAGCTTAGATCTTTATTGACACTTTTTATTATTAATCCAGTAACGTGTTTTCTATAACATTTCTGCTTTACACCACAGCGCTGAATGTGATTGATCAGAAAACGCTGATTAATTTTCTATATCCACAGATCTGACAGTAGTGCAGGTTTAGCAGATTTTATTTCCGGTAGTAACGGATCATTCACAGGATTAAATACACCAAACGCCCCACATGTACACATTAAAATCATGCTTTATTGTTAATATGAGGACGCATTATAGAAGGAGTCTCCAGTGTCAGAACTGTGTAGCTAACAGTCTGAGATGAAACTGTAACTTTAATGTTGGGAACAGATTACACAAAGTTACCCAGTTTTGACACACTTTTGTTGCATTTGACAAATTTCCAGCATCAGACAGCAATATAACGTCTGAGATGTCCAACACCACACTGAGGGAAAGTCTGACATGCTGGAATTCTCTGCATCGTTCTAACAGGTCTGATGACATCTACGACATGTTCCTCGACCCTGAAGACTAACAACCCACTCAAACGTGTCTCCTGACTGAGACACGACACCGATTTACTTTCTGTCTCCAATTTAAGAACGTTTGTATGTTTTTTTTCATGTGATCGTCTATAATTTAATGATCGACACTGATCGATATTTCAGTAATTATTCTGGTGGTAATTAGAAGGACACTGATCTGTAGCTCACACACCACATGGCATCTGTCCTGAAGTTCTCACACACACAGAGGAATATTTTTATATTTCACCTGAAGAATAAGCTTTTTAATAAAGATTTAAGAACGTGTGGTTTATATATTTATTAATGTCAAACTATGATCACATAACACAATATAGTAAAGACTCGTGATTAGTGTGTGATTATTATAGCTATCATCAACTGATCACATCACCACACACACACACACACACACACACACACACACACACCTCAATGGGACAGAAAACGCGTTTATTTATCACTGTAACTCTGAGTCTGTGTGTTTGTTCTATAAGTCAGCTATATTCCGACATTATGGTGGTGTGAGACTGTTTCAGCTCACACAGGAGGACAGAGAGACAGATGATAAAGATGGAGAGACACTTTTCCTCCTCCACAGAGACAATATGGCGAATCTGAGCTGTGCTCCAGAAACACCACAGAAACCTACACGGCTCTAGTTTACCTCTATAAAAATTAATATTCTAATATTCACACATTTATACCCGTCTAGAAATAACGCTCATAACGTAATTACCTTTTTTTTTGTAATGAATAAACCTCCGTGCTTTTATAATTTAAAATAAAGAAGCTGATTTCCGCCGGATTTTCCCCCTGAGTAAGTAAAGCTAGCTAAGCTAACTGTGGGCGGTTTAGCATGACCACCTCCGTGTCACTTCCGTCGTGATTACGACTAGAAAAACAATCCATTTGGAATAAACTCGAGAGAAATTGTGTAAACGCGTTTTTAATTACGGTGTGAAGTAATATTTGTGGTTTAATAATGACTAAAAATGAGTGTTTTGCTCTGTGGGGAATGTGACTAGCCTAGCGTGAGGAGTAATGGCGGGAAAGCTAGCATGAGGCTAATCTCCACAGAACAAAACTAGTCTATTAAAATAAATAAAACGAGGCGATTTGGGAACGTTCTCGTTTTATATATATATATATATATATATATATATATTGACTGAATGTTTTTTACAATCTGGCGGTTTTCAGGACGTTGTTGCCTTTTTGAGAGTATAATATAAATGACCAGGCTGCCCCTTTAAATCCAGGAGCAGCGCCTCGGTTGCTGATAGTTGGCCACTTTCACCCATCTGCCTCATTACAGTCGGTAGTGACGGTGGCACAAATATGGACGTTGACATCGACCTGCGGTGTAAATGTGCTTCGTAGTGGAATAAAACATCCACACAGAGCCGATACCGATTTAAGACGTCGTCAGATTTGCTTTCCTGGACGGTTTGAGATAAATGGCGCCCTGTTTTTGGCAGGAGGATTAGCATCAATGCTAACTACAGCCAACATGGCCACCACAGCGTTACAGTGAATTCGCTTTGAACCAGTTCAATCCGACACACACTCACTCTCTCTGTCACACACACTCTCACACACACTCACAGGGCGGATAAAAAAAAGTTACTAGATATCGAAATAGGTGATGTAGGAAAGATTATATTCGTTAAATGTCGAGCGAAATGTATTTAAATACGTCAATAGTGCGCACTAATAAAATGACCAAAATATTATTAGTATTAAAGATGTGTATAGGTGGAGTGGAGATTATTATTATTATTATATTTTATTATAAAGACCAGCTGGTGTTAATGCAGGGGTAATATTCTGTAAAGACACGGTGTGAACACATCTTAAAGCCATGTGGATTTCCAAATGCACACCTCACTCAGGCTTATAAAGAGCCAGAAAAGTAAAGAGAGCAAATCAGAGAAATACAAACTAAAATCTAATATCTACAAATAAAAACACTCGGACGAATCAGATGCAAAACAGACAGAAACCATTAAAATAACCAACACCTGGAGGAAAGAGCAGAAATACTTGTGAAAGTGAAAAACACTCACATCAGACGGTGTCCTGTTTCTCAGCTCCAAATGGATCCTCTTTTTCATGTCCATGTCTCCAGGCTGCTTGGTTCCTTTAAAGTTTACACTTGGGTTTGGCAGGAGATTTGTACCGAGCCCAAAAGGATAGAGAGAAAAGCCTTAAAGGAGAGGAGAAACACAGGAATGAGTGTAAACGACCGAAACCCCCAAAAAACACCACGCCAACTTCAACTCCGACACACACACACAGCAGAAAGCATGCAGCGCTGAAAAAAGACTCACAGGGGCGCAACAGCGGCCCCGTGTGGCCGAACAGTGGAACGACAGCGGCGCAAGTGCCCACACTACAGTACACTACAGTACTGTACAGAAGAGCCACAGTCTCTATACAGTAGTGTTATATAAAGAATATATACAACACACACACACACACACACACACACACACACACACACACACACACACACACACACACATACATAT
>JAOVVF010000039.1:28916970-28926970 GCA_028565595.1 Duopalatinus emarginatus | reverse complement strand
ACTGTGTGTAGTGTGTGTAGTGTGTGTAGTGTGTGGAGTGTGTGTAGTGTGTGGAGTGTGTGGAGTGTGTGTAGTGTGTGGAGTGTGTGGAGTGTGTGTAGTGTGTGGAGTGTGTGTAGTGTGTGGAGTGTGTGTAGTGTGTGGAGTGTGTGTGTGTGTGTGTGTGTGTGTGTGTGTATGCAGGTGGCTGCAGGATAAAGGATTCGCTTCGTACTGAACGTTAACCAAGGGCCCGAATCCACCGCTTCAGTTATGTAAACTGCTGAAGGCTGAGAGACACTCAACCGGCACGACACTTTGCATGGTCACTGAGGGGGTCGAGCGAATGCAAACTCACACACACACACACACACACACACACACACACACACACACACACACACACACACACACACCACGACTCCAAAGAAATATACACAAAGCAAAGAAAACCAGCAATTACACACACATACACACACACATGAACACATATTTAAACACACACACACACACACACACACACATTTAAACACACACACCAGTCTAATCAGGGATCTAATCTCTCCTGTCTAATCAACAGTCTAATCTTCTCAATCTAATCTGAGTCTAATCTTCTCAATTTAATTAGGAGTCTAATCTCTTCAGTCTATTCAATAGTCTGATCTCTTCAGATTAATCGAAGTCTAATATCTCCAGTCTAATCAACAGTCTAATCTCCTCAATATAATCAGGTGTCTAATCTCCTCAATATAATCAGGATTCTGAGCTCTCCAGTCTAATCAAGAATCTGATTCCTGAAACAGGGTGAAGTGCCTGAGACTGTAGGAGGTCAGTCAATTAATCAACTATGCAATCAAATAATCAACAGATTATTCAATCAGTCACTCCATCAATCAATCAATTAGCTAATTAATCAACCAGTCAATTAATTAATCATTCAATAAATCATCTCATCTTACTCTTTATTTTTTCTTTCCCACACCATCCCTCATCACTTCCTCCCTCCCTGATTCCTTTGCCACTAAAACATAATATAATAAAAATCACCTGATGTATTACAATTCCACAGTCAGACATTAGGCCACGCCCTCTACCTGTGCAGCTGTGTGTGTCTCTGATGTCCATGTTTGTGTTATGTCTATACATCTACATCACTGTGACACACATACAGACTGATAGTGATTAATGAGCTCTTCATTATCCCTGATCAGACAGGTTGAGGGCGGGGCTGCAGGGGCGTGGTCCTCCACTCTGTCAGCGCTGTAATGGGACTCTGGTATTCTGTTATCTTTAACTTGGAGAATTACAGAATAAACACGTCTGAGTTTGTCCACGCAACACAGCACTTATTCCTGATACCTCGATCAATCATAACACTGAAACAGCCAGAACAACGTCAGAAAAGGTCTGATCACCGGTCCAATCACAACACGGTAACAAACCGGACGCACAAAAAAATAAACAACATCAACAATAACAACAACAACAATAATAATAATAACAATAATAATAATAATAATAATAATAATAATAATAATAATAATAATAGCAACAAAACAACAAGAACAACAACAAAACAACAATAACAATAATAATAATAGCAATAACAAAACAATAACGATAACAATAACAATTATAGTAATAATAATAATAATAATAATAATAATAATAATAACAACAACAAAACAACAAGAACAACAACAACAATAATACTAATAATAATAATAATAATAATAGTAATTCAAATACAAAAAAAATCTTATTATAATTATTATTTTTATTATAGCAAAATCACAGAATTAAATTCTATTAACAATCTTGAGATTTAAATAAAACTAAAATACCAAACAAAATAATTTGTAATATTTTAAAATGTTTTTCTAAAGTATTATATTAAAGTGAACATACCAATAATAATTATTATTATTGCTGTTTTGATTGTTTTACAACTCATTGCCATTTATTTTTGAAACACTACCACATTATTATTTCTTGTTTATGTTTACTTTATTATGTCTTCTTTATTTGTGGTGTTTTTTATTATGATGATGATGATTATTATTATTAGATTTTTAGACTAATATTAGATGAGACTTTCCTCTGTATGTGTGTGTGTGTGTGTGTGTGTGTGTGTGTGTGTGTGTAGAGGGGCAGATGTTTTGTGCACAAGGCATTTGCGTGCTCTCTGCTCTGCTCCCCAGCAAAAAGAAAGAAGGAGGCCTTTTGCATGGCCTATGATAACAAACTCTTGTTTACATAATCCATTAAAGCACTGTGTGTGTGTGTGAGTGTGTCTTTGAGAGTGTGTGTTTGTGTGAGTGTGTGTTAAGTCTCTTGAAAGTATTTTGGGATTTGGTTCTCGATATTACAAGAAATAGTATGAGTTCAGTAAGAGAGTGTGTGTAAAATGAGAGACTGAAGTATGTACTCTCTCTGTCTCTCTCTCTCTCTCTCTCTCTTTCTGTGTGTGTGTGTGTGTGTTCATGTGTTAAATTGTACTGTATTGTAAATGTGTTTTATTGTATTTATAAGATGAAATACGTTAAATTATAACAGTGTTTATTCTTTTTTGTATATAGAGGTGCAACTGTAACATGTGAAATTTCTCTCTTGGATCAGTAAAGTGATTCTGATTCTGATTCTGTTACACTCAGACATCAGTACTGTAGTGTATCTGTGTGTCATCATGGGACAACTTGTCTACTATGGCTGTGAACTCATCGCTATGGCTGTGTACTTGTTGCTATGGCAGTAAACTCGTCTCTAAGTCTGTAAAACCGTCATCACGGCTGTGAACAAATCTCTACATTTACATTTATGGTATTCAGCAGACCCCTTATCCAGAGTGACTTACAGAAGTGCTTAGTTAAATTCTTGGAGTATCTGAAGCTAGTGAAGGTAAATCAGGATTCAGTAACTCAAACCAGAATTCAGCTAGAAAAGAGTCATGTAGTATCAATCATCCAGAACTTTCTACACTAGTCAACCTGCAGAGAGAAGACGACAAATAGAGTTTACAAACAAGTCACTTCTCAGTGAAGTCCTGGCAGAACAGCTGAGTTTTTAGCCGGCGTTTGAAGACAGCAGGTGACTTCATGTGACACCGAACACACACAAACTCACATACACACACTCACATACACACACTCACATACACACACTCACACTCACACTCACACTCACATGCACTGTTGTGCAAAACATTCATCCATTTACTCGTCCACAGGATGATGAAATACTGAGTGTGCAGGAGGACAATTTACACACAACTACACACAACTACACAATACACACAACTACACCCACCTACACCATACACGCAACTACACATAACTACACCATACACACAAATATACCTGCACATTAAAGTGTGTGTGTGTGTGGGGGGGGGCTCCTGTCCTCTCCCATGTTTTCTGAAATAAATGTGAAATGTTTGTGATTTGCATTCTGTTAAAACAGTGCAGTGTGACATTTACATCTTTTCACACAGCTGCAACCACCAGACGCTCACAAAACACACACCATCACACTGCTGATAAAACACACTCCCCTCCGCATTACCACTAAACACCACCATTAGGGGTGAAGTCTGGTCACGCAAAAAAAAAAAAGACCACATCACCACGGCAACAACTGAAAAAGGAAATAAATAAAAAACTAAAATAACTAACTAACCAACTAAATAAATTAATTAATAAATAGAGAAAGAGAGAGAGAGAGGTCTGTTTATACCTCCAGTTTAATGTGTGTCATATAAACTAATAATGTGTGTATATTTTATATATGTAAAAATACAATTCTCTGTAACTGTAGTTATTTAATTATTTAATTGTTTATGTGTTTATTTATTTATTTATATAATAATGATTCAAATTGATTCATAAATAATAGAATTATGCAGTATATCGATATATACACACATTTTGTATATATATTGATTTATATTTATAACTGTACATAATTTAATAAATGACACAATGTTTATATATTTTACATATAAAATATAAAAATATATCGATTTTTCCATATAACAAATATCTTTCTATATATTTGTATTCTATATATCTGTATTCTTAGTATTAATTATTATTATTAATTAACGATATTATTAAGATCTTATATATATTTATCTTATATCATTTAGACATAAATATAAATAAATAAACAACAAATATATAATAATTATAAACAAATCTGTAATTGAGTTCTGCCATTCATGATGTTTAAAGTGAATAGACAGACAGATAAATAGACAGGTAGACAGACAGACAGATAGACAGACAGATAAATAGACAGGTAGACAGACAGACAGATAGACAGACAGATAAATAGACAGGTAGACAGACAGACAGATAGACAGACAGATAAACAGACAGATAAACAGACAGACAGACAGACAGACAGACAGATAGATAGATAGATAGACAGGTAGATAGATAGACAGATAGATAGATAGACAGGTA
The DNA here is from genome assembly GCA_028565595.1 of Duopalatinus emarginatus. Taxonomy (NCBI): domain Eukaryota; kingdom Metazoa; phylum Chordata; class Actinopteri; order Siluriformes; family Pimelodidae; genus Duopalatinus; species Duopalatinus emarginatus. The sequence goes on along the minus strand of JAOVVF010000039.1, from coordinate 28,922,528 downwards.
GATAGACAGACAGATAGATAGATAGACAGGTAGATAGACAGACAGATAGATAGAGTAAATAGAGTAAATAGATATCACAGTTAGATTGGATGAGATAAGGCAGCTAAAGTAAATCTATATTAGGAATACAATACAGACCTGGAACAGAAACACCAACAGAAGCTGAAAAGATGAAGTTACAGAAATACAGAAATAAATAAATAAATACAGAGTATTAAATAATAATGAAGTGTTTAAATGTAATAAAAACAGAGAGGAGGAGTAGATGAGTGACTCTACTAACACAAGTCTCTAAATAAAACATTTACAGTTAAACTGGATCAGATTACACACTTAAAAACAACACAGCTAAAAGAGAGAGAGAGAGAGAGAGAGTGTTAAAGCATTTCAGTGTGTAAACCTGCTCCGGATGTGATACATCAGAATGATTATAAATTATGACATTAACTTTTATTTTAATTTAATAACAATTATTTAAACTAAATAAACAAACAAACAAACAAACAAACAAATAAATAAATAAATAAATAAAGCTAAAGTGGATAGTGATATTTAATACAGATGAAAAGTTCAGTAAAGTTGAATATTTTAATTAAATAAATGTTTTAATTAAACTGCCTTCATTTAGTAGAATTATTCTAGAATATCAGACTAGAAAATCTGTTTTTATTTCTTACATTTTTAAAACAAATAATTGTTAGTTTTTAATTTTAATAAAAAAAAAGACTTTAGAAGATGACTTTGTTTATTCTAATGAAATAAAATATCAGGTTCTCTTCTGAGTGTTTAGATCAAATCTGATCTTTTAGACTGTTTCAAAATAAACATCTAGATAAAATCATGTGGTTTTACAGACTGTAATCTAGTCTGTAATCAAACTAAAGAAATAATTTAATAAAGTCCAGGAAATCCGGAGTGTCCTGTTTGTAACGAGTTTAAATCAACACGCTGACAAAAACTAAAATGTCCCAGTTTTAGTTTTAGTAGTTTGATTTTGTGTCATTTTCTTAAATAAACACTTTACATTCATTTAAAAAATATATTTATTTAACATTGTTTTATGATTTTGTTTATTAATCTTTATAAACAAATGAGTCACTAATGCTTTATATTTTAATATTAAACATATTTATAATAAATAACTAATTTAATGATTAAATATTTTAAATATTTTTCATTAGTTACGTATATGTGAAAGAAGACAAAAATACTAAATTGTTCTGTGTTGGGTTATCTTTGAAACCCTATATTTAAATTAAATTTGATGCTGATAAAATTTGATCTATTAGAATTAGTTTAAATTCCCTTTTATATCTAATTTTAATCAGTTTGGTTAAATCTGATAAAGACATGGCCGTTTATATGGAGATATAAAGATCTGGAACCGGTCGTCACCTGATGGGGTGTATGGGGGAGGGGGTGTGGCCAACACACAGCTCAGGTGTTTTAGTATGCAGGTAAGCTCAGGTGTGTCTGTCAGTACAGCTCGCTCACTCACTCAGCTCTTAAACGCTAAGCCTTAGAAAAATGTTGTTTACATTAGTGTTGAGATCGGACGGGACTGGGATCTGACAGACGAAGACAGAGAGAGAGAGAGAGAGAGAGAGAGAGAGAGAGAGGAAGGTGAGAGGAAGGTGAGGGACGTTTCAGCAGTCAGTTGCTCAGCATGGCTGTGATTTATTAAATCATTGGGCGAGTGTAAACGCCACTTCTGATCTGCAGACGAACGAAGCTGAACATTTGCTAAACAAAACTGCGACATTAGATGCCAGGAGACATAAACACCTTGACGTAAGTCGGAGAGCTTCAGAGACGTTCAGAGTGGGAACAAGATGCCTGTGGTTAAGGCGGAGGACGAGGCTCCGGTTCAGACGGCCGTGGAGACAACCGACTCTCAGAATGCTGATCCTCCTAAAGGCAGGCGCAGGAAAAGGCCTCTGCAGAGGGGCAAACCTCCGTACAGCTACATCGCTCTCATCTCCATGGCCATCGCCAGTTCTCCTGATCGCAGACTCACCCTCGGTGGCATCTACAAGTTTATCACAGACCGCTTCCCTTTCTATCGGGACAATTCCAAAAAATGGCAGAACTCCATCAGACACAACCTGACGCTCAATGACTGCTTCGTCAAAATCCCCCGAGAACCGGGGAGGCCAGGAAAGGGCAACTACTGGGCGCTGGACCCCAACGCAGAGGACATGTTTGAGAGCGGAAGCTTCCTGCGACGCCGCAAACGCTTCAAACGCTGCGATTTCACCACCTACTCTACCTCGTCTTCATCGTACCATCACGACTCCCCCATTTTCTCCCCTGTTCAGATCACGTCCTCCGTCTACGGATCCGTCTACCCCACGTACGCGCCGCAGATCTCTCCCCCGTACTACCCTCCATCCTCCACCGGATTTGTTTCCACGCAGTCGCGCGTCTTCAGCATCAACACCATAATCGGGTCTGGGGGTTTGGCGCACAGTCCACCGGAGACGCCGCCAGCGCAGCCGTCCTGTCGTAACTTCAACCAGGACGGCGGAGGATCGTGTTCACTGAACTCCAACCACATCACCTTCTCTTACCCCAATGCCGGGAACCACGGGTATGGCCAGGCCCCTCAGAGCATGTTCACGCACAACAACACGCAGAACTACATGCCATCCGGGCGACTAGGGGTCACGGGGTCATCGCCCATCACTGCCGAAGTAGCGAACGATCCGTACATCCATAACAGCGGCGGAACAGGAGGGTACATGAGACCAGTGACGTATCCCTCCTGCATGGACAGGTTTGTTTCTGCCATTTAAAACTATGAAGGTGCTAAAAATAAACAAATATAAAAGCTGCCTGCGACTTCTGACTGTAGATCAAAACTATTTAAATCATCAGGTGAGGGAGGAAACCGGTTATATTTAATATGGTGAAATGGCAGTATCTCAGGTCCCGAGTTTTCTGTTTCTTTCTTTTTCTTTCTTTCTGTCTCACTCAAGTGGAACAACGTTGAAATAACTTGACGTTATCAGCCCCTTGGCAAAGACGTCACCTCACCGCCTCACCGCCTCACTGCCTCACCGCCTCACTGCCTCACTGACTCGCAACCCGTCCAACTTTTTACTCCTGTTTACTGAAACTATAAAAACTCTCCAGGTTGAGTAGATCACTGAGATTATTTTACTGTTGTTTTCTGTAGCGTGTGTGAAATGTCTTGCGGTGTGTAAAATAATAATATTGTGTTTATTTAGACTTTATGTTAAAGAATTAAATTCCACCATTGGTGTATTATTTTGCGCTCAGTTGCATTTCTTTTTGGTGCAGAAATTAAAAATAAAACATTTGGCTGTTGATCAAACAGAAAAAAAACCTGAATGTGGGGAAAGTCGTTAATTATCTGGTGGCTCTTCTTTTTAATTTTACAATTTAATTAAATCAATGTTGTTAAATCTGTCAGATATTAAATCTATGTTATAACTTTGTTTATTAGCTAATTATTTTTTAAAATTATATTCAGTTTAAAATCTGTAAAAGAATCTGCAACAGCAGAACACATTCCCAAATCCACTGCTGACTTAAAATCTTCATAGGAATTTTTAAGTGGTACCCTGGGGATGTTCTCACAAGTCTCACAGCAATGTGGATTTGTTCTCAAACTCCAGAGATGGTTGATCTCCTGATATGAGAAAATTCCCAGTGTGAGAATGTCAGATTCGGTCTTGAACACGAGGATATTCTCCAACATGACTGCCTCCAGTCCAACTGAAATATAAAATACATGTTTGAGGTATAGAAAATTCTGTAATTGCCCAAACTGGTCAACCGTCTGCATCCTGCAGGTAGTCACCAATATCACAAGCATTAGCACTGTGTTTCAGAACTGTTGCTCCCTTTCCATGCCCGGTTGAATTTGAAAAGGGCCTCACCAGTCAGTGGCATTGCTGCTTTCCTAAATAACTCCTGACGTGCATTCAGGACATGCAAGTTTTAAAAAGGCATCACAGTAGCTAAATAAAATACATGTAACAACATTCCACAAAAGAACAAACATCAGCGGCTTAACATGCCCAACATGGTTACAAATTATTTATGCTTGTACCCCTAATAAGAAGAGGATTATGAGTTACACATTGACCGTGTCAGGCAAACAAAACAAGAAAGTCTTAGACTTTAGTGGCAGAGACATTCCAAGTTCATTTGTAGTATTTTCACAAATACCACCGGGCCTAGTGGTTATGGAACCGGTCTCGTGTACAGCAGGTTCTGGGTCTGATCACCGCACAGGGCAAGAAACGACTGAGGTGCCCTTGAGCAAGGCACCTAACTCCACCAACTGCTCCCAGGGTGCCGTGATTTAGGGCTGCCCCCCGCTCCAGGCAAGTGTGTTTACTGCCCCCTAGTGTTCACTAGTATGTGTGTGTGTTTCACTGCTCGGATGGGTTAAATGGGTGGGTCACATTCCTCTGTGTGCAAGCATAGAAAGAATGCTGGTCACACGATCAAGTTTTTTTGTGGCAAGCCTGCACCATTACCAAATCACAAGGACCAATGTGTGTCACAATCATTAAAAAGAGCTCTTCAATGGTTCTCAGCAATCTATGGTTCTTGTTAAAGAGGCTGAAGAGCCGGGGCATTTTACCTAACTGTGGGGCTCCATTTCCATTTCCTAAAATGACACCACAGGTGCTGCCAGACCTCACAATATTTTTAATAAATCATTTTCAGTTCCTAGGTCATAGACTTTGTTTATTCATTCAATCATTTTAGAGAATTAATGCAATATATATAACAGCATGGCTCTGACCGTAACATGAGGGATAGGTTTAGATTGTTGTGCTTGTTCTGATACATTATTGTTTCTATAGTAACAGTGCATACACAGTATGGTCTACACACCATATAATATAAGAATAAGTAAATATAGACACTAAAGTATGCCAGTCTAGAACTTTGTAGGTCCTCCATGGGGTATGGTATAAAATATTGTGTAGGCAATGAACACCGTACTTCCTGCAGAACAGTTCCCAATTCTGTTGTATTCCACGGTGTAATATTTCTGTCTTCACACATCTCCAATGTAATCGATAACGCTGAGATCTGGTGGCTTAGGTGTTAATGGCAGAACCCCAAACTTAAATGAGTGTTCCTCAAACCATAATTTGGTGTCTCTAGACATATGTGTGCCACATTGTCCTGTTGGAAGAGGCCAAACCCATCAGAACATGAACAGGAGTACATCATCAGAAACGAGGCACACATACTGTATTGTTCACACGTCACAGACATTTGTAGACATACAAGGGGTCCCATGGAATGGCAGCTAAACGAACCCCATACCATTATAGAGCCACCACCATATGCAGTTTTCCTGGTACTCCAGTGTATGTATCAGTGTTCATTCCATATTAACTGTAGGCTTGTGTTTAAGGAACCCCTCTTGAGACCAGAAGGTCCCAGGTTTGAGTCCTGTAACTGACAAGACTTGACTGAAGTGCCTTTGAGCATTGTGTGGGAACTTAAATGGTGCAATGTCTTTGGTCAAAGGTTGTTGGTAAGATAGCAGATCAAGTGCGTCTAAG